>CM056580.1:6959866-7397366 GCA_029721435.1 Gymnothorax reevesii | reverse complement strand
TCACGTTCAAAGGAATCGAAAGAGTTTCTCCCTGAATATACGCCCGGCTGCACAGGTGGCAGAGCCTACGATGGGACCCAGGCTGAGGAATCGCCACTCGTGTTTACCCTGATTTCAAAGTTACGTTTCGGCAGAAAAAGCTTTACAATCGAAGCTTTTCACGGCCTCAAAAGCCCTTGTTGCGGCGATGATATATCGATGCCTGACTTGTGCCGCGGTGGGCTCTAGATTACAACTCTCAGGTGACAGTATTACAGTGCAACAGAGTCTCGCTAAACAAGAACTTCAGCCGAGAATTGAGTCTTAAAACCTTGAAATCCGCAGAAACAAGAAAATATTAACTTGTTTTGAGTCACTCTTTGCTTCTCAAGAGCTACGTTCTAGATCAAAATGTCTCACCTCATTGAAAGTATTTTCATCCTATAAAATATAAATGCTTTTCGGCACTGCTTCACCCTCTCCCTGGACACACCTGAGCACTACAAGCTCATCGATTTCCTTAGTGTATTTGTCCTACTTTGCAGAAGGCAATATAAACAGGATTTTTAGTCAAAGTATGAGCAAAATCCCTTCCTTTTGTGTGTTTTTCTCCAGTGCTTGTAGCCTAGTCAGCAAATCACCACTTGACATGCCACAGCAGGCTCTAAATACTCGCCTTCCGTTGGGTGTGTTATCAAGGTCTCCAAGATGTCCTGTATCCAAGGAGTGTGTGGCTGAACCAACCAGGCTCCAGCAGGTTCCCAAAATAAGCACACACTTGAGTGCACGCACGCACGCACGCACGCACACACACACACACACACACACACACAGCCAAGGCTCATACTGGCAAACGCCACTCAAACAGTATGGTACTCAAACGGAAGGTAACCTTTCAGGGAAAGAACGTCCCCTCGTGAAACAGCCACACACAAGCTCTGTGCGGCACACAATGTACGCCCTCTGCACACACGCACAAACAAAAGCGCAGCCTCGGCTCATACTGGCAAATAGCCCTCATACAGTATGGTAGTGAAACACAAAGCAAAGCAAAGGCTCTTCAGGATGCAGGCAGCCGGTGAAGTCCATGAAATATGAGAACAGGAGACATTCTCCCGATACCAAGGTGACATACATAATGACTACAGTTTCACATACTTTACTGAGCAGGAGCAACATCTTGGAACCTTCTGGGCATTTTGATTGGCTCTCCTGCTCCAGGCAAGATCACTCAGAGCTAGACGCCTAACCACAGCTCAAGAGCCAGCATTTGAACAAAGCAACTTAATGATGGTATTTGTGAATGTTTGTTCAAACTGTGGTTTTGGGAAACACCTGTATTGACGGTTTGTACCAAGCAAGTTACCAACACGGTTACCCTGAAAGCTCGAATTATGGTTTTGGGAAACACCTGCATTACAACTGCATAGTTCAAACTATGTAAGTTGCGATTATGGGAAATATACCCCAGATCAGTGGTTCCCAAAGTCGGTCCTGGGGACCCACTGTGCACGCTGGTTTTTGTCCCAACCTCACTTCCAATCTCCAATTATTTATGAGTTCTTAATGGCACTATTCTTACTCATACTGATTATTTACCCATTTAGACCACATGCGAAAAATAGCCATGATGAAAAAAGAAAAGTTTCAATGTGGGCGATATTGAAAATTGCTTTTCTAACATAAAAAAAATTGGAAATTTGTAATTGATGACATGAAACAATGAATTGGCTTCTGATTGATAGAACTGAGGATACATGGTGGCTAAAACTAACTATAATAACAGGCTATAAAGACAAAGCATTTCATAAGAAGTATAACCTGCTTAATGTAAGTAGCTTGGTTTCAGGAAAGAATTTGAATACATGCGTTTAGAACCCTAATTAGCAGCTAACTGATTGCAGTCTTGCATTTGAAAACATGAAACATATCGCCACCTTGGCTTAGTTTCCTTACTTGCAATAGATCAAAACAATATGAATGTTGGGCTTTGTAACATCACAGAATGCATAGCCATTTCTGTAAGAATGCGACTGCTGGGAGTGAAACCTCCCTCTAATATGAAAAGCAAGCAGTTTAAAAAATTAGCAGCTTGTAAAATTCTGGGATGGTAATCGTGGTTGGAACAAAATAGCCAGCATGCACAGTGGGTTCCCAGGACCGACTTTGGGAACACTGCCCTAGATTAGAATCTCAAAGAATAAAAAATAATGCTGGGTCAGGTCTGGTCTAAAATGCAGTTCTCTGTCAAATGTCACTCAGCAATTGAAGCCAGCTGGGAAGAGCTCAGCTTGCAGAAATGCGACAGTTGCTGACGGACTCTCACTCATAACTCTGACAGCAGTGAAAACCCCAGCGATGGAAAGAGAGGGCTGCAAAAAGGCGGTGTCGACTCCTCTCTCCCTCCGCCAACTTCAAAGTGGGGATATGAACAAAACCGCCGAACGCAGAAGGCCCTCCTGAGACTCACTCAAATCGGCGCCTGAGGTGAAATAACAGAAACTCCAACCTTAATAAAATTCAGCTCCCCAGGCTTTAGCACCTCCTCTAAACCTGCTTTTTAAACCCTAGAAAAAAGGCTGGTGCGGCTCGCTTCTGCTAAAAGGGGGCCTGACAGAAGCTTGAGGGTCGAGCGTGCAGAGGGAGGAAGTGATGTCGCCGCTCTCTCACCAGGACGGTGACCACGCGCAGCACCACGCCGCGCATGTTGTTCTCCAGCTTCCTGTCCGTCAGTGTGCCGTTCAGCCCGTGCACTGGGTCCCAGGTCCCCAACTGCAAAAACAAGCAGAGAAACGAAACTCCATTACACGCACGTCACCTGGGATTTGGGACCTGCGTCTCGGAGCCCCACAACAGTTCCCAAATGTAATCACCATTCCGCAACACAGGTGGAAGTCACCTCATCCTGCTGCTGAAAGACGATTGGATGAATTGGACCCTGCTTGCATTTTTGGCCGTGCCCACCCACCTGCACACCAACCAACTCGCAGATCCTCCCACAAATTATTGTTGCGAGGGTGAGATTTCGGGGTCAGAACAGCCATTGCCCAGAAAGACTATAGACAACAAAGACTGTAGCATCTCTCGCCATTTTCTTTCTTTTAACTGATATTTCCAGTTTTTTAGGGCAATTCATCAAAACAAAGTGAAAATACACCGACATCAATAAACAAAAATGTCTTTAATATTACAGAGTTAAAAGGAAAATTTGGCAAGCGAGATTGCACAGCCAGAAAAACGTGAGACCTCTCATATTGTGCACAGCCAGTCTTCCTCTGCATTGTATTACTTAAAGAGCTTAGGACATGCCCTGAGCAAGTTTATAACTATAAAGGGGTTAAATTAAAAGAATTCCCATCGTCTGCCTAAAATGTAGAAAATTACTTTTATCAAAAATCACTATTTTTTGTTACTTGCCCCGCCCCCCTCATTAACAAACATTCTGAGCAACACAGAAAAGCGATTCTGGCAGTCCCCTAGTGGTCACGTCATAAGTAGTACACGGTGTGTGTCCAACAACAATGGTATCCCAGTCAGATTCCGATAGTTCCTCATTTTCAATTAAATCTGTCCATTTTGATGAAGAAGAGTACTTTCTAATGGAAGATGAGGATGCTTAATCTAAAGCTGCTTTCACACTGGAAGCGAAACAAATTTTTACGCACGACAGATTACATTCGAAGTCAATGCAAAGACGCGAATACATTTCACCTGCATTCACGTCTTTGCATTGACCTTGAGTGTAATCTGTCATGCGATAAAATTCATTTTGCATCCGGTGTGAAAGCAGCTTAACACGGGATTCAGAACCATACAGATTCCAGCCTGAGTACTCGAGCAATGAAGACAGCTAACAGTCAGAGTCTCCTTCTGTCCCGAACTGTACAACGCTTACCAGCCAAGTAGCGGAATGATTATTATTCCGGTTCTACAATTGTTTCTGTGCACGGCGTGTTGGATAACCAGCCTGCTCACTTTTCAACCTTAAGTCAGTTTAATAGACTTGACATTTGGTTACCTTACCTAACAAGTCGATATCTAATATATCAGGTAAGGAACAGCGTTAGTGGTGAATGAACTCACCCCTGATCCAGCCAGTAGTGAAATGATAATGTTCGCGGCTCTATTCATTTCTGTGCACTGTTTCATGAGCTCTCGAAACAATGCGTGTAAGCCGTACCTCGCATCTTGCTATTATTAGATAGATAGCGAGCGAACACGCTGTGCGCAGAAATATAGCGTCGTGAATGATATCGCAACATGTGTAAACCATCTTGCAGCTAGCTATTATTAGGTAGTAAGCCATCAAGCACACAGTGCACAGAAATAAATAGAGGGCTGTGAATAGTATCATTTCACTACTTAGCTGGCGAGATCACACTGAACAGCGAGTTGGCAGGCCATTGAACAGGCAGTGCAGAGAAACGATTTGGGTTCCACAAATAATAATAATGATATGTAAGAACATGAATACTAGAAATGTTGGCCGCATATCGTAGGTTCCAGTGACCCGGGCTGGGCTGGGCGAGCAAAGTCGGCACTAGTACATTGGACTTGTTTTGTCCATATTCTCGATTTCTCTGCATCTTTCAGCCGCAGAAACATTGTATGGCCATATGCATACGTCCCACACTACACATCGCTTTCTGTTCACTCTGTGATTTTTGTCGGTCCATTCCAGATATTTTCCGTCTAGACCAAAGTCGTGATTTACAGCTAACCACCTAGACACAATCTGTGAACGATTTATGACGTCACGTGGCTGAGCTGGCCCAGCGGAAATGTTCTTGATGAAGGCAAAGGGGGCGTTCCCTGGAGTGGATAATTTAGCAGATAAAATGCAGTTTCTTTAAACATTGCATGAAGTACACAATATTAATCACTAATTGTTCAAGATAGGTACTTTGTAGAATTTTATCACATAAAAAACAGAGCTGAATTTCATGTCCTAAGCCCTTTAAGGTTAAGCGTAATTTAACTGCTCAATTCATAACGACATCACGCCCTCTCAATCTTTTGTTTATTGTTACTTGTCAATGAAAAGGAACTCAATTCATCTAACAATGACAGTGCAACAGACAACTCAGAAACACTTTTGCCAGATACCTCGATTCATACTCTACGCAAGGTACGTGACCGAATGCGAGCACAGTTCCGTTCCATTCCGTTCATAGAGAAGCCTGACGCGCGTCCCTTGCTGCGCTGTGCCTCGTTAAAAAGCAGTACACTGCTCATGCAATGGGGGGCAGCAGAGTCTTCTTCTCCTCCGCCTTCTTTTCTCTTTTTGGTGTGTTGAACACAGCGTCTGGTGCATTATTTACTTTATCTCCCCAATTGGAATCTCACGGAAATACACGCGTCGATGCATCGCGTTACGAAAATCTGGACAAGACACTTTGCCACGCAAGGACGCAAGATGTCTACCTTGCGTTGCTCGATGCGTTGCCTTACATTTGCGCTTGCGTACCTTGCGTAGAGTATGAACCGGCCCTAATGCTTCCAAACTCATGCCGCTTCAGTGATTCTCACACCGCTCCGAATTATAATTCACAGAGGGTGTTGCCTCTGATCCCGAGCGAACTCTGTGTGTTTACTCATGCTGTTATCTTTCTTGCCCCGTGTTTGCGTGCTTAATTCGTGAAAAACACATTGCTCTTCCGGAGGGCAGATCGGCAGCGTAACTTTCAGCAGAGCAGCTGAGAGCATCCCTTTCATCTCCAGAGACAAACGGGCCGGCGAAAGAGCAAGGCGCAGAAATATTATGCAAACAGAGCATTAAACGCGTCTCCAAAACGCCTTTCCAATCAATTTCACAGCTCGCTGTAAACCAGCCTAAATTATGAGCATATGGGCTGAGCGCGTGATTATTAAAGAACACAAAAACAACTGGCCGGGAAAAAGCGAAGCGGCTTTCGCAGCAGGATAACGCGGCCTCGCGACAGAACGTCCTTTTGTCCTTTCAGTAATGAAAAAAGATCCTTCAATTGTATGATTAATAATAAGATCATATGCGGTACCCTAAAATAACACTGAACGTCACTGATGTCATTATCATGCTATTCCGAGCCAGTGATCTGAATAAGACGCAGACTGCGATGGAACTTCAGTAAATTACACCATACAAGAGAGGCAGTAGCGTCAGGCAGGCGCATCGCAAGTGTTTGACCGGGGGGCTGCGTGAAGGAGTTGGGCTGTGCCAGTCACATTCGCGTAATACGGGAGCGGAGCCTTCTTGAACGCAACACAAGATTGAAAGGAGAGCATATTTGAACTCGCGCACTTGTCTGTGTGTGTGTGTGTGTGTGTGTGTGTGTGTGAGAAGAGGGTGGGAGGAGATGGAGCAATCAAGAAGTGGTTGAGGAGTGGTTTCCGAAAGCAAAGGTCCAGCCGTGCGCTTGTTCCATACATTGACTCAGCTCGCTGATTTTTTCTACCTTCTGTTTAAATGCTAATCAGACAATTCAGAAGGCAGGAGTACAAAAAAAAAAGATACGAAAAGGCAGAAGATGCAGAAGGCAGAAGGTTGGAACACAATACTGGGTCAGAACTAACATTATGAACCTGGGTTTGCCACCTCCAGCTCGTCAGCTCCCACAAACCACACTGCCTCAGGTGCTGTACCACCAAATCACCTGTAGGTTGTGCTGTAGAGCCGGACAGAAAGATGCGGCGCCAACCACATTTTGCAGATTACAAGACTGAATGTTCTCCCCTACCTCCATATTCCCGATTCTCACGTCAGCAAAAGTGTCCCCCGCTGGAATCAGAGAGGTGACGGTTAACCCGTGCAAATTTGTTAGTCCCTGCTTTAAAAATGTGAATTATTTTTTTTCACCATTTCACCATATTACACCATTATAAGGTGTTTTGACTATTAATCTCATTTTCAATTCTTTCTGATTCCTGTTCCTTCGGACTGGCCTGTAGCACTTTTTAGACCTGGAACAGCATATCTACTTCACAAACACAAACAGGGTACATCAGATATGAAATGCGGCTTGAATAAATATTGTAATTTAATGCAATACAACTGGTTCACATCCAGCACAATGATGTATTTTGTTTATCGGCCAAACATAAGCCAGAAAGCTTCAGAAGTGAGAAAGTCCAGGGTTTACAGTTAAGGTACTGCCATGGGTGTCTTACACTCCTGAGCTCAGCCACTGACTTCACTGAACAGTTTAGCTTCATGGTCGATGCACTGTATTCCCAATGTGTGTAAATCCTGGCACCAGGAATAAAATACTGCTTTGAATTTTTCTTCATGAAGCTGGAATTTATACAGCTGGTGAGCATTATTCAGTTTCACTATGATATACTGAGCTAATCATGGTGGTGACCAGCCCTGTTTTCATAAAGAAAGGCTGCCCGACACCCTGCCGATAGATCGACCAATCAACAGCTAGAGCAAGGCTGCAAAACCCAGTCCACAAAGGTCTACTGCCCTGTGCGTTTTCACTTCAACGCGAGCAAAGCACACCCCATTCAACAGCGGATGTAGCTTGTCTCCAGAGATCAACTGTCCTGAAGGTTTTCACTCCAATCTTAGCAATGTACTCCTCATTCAACAGCTAGGTTAGGGCTACCAAGCCTTCTCCATGAAGATCTACTGTCCTGTAGATTTTCACCTTAACCCTACCAAAGCACTCCCGATTCAACACCAAGAGTAGGACGGCCCATCCCCGTCCCTGGAGATCTACCATCCTGTAGGTTTTAATCCCAACCATAACTGAGCCACATCGAAGAAAACAATTAGCAGCATACAGTGAGCTATACTGATTTGAAGCCATGCAGGATGGTACATCTCCACACAGAGGGTTAACTGCATGAAGCTAACAGCTAAGTGAGAGCCTTACCTTCTGAAGGCTTCTCTTCCATCTGCTGCAATAACACATGGCGCCCATAGTATAATCCATGTCTGTCTTCGCAGCATACGGTCGTTGTATTTCATTAAACCTCACACATGGTTCATTAATCCCTGATATCACACACAAGTACACTCATTCCATAGCATTTATCAACAGAAATGTTATTTGCATAAAAAATGGCCGCAATATTTACTATCTTTTGGCAACACTTGTTTGGCATAGAATTGCAGGTATTGTCTTTTCTCCGCGAACCGACAGACTGTGGCAGTTGCCAGCTACAAACACGTTACCATACTGATGCTGTCATTGTAATTACATAAAGCGTGTATTTTATTGACGTAAAATCAATACAAATGTGCTGAGGGCCAACTAATTTCATTCAAGATCAAAATGCCAAGAAAAAGACACACAACCATCAATTCTAAACAAACTCAACACCGACGGCTCACGCAAGGTAAATGACAAGAGAATTTAAGTCTGCATGTTCACTAAACAAAGGGTGATTTGTCAGTTTTATTTGTCAGCAATCACCCCAGAACAGTGCTACTCAGCTACCTGAGGGGGTTTATATATTGCTCTGTAGACAAAGCTATGCCTCCACCCCCTCCCACGCCTCTCTCTGGTCATGTGTCAAACATTATAAGTTTCCTCATTGTCAGCCAGCCTCCATTATCTAAACCTTACCGAGCACCGTCAATCCATATACCGTGAGACCGTCTGATGGATCTCTCCAAAGTGCATCATTAATTCAAATTGGTATAAAAAAGGCCTCCCGGGCCTTAAAGTGCTTCTGCATTGATTTGAAGTCATCTACTGTGTTTGGAGACTAGGGGCTTAGAATAGATATACAAATAATGCAAAAAAAAGAAGCTGGCTCTCCACCGAGAGGCTGTAATTAATGCTCTGGGTAGAATACAATATTATACAGTCTTTGGTTGCAGGGGAGGGGTCCGCAGCAAAAATCTTGATAATCTGATTGAGATTCTAGACTGAAGGGAAGCAATAGCGGGGGATTTATAAAAGTTCAACTTGACAGCATGCTGTGACTGCCGATCACTTGTAAAGTTTCAAGCGTGCCTAATCAATACAGCAGTGCCTGTACAGCGATCATCGCCCACACAGGTGGCTGAGGGTGCCCAGTGCCCAGATGCCTCCCAGAATTCCCCAGTCGCCTCCCCTCCCTGCAAACCGATCCCCAATGCGTGTGGGGCGACGGGCATTGTTGAGAAAATGGACTGCTAACATCCGGTCAGGGCGGAAATGTCCATTCACGGAGCAGAACGTTCAGAGTAAAATCAACTCTTCTGGAATCTATCTGATCTCAGACAGTCGTGGGTGGGCTCAAATTCACTGGACTCTGCAAGTGTTGATTTAACTCTGAACATTTAGCAGTGCGCAATGAATCATTGCAGAGTGAGAGTGGGGAATAACATGTGTAAAGGTTTTGTTTGGGAGTTGTCTCCGCCGATTTCCTTCAAGCAAGGCCGGGCTTAATGCACCTACACCAGCTAGAAACCTTGACAGGAAGGCCTTCCAATGATGTAAGGGAGACACAGGATTACAGAGGGGGGAGAGGCCGTTACTTCTGCTAACTTTCAGGGAGAAATTTCAGCTAAAGTAAATTATAGGTGAGGCGAATGTCCCTTTCCCAACGGCTTGGAGAGTTGCAAAGTCCGTAGGTCAGAGAGTAAAAGTTCTGCCACGGATTTCTGCCTGCCATCCATGCAGTCAGATCATCTCACCACTTGGCTGAAGAATTTTGCTCATTAGCAAAAAAAAAAAAAACAAGCGACTGAAACACAATACCAGGGAGAACTCCAGCTTTCTGATCATGGATTATCCACCTTTGAATGTGAAGCTAAAAATATATATATTCCCAGAGCAGCTGACTGAAGTGCAGTGGATGTTCTTATCTTCAGTGGGACAGATAAGGGCTCATTTTCTTCTCATGAATTGAGCAGCCCAGCCTGGGCCCGCGGAGGCGTTCCCACACGGGACTGGCGCCATTAGCATCCAAAAAAACCCCTCTCTGAATTCACAAGTTTTTTTTTTTTTCGTTCCACACACCACCATCACCTCTTGACATATCAGCTTTTCATCCAGCAAGAAAAAGGTTCCCAGTCAGTCATATGTTCAGCTGCGACAGAAGCCATTTTAACTTGACGGCTCAACTCGGTGGTTCTGGTCCAGGGACAAGATTGGTCCTCGGAGGTCTAGAACGCCCATGTGGTTTGGACCAGATGGACTTTTAACCTTCATTTAACCAGGGGAGTTCTTTTGAGGCTGTCTCTCTTTTTCAAGGTTGCCCTGGGAGAAATGATCGAATGAAGTCTTGCCAATGAAGAAAACTGAATCAGGAAATAGGGAATGAGTCTGCCTTCAGAGCCTGGCTCATCCACCCAACGGCAGAGTTTCACCCCAACTTCAACTCCCCAGACGCAAGTCAGAATCCCCAGCCCCCCCAGGATTATGGACTGACCTGTTCCCAGTCAAGAACCCACCCTGGAACCGTACGTTTTCACTGTAATTTCCTCAGGAACAAAGGCCCAACACCCCAAATCCCTGTAATCTGCAGGATTATCTGGTGTTGGAGGCTGGCACACACGCTTTCCAAGATTGTCTGACAGTTTGCTAAAAACCACAACAGTCGTCACTGTTTTGTTTTTTGATGGTTTTTCGGGGGGTACAGATAAAAATTATACGGGATACGTGGGCTGGCAATGTGACTGATTTCAGCCCAGTCAGCGGTGCTGGCGGAACCGGCTGCACTGATGCAGAGTGAGTCACGGCCTCCTTCTCTCCTCAGCCGGCCTGGGTTACTGCTCCGCCGGCTAATTCACAGCCACAAACACCAGAATGTTCCGTCTCGGCAGAACTAATCTACATCCGCACCACCGCTGAGGGAGAAAAACCGAGCACCAAATTCGCTAAATGTACCTCGAAAGTTCCAATAATATTCCATCAGCAATGATACAGACCTCCTACGCATAAAAATGGCTCAAATAAATTATTGAACAAATGCCCGGGTGTAGAATATTTGTACCCACAGGGTACCACCTTAAATAATCGAGGCTCATTAGCGCACTGCCTACAGGTTAGCCACCTGCTCCTCATCCACCCGCCCACCGACCTGTAAGAGGTGAGGGAGAGACTGTTCTGTGGTTTGCGTCGTAACTCAATGCGACATACTGTCTCCCTGTCGTCCACAGCAATTCGATTCTCCTGTTTTACCAGGATATCTTAACTGGTCATGAGCTCGTTATAAAATTGCTGGAGAATGCAAGGGGGTGAACAAGAGGCAGACGGTCTAAAATCTTCAGGAATAAGCAATAAAAATAAAACAGACCTCTAAAAAAGTGGGAGGAGGTGACAAGGTAAAAGCAAACTACTTTTAGCCATGTAATGCTCCTGCATTGCAGTGGCTCTCCCATTATCGCAGTTCTTGAAGGAGCTGTAGCAATACACTGTGTCAGCACTAGGGGGCGCTGCTCTGCACCGAACAGTACTTGACACCTACGACTGATATATAACAAAACGCACACTTGCCCCCGACTGCAAGAGATGGGTTTAAACGGATGGTAGCGGTGGTGCGCTGAAAACGCCATGGCAAATGAGGACCATTACACAATGCAAATCAGCGGCTACAGCAGCGCAAATGCGAGTCTCGTCCATTAATTAAGCAAATAACACCCTCGTATACAAATGCTCGTGTATAAAACTGCCACAGGCTCGCTTGGCTGTAATTAAGGCTGGGAAGCTTAATGACTTTGAGAGAGGTGATTGTTGAGGCACATTAGGCAGAAGTTTCAACGACCAACTTCCTCTTACAGAAGCCTGGCGATGTTAAAGTTCACAACAACATGACACATTCCAGTAAACAATGCAGGGAACGATCTGCAACTTCGATTGCAAGTGCTTTTCCCACGTTTCTGAGGTTGGCCTGTTGGTACGGGATACGTGCAAGGCAACACTGCCACTCAAAGACCAACCATTCCACCTCCTACTTTCAATCAAGGGCTGGAGCGGCCATTTTAATCAAAAAACGGTGTAGTCCTGACAGCATACTGCGGGACTTTTTCTCCACTGTTGCATTTCCTTTCCTTTGCTACCTGTTATTTACCATCGATCAATCAATCTCGGTTAAGCTGAATTAATGTTCCAGGTCCCTCGAGCAGATTTGACAGCACCGGCTTTTGTATATTGCATGCTGGGCCTTTGTGTATTGCGCCTGATGTTTCTAAGGTGACACAATGAATGAAATTTCCCTGTTGAGAGACTTGAACTATGGGATGGAACCTGGAAGAGGTAAGGACGCCAGAGTCACACCAATGGGCCGCTGCGGCAATTTTCTAGGCGCTCGTTCGTTTGGAATTCCCTGTCAAAGCATATGAAACCATCGTGTCTTGTAACATTATCTAATCTGAAAACATTCTATAATTTTAGTCATGAGACCTCCTTTGTTCTCTCATAGAAAATTCTTGCTTGTTTTTAGTTAACCTTTCTACCAGTCAAGAGACATTTCTGTCACCATTGGCTTACTGATTGAGCAACATTATTCATACACTTGCCAAAGTCTGTAAAAAAAACACCAAGTATAACTCACCAAGTAGTAGTACTTGGAATAAAACTGACCAATAAAAGGGTTGATGTGTGGTTGTCTACTGAAATTTCCCAGCCCAATCTGCAAGTCAATGCAGGAATCCCTCCTATTTGGGCATGTTTCTGTCTCATTCAGGAAAAAATAAACAGAAGATAATTTTAAGTCTAAATTTAAGCTGAGATCACAGTATTTATTGGCTTTAGCAGTGCGGCCTTGCCCATCTCGAATGCATTGTTGTAACACCCCGAGTCGTGTCAAGTCACATCGATTTGTGAAATCTCAGAACCGCACAAAATCGCCCTGCGGTGTTTTCGCCGCATCACGGTCAGGCGGATGAGCCGCCATGGGTCTTCGCACCTGATCCGATTGCCGCGGGCGCCCAGTCGCACGAGAGCTACGTGTCCGAGCGATGGGGTGAGGATTACGCTGGGCTGGCACCACGCCTGATTAAGCACAGCTCTGCACAGCCGCTGGCATCGGTGAGGTCTGTGTGTCATCTACACCCCGCTAAACACAAAACGTTCTGACAGCATCAGGGAAATGTGTGCTCTAACAATGGAACAACATTGCCGCAACTTTGTGAAAACATTGTGCAGTACCAGCGTGTTCACTGTGCACCAGTGTCTTAACCCTTAGAGCGCTAAAATAAATTTCCAAAAAATTATAGATGAAATTATCTTATGCTGTTGAAAACCTTTCATGTGGCAACTTCTTTAAAAGAGCTTCCCTGCGGTTTTCAACAGCTTCGATTTTGATATTTTACATCGTTGAGCAACAATATTTGTATTTCGTGCTCTAAAGTTTAATACCAGTGAAGGTCAGGACTGAGCCAGCGCCATTTTGGGTTTGGATTTGAAAAAAAAAGTAAAACTGCACTAATTTTCCAATCATTTAGGCATATATTTTTTGACCTTTGAAGATTCAAAATTTCTCATGATGACCATAGACGTTGTAAATAAAACTACAGTTCCCTGGATACACCAATCTTCATGTCTCCTCCAACCCCCCCCAATCATGAGTCTATCAGTAGGCTTCTATTTCCCCCGCTGAGATTATCGTCCATGCTAATATAAACTGCACATCGTTATGCAAATGTAAGTGAGGTCCCAGTGGTACAGCGGGTTCTCATCAATAACACACAGGCCTGAAGGCTTCCGGGCTCACAGGCGCTGAGGTCAGCGTCGGCCGAGGTTTAATTGAGACGACAGGGATGCTGACGCTGCGGGGCGGGGCACTTAGATGGGGTGTCGGAGCCGCGACGCCCCCGCTTAGATCCACACCCTCTGGGAATGTGGCAGAATGCATATTTCAAAAGCGACTGAGCGCGTCGACCTACACCTGGGCCTAAGCATCCCTGTACGCGCACACCCCACACAAGGCTCCTCTCTAGCCAGGGCAGAGCACAGGAGACTGAGAGATGAAGAGTGTGGAAAATGTAGGGGAGTCTATGCAGTGCGTGGGTTTTATTCACACCCATTTACATCACTCTCACCTCCAAACAGGTCACATCACACCTCGAGAGATAGACGGCTGACTGCAAAATACTGGCGCCATCTGCCTTTCAGAAGTAATTTGTGCATTCGTTGAACTGGGGGGTGGGGGGTGTCGAAGGGGATAAAAAACGGTATTTCATGCGGAGCGTAATTCTGGAGAACATGGAGCTGAGCTGCGGAGCTCTTGTAGAGGTTCTGTGGGTCATGTTATTCCCAGCGAGCACGAAGACGTGAAGCTAAAGCCTCTCTCCGGCTACTGGGAGGCCCCAGCGGGCAAACCAGGCGTCCGTTTTAGGGGTCGTACACTGGTCTGACTGAACGATGTAACTCGCTAGCACCAGCGCGGCTAGATATTGCATAAACGTATTGGCCTGATTTTCAATATAAATCACGAGAGACAATACAGGAAAACATGCTACATTGATTATGCAACATCACACCCTTCAATGGCAGATGTGTCTATCTGTGATGGGCATTCTGCTACAGGGGTTTCCGAATGCAGCATCAAACCTGGTTTATGTTACTCGTAGCGTATTCGTGC
Source organism: Gymnothorax reevesii (assembly GCA_029721435.1). Lineage (NCBI taxonomy): Eukaryota > Metazoa > Chordata > Actinopteri > Anguilliformes > Muraenidae > Gymnothorax > Gymnothorax reevesii. Next base: position 7,382,885 of record CM056580.1, on the reverse strand, counting down.
AGCGAACTGTGACTTAGACTGGAGCCTCTGCTGGTTAGTGGAATTTCCATTTAATGAGCAGCTAATGTAACATTAGACCTTGGTTACCAGGAATATGGAATTCAAGGGATCGCAAGGAAATATCCAATACTTACCAAGGGTGGAGCCAAAATATTTGTACTTTATGCAGTCAATATTTTAGCCCGCAAAACTGACTCTCCCTGTTCCCATGTTCATGCTAAAGGCAACACAAGTGAGTTCATATGTTGCTATTTTGGAAGTGTTAATGTATTTTTATCTGGAGAAATAATTGTATATGTTCAAGCGAAGCAGATACTGCAGCTTTATATCGTACATTGACCCAGCGCAACGTTGTTAGTGAAGAGCATCCGTTGCTGTATTTACCGGAAGTACACATTCCAACACAGAGAATTGACCTCCTTTAATATCTAGCACATCAGCCAATAACATGCAAGGATTTGGTGGAAGTAGCAGTAGTGCCATCAGTGACAAAGTTCAGGAATTTAATTGCGATCCTTCGAACTGATAGCCAGTAAACCGTTACGAGCAGAAACAATTAAAAAACGAAAATACACAGCGGCCCACCAGGATTTGAGGTGTAGATTCCTGGCTGACAGGATACAGGTTTACCTTCTTTCAGAGGAATCCAATGTACTATTATCTACTGCAGTGGTTACCGAGCTCAAAGCAGATCTTTATCTGTCGAATGACATGCGCTCTGCTGGGCTGTTAGCGAAAACCAGGCGGGAAAGAATAGGGGCTGGATACCAGCCCTCGTCTCTGCTCCACTCATCTGTACTCAGGAGCTGAGCTGACACTCAAGGTAAAAAACAAAAGCTTCTGTTCTCTTTTCGCTCCATTCTGCGCGGGCGATTGCAAGCAAGCAGCCGTGTTTGCGGAGGCAGCGTACCAGGGCAGCGCACCTCGAGAGGCCCGTCGTTGTGATTCCCCGCCCCCCCCGCAGTGCTGTCTCCCACATAAACACAGCCCTCCTCTCACACACCGCTGCGCATTTCCCTCCCAAAACACCCGACCGCACGCTGTGTGAAATTAGCCCACATCTCTCGCACCGCAAAAAGTGACGGGGAACCGGAGACAAGTGTACATTTGTAGAAATATGGGGAAAGCAGGAGTGAACACGCTCTCTCTGACTCAAATCGATGCACAGCACAACCATGCTGTGAAGATATAATGGAGGCTCCTGACAGTTATATGTGAAAGGCAGGTCTATAGGAGGCAACACAGATCCCCAGCAGAGTTTTATGAAAGGAGGCAGTCCTGCCTTTAAAACAGCACACTATCGACCCTCTGTTGATATCTAAAACGGACCTGGCTCCAGCCATCAATCAAACAAGTCACAAAGAACTGCTAAACTATCCTTTCTCGCTCACTCAGCTAAAATGACTTAGTAATCTGATTTGCGATGGACTGACTCCACAGCAGAATGCACTGATTACATCCAGAGAGCTACAAAGGTCTGATAGGAAAGGCCCGGAAAGTTCTCTGAGTAACCCATATCGGTGTTCATGCCACAATGATGCATGAATAGGAGCGGGACGAGAGTGACCTGACGGCGTCCAGTGATGTCGCTGTTTTATTACTTGTGATTTATGTTCCTGCTATTTCGTGTGCAAGCATTTTCGTGATGAACTTGTCTGAAAATATCTGCATCCAATCTGCCTGCGCGGGCGAGGCATTTTCATAATACATGACACTGAATGAAAAATCAAAATCAGAATCAATTCTTTTGTAGCAGCAGAAGTGAGACTCCTTGCTGGAAATGGATGGTAAAAATGGGGCTGATTGGTTTCTAACTCTTACATCAGCACTCGAATGCGAGACCGATTCACGGGAACTGAAGTTTACATGTAAAGCAGAAAAACTTCAAACAGACCAGCCAGGCTTCCTACAGTTTACAATGGGCTCCTGGAGGAGAAGCGTTAGAAGCACTGAAAATCTCATACAGCCAATCACATTTTATTGTCATTCAGCCAATTACATTTTAATGTCATTCTGCCAATCACATTTCATCGTCAGTCAGCCAATCACATTTTATTGTCATTCTGCCGATCATATTTCATCGTCAGTCAGCCAATCACATTTTATAGTCATTCTGCCAATCACATTTCATTGTCAGTCAGCCAATCACATTCTATTGTCATTCAGCCAATCACATTTCATTGTCATTCAGCCAATCACATTTCACTGTCATTCCGCCAATCACATTTCATTGTCATTCAGCCAATCGCATTTTATTGTCATTCTGCCAATCACAATCAGCCAATTAAATTCCTCTGTCGTTCAGCCAATCAAATTCCATTGTCATTAAGCCAATCACATTCCACTGTCATTCCGCCAATCACATTCCACTAGCATTCAGTCGAATAAATTTCACTGTCATTCTGATTAATAGTCAACTGTTATGTTCCAAGGATATACGGAGATTCATAGAAGCTTGATGCCAAGAGTTAATCCAGTCAAAGGTAACCGCTAGTTTCTACATGTAGGGTCCTTTCATACAATAGTTATAAATACGCAAAATTGGTTGCTACAGCGATGTGACCCCCTCACCTTTTCTCTGGGATTACTCACATGGCACATCCACTTTATGAACAAAAAAGTTCTCTCACTTAAAATCTAATTTCTTCAACTTTTATGCAAAGCCAGACAAAAACATTGACAGTGACTTATCTCCAGATTTTCCAGTGGCATTAGAAAATTTCAATACAAACAAATTGTGTTTTAAATGAAAATATTTTGGACTGGAGAGAAGAAAGATGTGATTTTAGGTCTCACAATAGCACTGACAGACTTATTTTCAGCATAAAAGATTCTGTAGTTTGGCTGCATTTTGTTTTGAGGTCTTCAGGTCATAAGCTCTCTGTTTAATTCATGCTGCAACAATCCCTTCACACTTCTGGATAGAGTTCTATCGCAGGCAAGGGCTTCTGCGTACAGTATATCAGTTTTAATAGCTTTTATTGGCAAATGAATTTCCTCCGCCCTCAGCTGTTGTTTGTTTTACTGAAATATGTTGTGACTGTTTTTGGTTCAAGTTAATAAAGCACTTTCTATGCAGGGATTAATGATGTCCCTCTTATTGGCAAGAACGCTCAAACCGGCGGTAACCCACGCAGGCGCTAGTCTGCAGCGTCAGGAGCTGTGCTCACCATTCAGAGCATTATTATTACTTGGGGGGGGGGGGGGGGGGGGGGAAGCGTGGTAAAATATTTTTTCAGAGGGCTCCGAATTTGTAGCTGGCCAGGTTGTAGTTGTTAACAAATTATGCAGCTAAAGTTAAGACATGACCAATATACCAGTATAAAATGTAATCTTTTATTTTTCTGTCCAGGGATCTTTGGGAAGTGATCTAATTTGGCAAAGAAATTTTACATGGTTGATAGCGTACTTTGCTCAAGATGATTGACACCATCGGTCCCAAGAGACTATGGTTTTGTGCATAGATCAGTAAACCGCAGACCCGCACACCTGAAAGTGTTGTGATTCGGTCTTTGCCATGCCTTGGTCCTTGTTCCATGCCCATGCTCAAGTTCAGGTTCTGTGCCTGGCCTTGTGCCATGTTTTGTCTGACCCATGAGTTTAGTCACCTCTGCTTTTGTCTGACCCTTCCTAGATTATGTATTGTGTTTTGGTAACTTAGATTTCATGTTTTATTATTTTTCATGTTTTAGTTTATTCATAGTTTCCATGCCATATTTCATTTCTATGCCATGTTTCATTTCCATCCATTGCACCTCGTCTCCCCCGTCTTGTCTTGAGTGTTGTATTTGCTCACGGTCCCTTGTCTTGCGCGCCACTCCTTCGGGTGATTTATTGGTTTCTGGGTTTCAATCTTCTTTCATTATCTCGTGTTCTTCCTTCCTCTCTCTTTTACTGTCTTACTAACGCAAACTAACAGTTTGTTATTTTGATAATTACTAACCAACACTAACCTTGTATATTTTGACTAACTTACTAACATGCACTCGGGATTGTATAGCTGCACATAATAATTCTAGTCTCCGCCCCCTTGCCTTTCACTAATTATCTCTGCTGCTCTTTCTGTGGGTCTCTACAAACTGCTTTGTGCTTTCCTTTCTCTAAACTATACACTTTAGTCCTCCTTGATCGGAGCTGTTCTTCTGTTCATAGGTTTGTCTTGTGATCCCTGTTTGCGTTTTGGCTACGGCCAAATTCATGTAATTAGTTCATTCCTAATGTGTCTCTCCCTGATCATTGTTACCATTGATTGCACCAGTGTTCCCTAGTCATGTGGTTTCCCGGAAACGTATATTAGATGTCTGTTTGTTACACTTCCTTTGTCAGATCGTTACTTCCCTTGTTACCTGTGCCACTCTTCTCTCGCCTTGTATCATTGTGATTATCTTTCTGACTGGACCGTCCTAGACTTCGAGCTTTGCCTTCTCCCTGTACTTTGCCGCATTCTTGTTTATTGACCCATTTTTGTCTGACGACAATTTTTCTGATTGGTGCCCTGTTTACGAACCTGGATTACGCCCTTTTGATTCTGACTTTGGATTGCGGACTTTATACTGTCGCCAGCTCTGTTGGGGGGTTTCCCCCTTCAGAAATAAAGACTCCTTTTTGCATTTTACTGGTGTTTGCGCTTGGTTCATTTCGTAAGACCTCACAGAAAGGCAGACTCAGTCACAGCGAGCGCATGGAAAGGAAGTGTTGGAGTCGGAGGGTTGACCCCTTTCACGACCTTCCCTTCCTTCCTCGGCTGCTTTGTCGCGAACAGCTTCGCTGAGCTTCACGCCTTCATTGATTTTGCTTCTCCAGGACGAGCGGTCACAGGCTAACGAGCTCCTGCTGTCTACACTAATGTCCGTAGCCTTCATGTCAAGCTTGCGCACGTCTTTCAACTGTAAGTTGGGGTAACCAGTTGGTCGGATTCCCTCGACTAGCTTGCCGTACAGCGAGGCATGCGATGGACATGGCCGAGCCAGCGCAAGTGGTGTTGCTCCAAGAGCGTAGTTGGAGAGGAGCTGTGCGCGACGAAGAACCGCCTCAACTGTTACATGATCTTCCTAAAGAATGTGGAAAATACTTCAGAGGCAGCGCTTGTAGTAAAAGTTAAGATGTTCCTGCTGCCCGGCAAGCTTTGGCCGGGTTTCACTGCCATGCAGAAGTGTGCTAAGTACACAGGCACTGTATTTCATGAGGGATTTTAGTCCGTTGTTTCGCCACACTTTCAGCACCAGTGGAAGCAGCATGACCAATCCTGCGTTTGATTTCACTGTCAACGATCGTTCGACGCAGAGGAGCCTTGGTATGTGAAGGGTTACAGGACTTTTCGACCCCGGATTTTTTGTCCCTGAATTTCTTGTACATTTTTTGTCCCTGAATTTTCTGGGCTAATATACATCATATATTGGGTAGATGTGAGAGCATTATTTCATTTATGACAGAGTAGACTATTCCTTTGGTTGTATTCTCTTAATGGTCAATGGCCAACTCTGACACAGGCAGGTAAACTGCCAAAACATTGCAGGATCATGATTTTATTTCAATGGAAGGAAAGGGCCCAATAAATTTGATTATTGTACAGCTAATTTGCACCTTTATCTAGGTAAGCACTCTTACTGTACTGGTTACGCTGTACTCTTTCAGTGTTCAGGCATTTTAGGAGCCCTGTCTATACCGACACACACACACACACACACACACACACACACATGTACATCACTCATCTAGCACTGAAGCTGCTTGAAAGCTGCGCAGACGCTTTGTCTGAATACGGAGGAACTGCACAGTCTGAATGAGTGAGGGACCTGCGCCACAGAGCGTCTCCCAGTTCTCGAGAGTCGTGTTCATGTTACCGTGCCTAGTGAGGATGAACCCGCCAGAAACCGAAGCTCCTCGACCGTGGGCGGCTCGGCGAAAAGGAAGGGAACATGCGACAAGAGTTTCGCAGAATATAAAAAAAAAAAATGTAAAGAAAATTGGCAATGACAGGCTGTTACCGACTGCAGAAACTGAGAAAAATATTCTCTCCTTGTTTGACTCTTTGTCAAAACAGCAAAATCTTATCTTGGTTTAAAAGAAAGAGCCGTAAAACTCGCTGAGTTTGAAACTAAGACTTTTCAAGCGGGCGTGTCGCCCTCGGTTCGAGCTGCAGTGAGCCCTGCTCTCATCTGTATGCTGCATCGTTCCAGCGACACACACTCAGAGCTGTGATGAATGTTATTTGGAGGGAAGTATGCTGACAGATGAGAGGGAGAGTGATGGTTTCTGGGTAGAGCGGCTGGCCTGTCGCAAAGATTGATTCTGATGGCAGACCTTATTCCCTCATCACACTGTTCATCTGTCCTTCTGCAATACAAAAAATAGAGCGTTTCCCCCACAGATTTGGGCCATTTCCACCAACCCTTCCACTCTACTCCCTCAGAAGACTCCATAATCGAGGTCAAAGTGGCTCAACTCACAGGGGAGTTGACGACAAGCCTAAACTGGTCAAGCATTCCAAAAGTTTCCCTATTATGTGACTTTTCCTTGGTCATTCTTGCATTCTAAAAGTCGAATAAAGAAGGTTTAAATGCATCACTGCAAAAAAAAACAAAAAAACACTTGAGTTTGCTGGTCATTTCTGCAGTACCTGTCTGTGAGACGCTCCGTTGAGGTCCTGCCCCCGCCCTCCCCAGTGTGCTGTCATTGGTCAACTTAATCGCACACTGACCACAAATGGATTTCCGCCCCAGAGTGCTAATGAGCTTTAGAAACAACCGGTGTTGCCTTGTGGGCGTAACCCACTTATTTCAACGGCTTGCCAAACTATCTGAATTTGCGCAAAAATTCAAACGGTGACATCACCAATTGATTAAAAAAATGGCCAGAGGCAATTGGGGCGTTTCAGTCAGCTCTGGGGCAGTGTGTTATGCGGCAGAGAGCACTTCTTCTGGAGGTGACTTCGAGTTATTTTCCGACCTTTTAAATGCGCTTGAGAACAATATAATGATTCCCACTATGACAGTAAAATAATGAAAAACCATAATAGCAGCACATTAACGTTAATTTTTTGACAATTTTAGCAGGTTGACCAGCTGACACGCCCATGAATTCAACCAGTTGAAAGCCCAGAACATCTTACTCAACCAGCCTTAAACCAGCCTTCAACCAGCTTTTTCCGGACGTAGACCAGCTATTTCCAGCCAACAACCGGCAGCACCCAACAGGAAACACAGCACAAGGCATCTTCGACCAGCTAGTCCCAGCAGAGGCTATTCAGTAGGGACATTAAAGTGTTCAGTGGGGACCATAAATATACTGAACGAGTTAATTTAATACAGAATTTTATAGTGCAGCTACAATCCACTGTTCTGGTCGGGCAGTTTCCATTATCTAAAAGAGTCTGAACGGTCAGTTTGCCAAACTCATTTTATGCCTTCTCCAACCCATGAGGGAAAAAAAAAAAGACCAAAAGAAAAAGGAGGAACGGTCAAAGTCGAAATCACTTTGCAGAAAAAAGGGAAGCGTATAAACAGCTTTGAGAAATCGGACTTCCTCTCATCAAAAAAGGAGCTGCCAAAGTAACCTCAACAGAAGAGAATTTCTAATGAAGAGGGAGACATTGAGGTAAATTACAAGAGACTCCTTTACACAAAACGCCTGCCCACTTTTCCGGTCAAATCACTCGACTCCGGACAATTTCACCATCCATGATAAATACTGTATCTAAGACAATAAATATGAAAAAAGTGAAAAACATTACATTGCCTCTAAGCGAGAAGTTGACAAACAGCAACAGAATCCTTCAATGCTGAGGTTGAGCTATTAATAAACCCTCAGCTTTGCTTGATGTGTGTCCAAGCCAGTGCTTGAATATGCATGAGAAAGTATTTACTTATCTCCCTGCGTCAAATGGAAAAGTAATTCGGGAAAATATTCAGCTGTTCCATTACTGTGCCAACCAAACATAGACTGTTCTTTATAAACCTGTCTAATGTCCAAATGAACCACCTCAAACTGATATCTTAGACAGATGCTGTGTCTGGTGGTTAAACCCCATGAAATCTATGAACCAATACACAAGTCCATAAAGTTTAGCTGCTGTATTCAATCCTCGGGAACTTCAGGCTGAATTTAGATTGTGATGGAGACCCCAAGGTTTTCAACAAGCTCAAATATGAATAAATATGAAATGTGAATAAAATTATGAACGAACTTGCTATTTTTACATTTGATGTAATCCTGTGGCTACAAAAACATGCTGTCCTGGGCCTCAGTATTTCTCTCGGTGTGAGCCTGATTTAGGATCAGTGAAGTGCTGCAACTCACAGATTCAGAGGGTGTATGTGACATTGTCCGACAAAACGAAAAAAGATTACGTTTTTGCTGTCTTTGGATCTCCTTAAGGGAGAACTTGAGCGAAAAGTCAGAGTTTAAGGAGTTAATGTGTTCCAGCACTTCAGCACTTTGTTGAAGTCTCTGATTGGCTAAAGAGTCTGCAAACCTTGTTTCTGATTCATTAGCAACTGATTGAATGAAACCTGTTGACATTACAGTCCTCCAGGAATTCAGTTTGAGTCATCTGATCTAATTTAGGCGCTCTGTCTGAAATGCAATCAAACCATCATTGGTTATTTCCCCATTTCCATTTGGTATGCAATGAATATTCAAAGGAAAAACATGTAGAACTTTCCAGGGAGGCTCAAACAATCTTTTCTGAGAGAAACAAAAGGATCTCTGCTCCTTAAATAACCTTCATACGCAAGTCAAATTGCAAATGAGCGCACACACAATGGCCCACAATTGCGAATACAAGTACAAAACCTGGTGTAAGAATGATTGAAAATGCCTGACTCTAAGAGGAAATAATACTAAAAGTTCATAATGTCTCCGAAGACAAACATTGTTTTAAAGTACTAGGAAAAAGTCTTGCCAAAAATATGAAAATGAAAGTTTAGCATAACTGAGACGTACTACATAGAGCTGTAAAATGTTAAAAACTAAATAAAACCAATATTTGGTGTGACTACACTTTGCCCAAAATTAGGGACACTGTCCTGTTGTGCTATAGTTTAGGATGATCGGCTTTTTGCTTGTTCTAAGCAGAGTGGAAAACTTGCCACCGTTCTGCAGACTGACTGCCTCACTTGCGTCCGTCCCTCCTAATAATTGCAAACAGCCATGATGCTGCCGACATCAGGGCCCTGTCACTATCCATATCAACTATTTCCAATGCAATAAAAACATTTATCAAACTATTTTTTAAATTACTATTTGGAATTTAAAGTACACTTATCATCTGATGTGTAAAACAAAGAGTCAACATCTACAGCCAGATTAAAAAAAAAAAAAAAAATGTAGTGTGCCCAAGACTCTCGCATAGTACTGAATATGTATTCATAAAATAACATTGATATGAAAAATGTTTGCGATGGCAACTGCCAGTTAATGGCTCCGGGTTGGACAGGAATATATTTGTGCTCACAAAGGGACTCTTCAAAATATCCAATAACAGAGGAAGGTCAAAGCAAAAGCCTGATGGGCTATCTGTCGCATTTGATCAAACACGCTTTGGAATTTAAACGCTGAGGTGCAATTATACTGACTAACAAACCTTTGTCAATTGGCCAAGATTAATGCCACCACATTTTTAATTTTGTTGAAAAAAAAAAATTACACTGAAGGCACTAGAAATAATTAGCATTAAGTTTCCATTCTGAATGAATTAAATCTAATCAAACCACATCCTACGTTACTGAAATGATTGACCCCGGCATATGTGATCTTTTAATGTGACGTGCGCATGAATAAAATACAGTGTAAGGGGAGGGAAATTATTTTTTTCTTCGAACACCGCAACCTTTAAATGGTTCACAGTGGTAACAGGGGATTTGCTGAAGGTCTAAATGTAGGTGCTGATAAGACATCAGGAAAAGCTGACTGTGACATTCTTTACAAAGATACGGAGCTAAAGGGATATTCACTTAAATCCAACATTAATGTCAGTTTGTATTAAGCTTATCTGCACAATAAAGGTAAGAGAAGGAATAGCACACCATGAGATGGAGGGACGAGCACCAAACGCCTGAGTGTGTTTGTATGTCAATAGTTTGCATATATCCGCTAATGTGTGTGCATGGTGTGAGCTTTGGTGTGTGCGTCTGTCAGTATTCATTCACGTGCAAAAACAAGAGGCTGGTCTAGAGAGAGAGCGATACTCCATCGACAGTACGGCTCTCTAAATCGGGGCTGGTCTGGGAGTATGAAAGGTTTGAGATAGAGCTATACTCCATCTACACTCCTGCTATCTAAAACAGGAGGCTGGGCTGGGCGTGTGAAGGGCCTAATAGTGCTCTGCTCTGATAGGCCGCTGGGGGAGCCCTGTTCCTGCTCTGCAGTGCGTCTAATTGGCTCCGAGAGCAGCCATTAGGGGGCCAGTCCCTGCCTCTGATTAGAGGGCAGCACTGAGTCGCAGGGCAGCCCAGTCACTGAGAGAGAGAGAGAGAGAGAGAGAGAGAGAGAGAGGGACTCAAACACAGTCCAATTTTATATCTCATACGGCTGGCGGCAGATTTGGGCACTGTGGCAGTGGGATGGGGAGAGAGTGAGAGAAGGCGAGGGGTTATCTGAGCAGGGAACTCACCCCTGCTCCACTGCTCATCCTCTCGTGTTGGGAAATGCAGGGGCATTCGGGGAAAGAAAACTGACACACCAAAGAAAATTCCAAAGAAAATGTCTCCACATTTTAATATTTCTGATCGTTTTAAACTCTTACATTACAGTCATGAGGTAACGCCTTAACCTGAAGCAAATTACAGTCCATTAGACTAACCAGGGCCCAATCATGGAGTCTGGGGCCTGGCTCAGGGGCCAAACAGCTTCCTGAACTTACGGTGGTAACAGCAGAGCTAGAAACACCCTCCTCCTGTGCCCCAGTTACAGCCCAGCTGCAGGCTTCAGGCTGCTGATTTTGTCCTATTGTCCTATTTAACAAAAAAAGTAATAGAATAAGTTTCAAGTTCTATTTTAAAAGTTATTTTTCAGAATAAAAGGCAGGCCTGACTGTACTTTTGGAAAATTGGCCCAAAGCATCTTTTGTAGGAGCCAGAGAACCAGAAAATGAGGCACAGAAAGGGCAGCAGGCAATTTCTCTCAGCTAACTTAAAACGTGCTAGCAATGTCACCGGAACGCTTTGTCAGAGCTGTAACACTGCCACAGTGCCACTGCACTGCACCACTGCTGTTGAGACTAGTTTGCACAAGCTGTTGTGGCTTGTTAGCCCAAACGGTACCTCTTAATATTTCAAATCCTTGTTTCTTAATAGCTCCATCCCTGGGATGTTGCGGTGAACCTCTCCAATGCCCAGTGTCTCTGTCCTCCTAATTCTCAGTCCCACCCATGAGGGTTATCCCGTCTCCAGCCGGGGAATATTCAGACGCCGAGAGTCATTCTGTGTTATATGAATAATACATGGACAGACGAGTATCTGAATATTTAACCGGGATGAATGTTAGAAATATTTGCCGCATAATGAGACCGATGGATTTTTAAGCCCGTGTGTGCGGCGTATTTCAATACACGGGGGGGCGAAAAAATATCAGAGGCTCCCTGAAGAATGGCTTAAACTTTTAAGTCCGTTAAGCAGAGTTATAAATAAAGCATCTACGCAGGTGATAGCTGTTAATTTGAATGGTAATACGCAGCATGTGTTTGCTGAACAGGGGTATAAGCAGCAGTGCTCTGCTGGGCTCGTCTGCAGGAGGGGACAGGCAGTCGGTGCCTTAATAGCAGGTGTATCAGTAAAAAAAAATAAATAAATAAACCAAAAAAAAATAAAAACCATAAATCATGGTCATTTATTTCAGGTGACAAGAGAGAATGAGTAAAAATTAAGAGAAGATTCCAAATGCCAAAACTGCAATGGCAAAGGGAGGATTATGGTAAAAAGTCAAAGCTCTCTGGCAAGAACGGAGGGACAGTGGGTAGGTGTAATGCCTCGCCCACAGCAGTCTGCATCACCAGAGGACTACTTCCAAACCCCCTACTGCTTCAGCATTCAACCACCATCACCTGCAGCTGATCTGGCCCCATTATGCAATTAAGCCCTTATAAGCTTGCAACTCCAAGCACACCGGGGCGAAGTCTCAGTAACCTTGCCACTGAAGAGTGCTCTACTCTATTCTCTGTATTTGCAGACTTATATTCAGTCTTGCTGTTTCTTTACATATAAAGGGGATTGTTATTCCCCATTGTCTTTGATACCCCTTTGCACACACATAGACGCCGGAGTCCATAAATTCCGAAATTTAATTCCAAAACAATTCCGCAATTAAATTTCCATGTCAGGCTTCACCGGTATAATTTTCAAAAATCTCTGTGACACAAGCACTGAGTTGTAAAGCTTAAATAGGTTCATGCCCAACAGGAAAAATTGGCTAAATTTTGTATTCTGCGCAAAGGGGTTAGTCAAACTACATTATCAAGCTACATTTATCAAGTTTATCATAACTTGATAAATGCTAGTTCTTCAAAAATCAAGATTTGGATGATTTTGAATATTGCTTTACTTTATTTATGCAACATCAATACACGTGCTTCACAGTGTCATCTTGGAGTGCGATTCCCAAAAGCGTAGTTGCTAAGTATGTTAGTGACTTCCATAGCGCCCATTCAGTCAATGGCTCCAACTATGCAAGTCAGTATCTGCGCTTTCGGGAAACGCACCCCGGACTAGTGCACAACACTGACCAGTACAACTTGGGCACATAATGAGAGTATATTCTGTGTAATGCCATAGACCATGAGATTGACATTTATCAAGTTATTGGGCTGAACTCTACAGTTGCACCTGTTCACAGAACTACAGCTCTAACAATCCATCCATGTCTGAACCGCTCATCACAAAAACAGACCGTTGTGAGCTTCATAAAGCAGCCATTTATGGCAGTGCGTGTCTGTTATCATCATATATCTTCAAAAATGTATTTATGAGCCTCAAATAATGCTCCAGGAAGGTGGCATATGAAAGGAAATAATCTGAATAAATGTCCAGAAAAACATAACAAATGCAGATGCTTTCGCACATACGGCTGGTTTACTCTGGGTCCACTTCTCCCCTTAATGTCGCTGTATGCAGAGTTATTCTGTGTGGTCATCTTTATGTCGCATGACAAATCATTCTGACAGTGATGGGAGTGGTCACTTTCACGATAACGATGGCCCAAACCCCACTGAATGGTTTTATGAGGATGACAATGATACTAAGCATGTGCCATCGCCTTTAACATCACCTCTAAATAACTCAACTCATATGTAAGAGAGAGAGAAGAATCTGTTGAAAAAAGCCACTCCATCTCCACAGTAAACGTTCACACTCGCAGCAGTACCAAGCAGTGCTGATGCTGACCTGACAGCTTCTGCAGGCCCAACACCGTACTCAGACTGTATATGCTAATTTTCCCAGTAATTCATATTTTTGCATAATATTTTTTCATTAATGTGCCCAGCCGCAGGGAGTGCAGGGAGTGCAAGAGTTCAGACCCGGAGTTTTGGCGTGGGAAGTGCTTGCCGTCGCTCTGTTTCGGGCTCGTTGGAAAAACTGACCCCTGGGCGAGATTCACAGCTCGGCGCTCGAGGAGGGGAAACGTCCCTCTGAATAGATCTGCTCGGGGAGATTTCTCACACCTCTCACTGGCCGCCAGAGGTGAGCCTTAAACTTCAACGCCGAGCATCTGATTCCTCTGCAGCCACCGTTTCCCACACGAACACAACCTCTGGACAGCCAGAGAATATACCAGAGAAAATAAGACCACAGCTCTCAGCCTCATAGCCGTATTTCTCACCATCAAGTCTTATCGTTTGGGCCAAATAAGATAAAATATAGGCCAATGAGCCGATTTTTTTAGTCATTCTAAAACTGAAATGCGATCAGAAATTTAAAAAAGACTCAAATAAAACAACAGAGTTCTAAAAGGGTGAATAAGAAAGGTCCTAGGATGCCATTATACAATGCTAATGCCAATGCTAATTATCGTAATGCTAAAATCGTAACACTCCCGGCTGCATACAAGAGGGCCGCATCACTTTATGTTACGACACTTGGCGTTTGTTGCCATCGGGTATCCGGCAAACGCAAGAGGCAGAAGTGGGAGGGTTTTAAACAGCCCTCTCCACACAGCTCCCCAGCGAGGCCAATGCGAGTTGGACGGGCGAAACTGGGAAAGACATGGGAAGGCGGCCGAGAATGACATTCCCACCAAGGGAGAGGAGGATCTTCTCAAAAAAGGGGGATGTAAATCCTTTTAAGTGGAGCGACGTGGCAGAAACGAGTTCCCGCTGATCCGCGGATGTGAAGCGTGGGATGGAGCGGCCAGGTGTAATCCCGCTGTTACAGGCAGTAATTCAGCTCCCACCTGCCCAAAATGATGGACGGTAATAACTGCGGAAGGCTTTGGGATTTTGCCTGCAGTTCCTGCCACCCTGAGGGAGACGGTGCGAGAGAGAGAGAGAGAGAGAGAGAGAGAGAGAGAGAGATGGGTGCGATATTTGGGAATGAAGGGGGTGGAGGAATCGTGTGGCGGTTTGGGAGCAGTTAAATTTTTTTAAATTTTAAGCAGGCACTCCCGCTGGGCTGCCATCTGTTTTCCAGAAGGACCCTGCTTTGCAAAACATCAGACGTACAATTTTACACAGAGATGCTGGAAAATACTGAATAAAACAAAAACCACAGTAACTAAGCAAATATTACTCAAAGAACGAGCAACTCTCTGAATAATGTGAGTTCGGTGGTTGCAAATGCTATAATTCTACTCTAAACAGCCAGTGGGAGCCAATGAGAGAGGGGGAGGTGGAGAGGAAATGGGGGGAGTGGTTCATGTGGGGTGGGGGGGGGGGTGTGGTGGGTGGTGTTAAGGCGTAAGGCGGATGAAGAGGAGTGAGTAGCCCGAGGAGATTGACGGCCAATGAGATGAGTTCCACCGGCGTAATCACCTCTGCATGCAATCATGGCGATGCGCTCGGAAAATGAGTCGCATCCATTCCCTTCAAATGATACCATCGCGAAAACCCCTCACGATCCCGCAATTAACCGAGCCCACCTCTGTCTTATACACCACTGCATATCAAACGACACCTTCGCACCTTTTGACTCAGCAGGCCAAGCACCCCATCAGCATACTGTGCGACTGTCGTCGTTTAATTATGCATTTGGTAAAAACAAGGTATCCTGGCATCCACCAGCCACTAGATGGCGGTGTCAATTATTACCACTGATTTGAAATAGGAGCTGAGTAAATATGACTTTCATTCATAATGAGCAGTTTCACCATAACACGTATGTGCTCACCGAAAAAAAAAAAAGAAAGAAAATCAGCGAACAAGAACAGATTCTGGTGAAGCTCTGATCACCGGTCTCTATCAAAGCCCCAGAGAGCCCGCGGTAAATTGGCGGTAAATTGGAGGCGCTGGCTGAGGCCGCCGCAGCAGTGCTGAGCCGTCATTAAAGCAGCATCCGTAAGCGATGACGCACGCAATCTCAAATCCTGCTTCCGCGCCGCGTTCGTTAACCCGAGCGTTCGCGTTTCTTCTCACTTCACTGCCAAACAAGTGAGAGAAACAGCCGCACTGCAACAGAGGGGTCCGTGAGAATTCTGAAACTAACAAATTTTGAAAACAATTAACAAAGTTGAAGTAGAGACTGTCAGGAAAATTAATTCACATCCATATTGTACGAACCACGGCAAACTTTGGCTCATTTTACACTGTCTTGCCTTCCAAGTGCCAGAGGACCTCTCAACCAATCAGTGGTGTTCACACCTGCTCCTGGAGATTCACCATCTTAGAGGTTTCCACGCCAACCCTGATAAAGCACGTCTCATTCACCAGCAAAAGGTCTGCATTCAGCTGCTAATTACTGGTCAGGTGTGCCAAACTGCAACTGAAATTAGGAGCTAAATGCTAGTAAATCTCAGGGTGCTGGGCTGATTACACCACTGCTGTAAATAAATTAGGCCAAAACATTAAAGCTCAAAAAATACTTGAGAATTTTACTGGAGGGCAGATGAAATGGCCCTGCTGGGCTGAATGAACCGTGACCCGGATCGGACATCCGCATGCAGCACAGTGCAGGTCTGAAAACTCAGAGCCATGAGGATAACGGGGCTGAATTTACATATGATCTGCTTCTGTGGCTGTTCATTGGCTCATGGGAATGCGGTTTGATGCATACACCAAACCACTGCCAAATATGTGAACGTCAGAAGGGTCCAAAGGCTTGAATGAGCCAGCTTCCCAAACGTCTCTCCGCTGGCTCTCAACTGACTTAGCAATCGATTAATTTCCACCTTCTCTTACTTCACATCGGGACCTGTTAGGCGCTCTCTGATAGAAGCACAAGGTAAGGAAACTCCCAAAGAATTCTTGAGCAAGGAGACTTGAGCAGATCCACAGCGGAGGCATTTCCGCCAAGAATGAGAGGCGAATGAGTCCAATGTTCCCCACCACCTGCTTGGTCTGAGATTTAAACAGATTTAAAATGGACTCTTGCAAAGCACAGTTGCATATTTCAGTTACTGTAAGCACCTTTCCTCAATTCTACTCCCTAGCATCCTTTCCTTGTTTCCTGTCTTTACCACCGCCAAAGATGGTCCTGGGAATTAGGAAAGCACATGAGCTCAGGATGTAAGCAATAACAGCCCTTATGAAAATATCCTATGGTTATTACTAAGTAATACGATAGTATTTATAGTATAACAATAGTCTTACTATAGTTTGCATTGTATAACTAGAGCAGTACTATAGTAGCACTACTATAGCCATCACATTACAAATATAGTGTTACCACAGTCAACAGTACCATGATATTACTATAGTTCACACAACTGTATTGCTGTAGCTTGAATAATTAGTAGCACACCATAGTGGCAAAAATACTATGGATTTACCTTATAATAACTATAGCTTGGAACTATGATAATTTTTCCCATGGACGAACATGAACAGAACTCTAAGATTTGCATTCTGTAGCCGCCATGTTCTTCTCTCATTGCCAAAGCCCGCACCCCCACCCCCACCCCCATATCCAGCCCTGACACAGCTGGCCTGTTGAGCTTCGTTCACTCACATTTAAATATTTCAGCCCCCCATCCCCGCACAACTGACCCTGAATAACCTCGGCATTCATCTGTGCCAATTTCACAAAGGTCTCTCTCAAAATAAATCCGCGAAATGACAAGCTAACACTTCCAAGCACCTTTTTAATGCGATTATTTTGGCTGTTACGAGGAACAAAAGGAAAATCCTATTCCAATTAAATTAATAACTCATATCCAAGGCAATCAATACTCCAGGGTTCTGCAAAACTCATTGCACACTGAAGGAGTGCTTTCGTGACTATTTTTCATGCAGTGTTATAATGTGCACTTTGCAGTTTTTGAAGCGTATTAATCCTAAAAAATATTTGCACTTCGGTGGGTGAGAAAGTCTCCAACTGCCCTCACTACCACGCACGCATGCACGCACGCACGCACGTGGTGCTTTAACTTGTGATTTCAATTGTTGACTGAAAGTATACTCAGCAACAAAAGTTTCTGTGACACCAATATTGTTAATTATTTTTCATAACGCAATTATGAAATTGTCATACATGGTGATATCAGACTGAAACAGTACACGTAAACACAACATTGAAATGGAAATCATGAAAATGCGAGAAAATGACTTTGCACATGAAAATGTGCGTAAATCATGCTTGTGGATGGCAATAAAAGAGGAGAATTTTTGGAATGTTCACATTGTGCCTGATGAACGACGGAAGCATCACTTATCGAAAACACAGCCATTTCGGATCAGGAACTCTACCCTCTAAATGCCAAGACTGTCTGAAAATGATCGGCGGAGGGCCATTGGGATGATTGAATCCGGAACCTCGCAGAGGGAAGTTGCTCATCGCCTGAATGTCCACCGAAACACCATTTGGAACTTATGGCAGCGTCATCAGCAGACAAGACATGTCAGAGTCCGTCCTCGCAGCGGCCGTCCACGAGTAACCACTCCCAGACAGGACAACTGGATTCGAACAACCCATCTCCGAAATCGATTCCAACCTGCAACCATAACTGCAAGAACGATACCTGGTTTGAGGCGACTGTCTGCACAGACAATCCGTAGCGGTCTCCGTCATTTTGGCATTGTCCCACATCGGCCAGCAAGACGTCCAATACTCACAGTACAACACCAACGACTGCGTCTACAGTGGGCACAACAACATCGACGGTGGATCCAACGTCAGTGGGATCTTGTACTCTTCACTGATGAATCAAGATTCATGCTTAACCGATGTGATGGTCGTTTACGTGTATACCGTCGACGTGGAGAACGTTATGCCAACAACTGTGTTCAGGAATTTGATCGTTTTGGAGGTGGTAGTGTCATGATTTGGGGAGGGATCACGGCTAGAAACAGAACAGATTTGCTTGTTATTGATGGAAATCTGACAGGTCAAAGATATCGCGATGAAGTGCTACGGCCATTGGTGGTACCGTTTTTGATGCAACATGGTCCCGGAATAACGCTGCAACATGATAACGCCAGACCACACGTTGCAAGGATTGTACAGCAGTATCTGATGCAACAACATGTCAATGTCCTGCCATGGCCAGCCAGATCCCCAGACATGTCCCCAATCGAGCATCTTTGGGACGAGATGGATCGACGTTTGCGGCGGTTGGATAACCCGCCAGCTACACTCCAGGAATTGCGACAACGTCTACGTCAGATTTGGAATGACATCCCACAGCAATTTCTGGCACATCTGATTCGGTCCATGCGCCAGAGATGCGTTGCTTGCATCATGGCACGAGGAAGTCACACCCGGTATTGAAGTGTGAAGGTCACAATTGGTTAGACGTCAGACAAGTGCTTCATGACGCATGAAAATGACATTTTTCGTTTTGAGTGACGTTGGCACTGAAAAGTCAGTGTTTCTCCTGTTAAATAAACATATTGATTGCATTGAGATCTTTGCGTGTCATTTATAACATACACATAAATGGTGTCACAGAAACTTTTGTTGCTGAGTATATATTACAAGACTGACAACAGACTCCAGAAAGAAGTGCAGTGGCAATTTGGACTATTAGTGATGTGGCAAGTTGCAGTCATACGATGATGTCAAACATAAGATGTTATACTGGTGAGCTAATCTTGTTTCAGCATGCAAGTAGAATACTAAAATGGCCTCCAAATGTAAATCGGTGTGATTTTCGGCATTTCACACCAGATTGCATAAAATTATTTTTAAACAAGAAGAGCACCGCCAACGGTGCATAATACGCCCGTCATGAACATGGATCAGGAAGTGGACAGACAACATGATACCAATATCCAACAGACAACAGCCCCATGTGAGCTTTGACCTTTGTCCGTGACCTTGACCTTGGAGGGAGGGCTGTAAACATGGTACGCGACACTCCGCTCAGTGATGGTACACGTGTGAGAAATATCATGGATGTATCTGAAGTGGTTGAGAAGTTATGCTCCGGACAAGCCCCATCTGGGTCACCAGTGACCTTGACCTTGACCGGGTCACATAATCATGGTGCGCGACACAGCGCCTAGTGATGGTGCACGTGTATGTGAAGTATCACGAATGTAGCTCAAGCGGCTCAGGAGTTATGCCCCGGACAAGAAATTGCTAACAGACAACACATAGACGGACGGACAGACGGACGGACGGGGGTGATGACATAATACGTCCCGTCTTAAGACGGGCGTATAATAAAAATGGGAGGAATTCGATCGAATTTTACATGTAAAGGGCGAGGCTGAATACACCCTCTAAATGTGTGTAATCTCCAATCTCTCAGAAATCACTGTCTGAAGAATCATCATGCAACTGTAATGGACTCTATATCCGGAGCTCAGATATACTTTGCAAAACTTTTGTTGAAATACATCGTGACATGATAGGTTTTCAACAGCTTTGATTTTGATATCTTACATCACTGAGCAACAATAGCTGCATTTTGCGCTATAAGGGTTAATAAGCAACTGCATTCATGCTGGAACATCAAATAACGTGTAGCTGTTCTGTTTTCAATGCAGCTGAGGGTGAATGTTCTTTTCAAATCAGTCCTTTTTGATTTTACTTGTTTTCTCCATAATACCCCCCCACCATCTAAGAACTGGTGTCCGTAAACACCAAACAAATAGCTTGGACAAAACAAAGAAAACCCACAAGCTAAAAGCAACTAAACACATTATCTTTTGTTAAAGTTCGCAGCTCTCTTCATGAGGTTTGCATTACCGGAGAGAGTGGATGCGGTGATCTTTGCCCGCTTGTCTTTGAGGCGGTGCAGAGGGCTAATGGGCCTATGCACTGAGACAGAGGGAAATGTCTTCAGTAATCACATGTACAAGAAGGCAGCACTGAACGCCCACAGGTGTGAATTTATTGCAGAGGAAATTATAGAATGATACTTTCACAATAGTGTTTTTCCTCCATTAGCCATTACTTGCAGACAATTGGAGAGTTCTTGAACATGTAGAAATGCCCATTATTCTAGTCTGGTAATTACCCACAACATTACTTAAAGTACGCTTAGCCATAGGTTATACAAGAAGCTCTTTTTATTTATTTATATACATTTATATATAAATCTATGAATTTGTTTATTTTCTTTTCAAATTGCTGCCCACTCGATGAACTTCTGTCATCCATGACACAAAAAAGTTTATCAGACAATCCAACTGATATCTCGTAGCTCCAGCACAGACCATATTTTGATGAAGATGCGATTGCTTTTTAGCTCTGGAAATTTGAATTGTAAATAATACATTTGGGTTAAGATACAGACAACTTTGCCAATTTTTTTCCCAAGCATTTGCAAACCACTTAAGGACAGCAATGCATCTTTTCCCCTGTGACTATTACAGGCTCTCCTTTTTTTAAAGCAATAAAATTGAAGGGTCAAGAATGCCGATAAAACATCACTTCCCCTGAAAAAAAAGCTTTTTTTTTTTGGCTAACATGAAAGAACAGACAGCCGATATCTCAATTTGGCAAAAAATATGACTGAGGCAATTATGTTATGAGGCTGACGATATGGAAAACTACTAAACAACTGGGACATGGTTTAAACTGTAGTGGTTTTAGAAGTGCGCTCCACAGCTCCAGCAAGTTTCGTTTTAAATGAATCAACGAATATGACGTAATATTGCAGACTCAGCTTGAGTTTGTATCATGTATAATTCCAGTCCAAATGCTTTCCTTGTGTTTTATCTTCAGTGAAATGTAAGAGGTGGAAGCTCTGTCATAGCCTCCATTGGCGAAAGGTAAGGCTTATATTCTCATTCTGGGAATATTAAGACCAAGAAATTCAGAATTTTAAAATCAATGCAGGACTAATTGGACTGATAATACAAACATAAGCAGAGGGAAGTTCCACAATTTTACTGATAAGAACTTTCAGAACCTTTTGAGTTTCTCAAAAAGAACAATGTATATGAGTTTGCCCACCAATAATGATTTCAAATGGTGGTTATTTTGATGAGCTTAAAATTTGGAACTTTTTTTTTTTTTCCTCATTTCTGCTTGGCTAAAGAAATCTGGTTGAGCACAAACTTTTGATTGGTACCATACAAACATATCAGGAGAAAAACATTGGAATTTCAGTTGTAATGTGAATATAGGCCACTAGATGGCAGTATTTACCTTTTTTTGTTAAGCTCAGACTGCAGTCATGTTTAGACATGTCCTGGACATGTCTGGGGCAAGTCTCAGAAAATTAAAAAAAGAGGTCTAAATGTGGGTGGGGTCTGCAAAAGAGTATATAAGGAAAAGAATTGAGACAGTAAAGTAGGAGGAGAAATTGCAAGAAGATGACCAGACCTGCCATTCTGTTCAAGACCTGTGACGTTTCATTTGTGGATTTCTTTGCCTGTGTTTGAGCATTTTCTCACCCAGGACATCACCAAGCCGCCCCACAAAAAGGGATTGTAAATATTTATGTTTTGTACATAATCAATCTTGGTCTTTAGTTGTAGGTTGTTATTAGTCTTTGTCTTTGTTAAAAATTAAATGTGTTTTAGTTGTTAAAACTGTGTTTGTCATCCCTTGCTGTTGCTGTTGTGTTGTAAATGTAATAACAAATTGGGGCCATAACACAGTCCAGTATTCAGTGTTTCATGTGGTAGACTTCATTGCCAAAACAAACTATCCGTCTCAACAAACTGTGCAAAGCCTTACAAACAGATACAATAAAATAATTTCCGAGCTGCCGTCATGTCGCAGGAACATCACAACAGGCCGACTGAACGGAATAACATTAGCTATAAGCTTTGATCAAACAAATGACTCAAAGAAACCGCTGAAACAAATGTAACAGTTTTGAGGACAAACAATGCGTGCTTTTGGCATTGGACGATAATGGTAGACTGGATTAAAATTGTGTTCGCTTTTCTTCATTACATTGGCATGCAATTTTTTTTTCTTTTACTAACGGCTTTGAGTGAATGGGAATACATGCAACGTGTTTTCACTGGGCTACAGCGAAGTAAAAGTGTGTGCTGGGGACGCAATATTTCCCGCATGCTGCTATAGTATTTCAACGTACCGATTGCAAAGTCAGTTATGAGCCGAGAATCAACCGCATATATTAAAATCTTATTCAGTGGAACCCACCAGACTGACTGGAAACACATTATTCCCAAACAGTGAGGTACCCCTTAAATTGCACTGTGTTCACAAAGAGGCGCAGAGCCTCCATAATGAAACCATTCAGTGGTAATCCATGCATAATACCCTCATTAATGCTTCAATCGTTTGATCAATAACAAAAGATTGCAAAGTGCATTCATTTAAAACTAAAAATGTCTTCACCAACCCTTATGATGCCCACAACGTCAGTACGTTTGCCACTGTGTGTGTGTGTGTCTGCGTGAGTGTGCGTTACATCCAGCAACTGACCTTACTTCCACGATCACTGCTATAAATATGCGAGCAACGCCGCAAAGGCGGGCGCGATTTAGACTTGAGTGTTCAGACGCTAAATCATCATGTTCCTCTAAATTATTAAGCACCCTGACGTGACTTAAATATATAAAAATGATGAGAATACTACCGAGGGAATTTCATCCAGAGATCCAGCAGAAGAGTTTTGAATCGTTTTTCTGCAAGGCTTTGATATTTATTTATAGTGTTTGCCTCTGTTTGTCTGCTACTGTCTTTGGAAATATGATGCTGCTCTCTGGCGTGATCTGAGCCCCGGAGGGACGTTTTTAAATGTCTCCAACTGTAGGTGAGTCACAGAAGAGAGGCTGAGAGAGGTATCTCTCCGAGTACTGCCACTATAACATGAGGGCTTTCCCAGTCTTGACAGAAGAAGGCTTCGCAGTGTGTCTAAATGACACTCAATGTAGAGAGCACTTGCCACGTTATTAACCCTTAGAGCGCTGAGATAGATTTTTTTTTAAAATACAAATTTAATTGTCGGGCGGCTGCTATGGATTCATGCTTGTCGTCTTCGCCGCCGCCGCGTCTGTAGACACTTCCTTGTAGACGCTGTACAGGCTGTCATTTTTGAATGTTTACGTTCATACTTGGCATGAACGTGTGTTAGACTTCACTAATGACACCTTTCGATTTTGGTTGCCATGGCAACAGAATTGGCCGAATAATGCGCTACAAAGTGGAGAAGCGGGCTTTCGGGGGCTACACCCACGCGGTCGTGGCAGACTGGACTGTCTAGTTATCTTGCGCTCCTGAAAACCTATCATGTGGCAACTTGTTTAAACAAGTTGCCACATGATAGGTTTTCAACAGCTTTGATTTTGATATCTCACATCATTGAGCAACAATAGCTGCATTTAGCCGAGTTAAGAGCATGCTCAACCTGTGTTGCACGCGTTTCTTCACAGTGTTACGCTATCTCTTTCTTCCGCTGCCTCATGCATTTCATCCCTTCTTCCACCACCCCCCCCTCCCCCTCCCATTCCCCTGAAAAAATTCCAACGCGTATCCTGCGTGTCGTGCTATAAACCTGATGTTTATTATTATGTCTGATGTCATCTTCTGTGTAAACTGCAAACCTTAATTTTCGAAGAAGAAAGTGGGGTTGGCGGCGCGACACACGTTGCAGCTGCCCGGAGCACTTTCTCTCCAAACCAATCTCGTTGTTATTCTGTAACAATGACAATAAACTCATTCATTCATTCATTCATCGCGCTATGCAGTCAAAGGAAGCTGAAAATGCTTTTATAAAGAGGGTTAGAGTATCAATGGACACGTGAAATCAATGTTAACCTAAAGACAAACCAAAGATGTTTTACACTGCATGATGGCCCACCTGACGCATGCACCAAAGCAGCTACAAGTTTCTTTTTGCAAACCTCCACCCCTGCACCGCTTTCTCTTTCACATTTCAATTTTGGGAGTAAAAAAGTAGTCCACATAACTTGCTAATCTTCAGTCCTTCATAAATATTTGAACAGTGACATAATTTTTTTTAATACGCCTACTCCACCCAGTGTGCGAATATTGTGATCTCGCCCCCGCCCCCCATTTGTTTGTCAGTCCATTTGTTGGTCCGTCCTCAATTAATTGTTCTCACTCCAAAGACTAAAATTTTTCTTGGATTCTTTTCTATTTTGTTCTGTGAGTCATTGGTGATGTGAAGAGGATCCCAATTGATTTTGGTGATGATTTGAACATTTACAGTCAAATAAAACGTCACCGACAAGGCTACCATGTGGGTGCATAACCACGCTTTGCGTGGCAGTCTTTTATTTTATTCAAACTCTGCACTCCTGAAGTTTTTTTTTCCCCTCTTTTGCCGCGATTTCTTTTTTTCCATCATTTTGATCTCATGTGCCATTGTCTTAATTTCAGGGCTTTTACATTTTTCAATGCACTACTTTATTTTATTGCAAACACTAATCAGGCGGCTCTTCTTGAGGCCTAACAGTGGCCTGCGGGGAACCCTCAGAGGATGTACAGGCACTGGACTCTGCAGTCGTCTTTGAGCTGAGAGAGAGAGAGAGAGACGCTTTGTTTTAGTTGAAATGTGCTGCTCTTCACAGCTGACTATATTCTCTGGTCACGCACTGAAATGGTCGTGGGCCTCGGCTGTTCTCGTTACTGGAGAGCTTGAGCTCGACAGCTTCTTTTCTCGCGATACGCTGGCACTGCTGCTTGTGGCGCAACAACACAAGACACCAAGTGAACTATTTTCTTTTGTTAGCTAGTTTCAAATTTTTGGTCCATCCGATCACTTTTGATTCCCGCATCTCAACACGATAAACACCGATTCATTTCAAATCCAATGTCCTTGAGTATAAAAAAAAATTAACTGTCTAAATACAAATGGAATGCAATATATAGACAGTGCTGAACAAATTTATTAGACCACCTGTCATAAAAAAGGATAATACACAAATATTTAAGAACTTAAATAAAAACCTGTCTAAAACTAAAAATTATTTTATTTCTTTGGCAAATAACGAACTGGAACCACCAAATAGTCATTATTCAGACATAAAAACAAAGTAACAAAAAAAAAAAAAAAGAAAAAACTATATTTTGTATGGCCTCCTTTGGCCTTGATAACAGCTTGCATTCTTGCATTCAACCGCGAGAACTAACTTTTATGTTCAGGAATGCAAGAAAATAACTATTATTTGGCATTTTGATCAATAAATCATAATGTGCTTAACTATATTTTTCTGCTTTTTTGTAAAACAGTAAATTTAAAATTTCAAGGATAACAACAATAATCATATTTTAGCATTAAAAATATAATTTTGATTAAAGAGCTTGCGCATACTGGTGGATTAACCACAGAAACATAAAAATGATTTTGGTAATTACCATAGATATATATCGATGGTAATTACCAACACTTAATTTAGGGCAGCTGTGGCATTAACCTTACATGGGGTGGTGGTCTAATAAATTTGTTAAGCACTGTATATATGCACACACCGTGCAAAAGTCTTAGGCACCCTGCACTTTTTAAAATTTAAAACTGCTTTAGATGTGAACTTTTTGTTTTCCACTTTAGAGTTGCCGAAGATTAGAAGTTTGAAATTACAAATGCAAATTTAAAGTTTTATAAATATATGCTTGTATTTCATTAAAAAAAACAGAGCACTGGTGACAGAATCATAATGGCTGTTTGCAGTTGCTTGGAGGGAGAGATGCCAGTGAGGCAGTCAGTCTGCAGAACGGTGGCAAGTTTTCCGCTCTGCTTGGAACAAGCAAAAAGCCAATCATCTTATAAACTATAGCACACCAGGACAGTGTCCCAGAATTTTTGGCAAAAGGTAGTTACACCAAATATTGGTTTGATATAGTTTTTAAGTAAGAGTTTACAGCTCTGTTTAGTCCATTTCTTAGTTATAAGAAACCTTAAATTTCATCATTTTTGCAAGCATATTTGCCCTTTAAAATTGCTTTAAATGTGCCAAAGACGTCTGCACCGTACTGTACATTTATGTGTGTGTGTGTGTGTGTGTGTGTGTGTGTGTGTGTATATATATATATATATATATATATATATATATAAGGGGTTGTTGATGCTCCTAAGGCTGGAAAAGGTAACAAAACCATCTCTAAAGAGTTTGGACTCCACCAGTCCACAGTCAGACAGATTGTGTACAAATGGAGGAAATTCAAGACCATTGTTACCCTCCCCAGGAGTGGTCGACCAACAAAGATCACTCCAAGAGCAAGGCGTGTAATAGTCGGCGAGGTCACAAAGGACCCCAGAGTAACTTCTAAGCAACTGAAGGCCTCTCTCACACAGGCTAATGTTAATGTTCATGAGTCCACCATCAGGAGAACACTGAACAACAATGGTGTGCATGGCAGGGTTGCAAGGAGAAAGCCACTGCTCTCCTAAAAGAACATTGCTGCTCGTCTGCAGTTTGCTAAAGATCACAAGGTTAAGCCAAAAGGCTACTGGAAAAATGTTTTGTGGATGGATGAGACCAAAATAGAACATCTGGTTTAAATGAGAAGCATTATGTTTGGAGAAAGGAAAACACTGCTTTCCAGCATAAGAACCTTATGTCATCTGTGAAACATGGTGGTGTTTATCATGGT
Source organism: Gymnothorax reevesii (assembly GCA_029721435.1). Classification (NCBI taxonomy): domain Eukaryota; kingdom Metazoa; phylum Chordata; class Actinopteri; order Anguilliformes; family Muraenidae; genus Gymnothorax; species Gymnothorax reevesii. Next base: position 7,355,817 of record CM056580.1, on the reverse strand, counting down.
TTGGGCCTGTTTTGCTGTGTCTGGGCCAGGACAGCTTGCCTTCATTGATGGAACAATGAATTCTGAATTATACCAGCGAATTCTAAAGGAAAATGTCAAAACATTTGTCCATGAACTGAATCTCAAGAGAAGGTGGGTCATGCAACAAGACAGCGACCCTAAGCACACAAGTCGCTCTACCAAAGAATGGTTGAAGAAGAATAAAGTGAATGTCTTGGAATGGCCTAGTCAAAGTCCTGACCTTAATCCAATCGAAATGTTGTGGAAGGACCTGAAGCGAGCAGTTCATGTGAGGAAACCCACCAACATCCCAGAGTTGAAGCTGTTCTGTATGGAGGAATGGGCTACGATTCCTCCAAGCTGATGTACAGGACTGATCAACATTTACTGGAAATGTTGAGTTGCAGTTATAGCTGCACAAGGGGGTCACACCAGATACTGAAAGCAAAGGTTCACATACTTTTGTCACTCATGATATGTAATATTGGATTATTTTCCTCAATAAAAAAAATTACCAAATATAATATTTTTGTCTAATTTGTTTAACTGGTTTATCTTTATCTACTTTCAGGACTTGTGTGAAAATCTGATGTTGTTTTAGGTCATATTTATGCAGAAATATAGAAAATTCTAAAGGGTTCACAAACTTTCAAGCACCACTGTAGATAAAATCCACTCTATAAGAAACATGCATTTAGCTGAATAAACAGGAGATGGCATGAGTGCTCTAAACTTCACACAAGAGCATGCAAAGGCCAAGAGACTTCGACATAGACTTTCGTCCCTTGGCCACCAGCTTTTAGACAGCTTGACCTCAAAAACAAGAGTCAGGGCCAGAGAGCTGTGAGAAAACAGGGTGACGTGGGACAAAAATGGGCCTGTCCTCATTTCACCGGCAGCGCACTGGCCCTCCCCTGCGCCCCCGTCTAGCCTCCCCTGGCTTTAAACAACATTTTAATAGTGTCTGAGTCCCGGCCGCCGAAGGACCCGCAAGAAAATCGACAGTAAGCATGTAGCCGAAAATGAAGAGCGCCGGGCATTTAACACTTCGGCGATCTTCCGGGAATAGTCCAGGAGACGTGCTAAGAGACGCTCTGAAGCAGGACAAATCAATGAGTCCCCCTCCCCCTCTCTCGCCTCGCCTTCCCCGAAGGCTTCTATAAAAGAACATCTGAATCTACCTAATGGGATGGAAAATTAGGGGGAAATGGGGATCCTAACCCTCCCCCCGAGGAAGGTTGGGTGGGTGTGCGGGGGGGTGGATAAGGGGGGGTCTGCTTTCCACAAGCTGGTTTCCACATATTTAACGGACTCTTAAAACCTTAAATTAAGGCTATGTGTGAAACATTTACATGCTACATTTAGTTGAGATTGGTGCTCGTCACACTGAGTGTTAGTTAAATACAGGAAGTAAATGTCATTGGCTCAGTGGAGCAGCCCCTGATCACATGTTCCCATGTTAATCCTCTCCTCTCGGTCACTGTCCCTTTCTCACACAGTCTGTCACACACATGCACGCACACACACATACGCACAATCCCTGCCCCCCGTCCATCCTCCATACGCAGGCAAAGCGCAGCCTTTTGTCATGCCACGGCGCCCCCTCTCCCACAAGTCCAGAAGCTCAAGGATAATGAGGGAATGCTGGGAACTTAACTACAAATCAGACCACTGAACGCCCGCCGACACCTTCCCTCCAGCATAAACCTCTAACACATGTCTGCCAAGGGTCCGACTCGTACAAAATGTCACAGTCAAGCTCAAAGCTGAGGCCTCGGTGCTTTCATCTCCAACTCCACTCTGAGACGTACACACACTGCGTCCTCAGCCAGCTACACTTCAGGGCCTCGGTCTATACTTAGCTGCAAACTGAGGCCCATCTCTATATTCAGCTGCACACTGAGGCCCATCTCTATATTCAGCTGCACACTGAGGCCCATTTCTATATTCAGCTGCACACTGAGGCTCATCACTATATTGACCTGCACACTGAGGCCCATCTCTATATTCAGCTGCACACTGAGGCCCATCCCTATGTTGACCTGCACACTGAGGCCCATCTCTATATTCAGCTGCACAATGAGGCCCATCTACATATTGACCTGCACACTTAGGCCCATCTCTATATTAACCTGCACACTGAGGCCCATCTCTATATTCACCTGCACACTGAGGCCCATATCTATATTCACCTGCACACTGAGGCCCATCTTTATATTGACCTGCACACTGACGGCCATTTCTATATTCACCTGCACACTGAGGCCCATCTCTATATTTACCTACACACTGAGGCCCATCTCTATATTCAGCTGCACACTGAGGCCCATCTTTATATTGACCTGCACACTGACGGCCATTTCTATATTCACCTGCACACTGAGGCCCATCTCTATATTGACCTGCACACTGAGGCCCATCTCTATATTGACCTGCACACTGAGGCCCATCTCTATATTCACCTGCACACTGAGGCCAATCTCTATATTCAGATGCACACTGAGGCCCATCTCTATATTCAGCTGCACACTGAGGCCCATCTCTATATTCACCTGCACACTGAGGCCAATCTCTATATTCAGATGCACACTGAGGCCCATCTCTGTATTCACCTGCACACTGAGGCCCATCTCTAAATTCACCTGCACACTGAGGCCAATCTCTATATTCAGATGCACACTGAGGCCCATCTCTATATTCACCTGCACACTGAGGCCCATCTCTATATTCAGATGCACACTGAGGCCCATCTCTATATTCACCTGCACACTGAGGCCCATCTCTATATTCAGCTGCACACTGAGGCCCATCTCTATATTCACCTGCACACTGAGGCCAATCTCTATATTCAGCTGCACACTGAGGCCCATCTCTATATTCACCTGCACACTGAGGCCCATCTCTGTATTCACCTGCACACTGAGGCCCATCTCTATATTCAGCTGCACACTGAGGCCCATCTCTATATTCAGCTGCACACTGAGGCCCATCTCTATATTCACCTGCACACTGAGGCCAATCTCTATATTCAGCTGCACACTGAGGCCCATCTCTATATTCACCTGCACACTGAGGCCCATCTCTATATTCACCTGCACACTGAGGCCAATCTCTATATTCAGCTGCACGCTGAGGCCAATCTCTATATTCACCTGCACACAGAGGCCCATCTATATATTCACCTGCACACTGAGGCCAATCTCTATATTCACCTGCACACTGAGGCCCATCTCTGTATTCACCTGCATTCTGAGGCCCATTTCTATATTCACCTGCACACTGAGGCCAATCTCTATATTCAGCTGCACACTGAGGCCCATCTCTATATTCACCTGCACGCTGAGGCCCATCTCTGTATTCACCTGCACACTGAGGCCCATCTCTATATTCACCTGCACACTGAGGCCCATCTCTATATTCAGCTGCACACTGAGGCCCATCTCTATATTCACCTGCACACTGAGGCCCATCTCTATATTCAGCTGCACACTGAGGCCCATCTCTATATTCAGCTGCACACTGAGGCCCATCTCTATATTCAGATGCACACTGAGGCCCATCTCTATATTCAGATGCACACTGAGGTCCATCTCTATATTCACCTGCACACTGAGGCCCATCTCTATATTTACCTACACACTGAGGCCCATCTCTATATTCACCTGCACACTGAGGCCAATCTCTATATTCACCTGCACACTGAGGCCCATCTCTGTATTCACCTGCATACTGAGGCCCATTTCTATATTCACCTGCACACTGATGCCCATCTCTATATTCACCTGCACACTGAGGCCCATCTCTGTATTCACCTGCACACTGAGGCCCATCTCTATATTCACCTGCACACTGAGGCCAATCTCTATATTCAGCTGCACACTGAGGCCCATCTCTATATTCAGCTGCACACTGAGGCCCATCTCTATATTCACCTGCATACTGAGCCCCATCTCTATATTCAGCTCAAAAGTGAGTTAAGCAGAAAAAAATCTTCATTTAACACATATGACCAAATCCTTCGTCTTTTTCTTTTTTTTTGTTTGTTCGGCCTCTGAATTGTTCATAGATATTCAAATCGCGCTCTCTCCCGGATTTGTTGACTCTCAATTTTCTCTCTTCTATTTTTTCATTCTATTCTTTCAATTTTATCCTCCTATTCTAAAAACAAGTAGATCAGAAGGATCTAATAGCTGCGACCTCGCCTAGCATCCGTCACGTTGCCTAGTGTCCATGACTGGTGGTTTCTTGTACAAGTGTGATCTTGAAATTGGCAAATGACCTTGAAAATCAATAGGGGACCCTTCCTCTGTTCCAAGAAGCTTGTTCTAAGATGTAATAGCCATCCATCAGGTTAAAGTGGAGTTACGGTGCGAAAACCATCAAATCGGGCGAAATTGACACTATTTTTGCCTTTGTGACCTTGGGATTTGACGGGTGACCTTGAAAAACAATAGGAACACCTCCTCTATGCCTAAAAGCTATTTCTAAAATTTCATAGCGATCCATGAATTCTAACTGGAGTTACAGCGCGAAAACCCACAAACAAGGTCGTGACCTCTGTGAACTTGACCTTTGACCTCAACTTTGCGCATGGACATCATTTTGGTGAAGGTCAATAACTCCTGAAAATTATATGATGATACGACGACAGGAACGTGGTGAAAAAGGTGTCACAGACGGACAGACAGACGGGCGGACAGACAGACAGAAGCGTTTATAGAGCTGCTTGGTCGCAGCTAATAATGTAGTCTGTAGCATTAATCTTTTTTTTCCGTTTGTCTCATATTTCAGTGTTAATTTTACTCTCAAAATATTCTATATGAAACAGTTACGGTTTATCTGCTCGTCTGACCGCGTGAACATATTTCAACAAGCAATGCCTTTCAACAAGTACCTCATTTTTCACATGCCATGCGTGAAAAGTTATATCTATTTTTTTCTGTATTTTTAATGTACTATGTCGTACTATCTGTCCGCCATACCATGATAGAACTATGTCATAATGAATTACTTGATTGCAGTACAAAATGCAACTATTATTTCTTTCTGCTTGAGGAATAAACTCAGACTCAACTCAGAACTCAAACTCAGTAAGATTATCCTCCCCACACTGCTCACAAACTAACACATCTGACTACAGCAGTGGAAACTGCACGTTTGACCTCAGTCCATTCTGCAAACTAGACCATCCAACCAAACGAGGATAACGACACATTCTCTCTCTGAGTTATATGAAATATTCTACCCAGCCATGCCTGCACAATGACAATCAGGTCGAAGTCTTGAAATCTTTGAAGCTGCTTTCAAAAGAAAAGACTGGATTCTTTTCAAATTTCCTTAGCCTACATTTTTTTTCTTTTCCTTTATGCTAAAATAACCCTGTTTGAGTGGGCTCTACTTTGCTAGAAAAGCTGACACCACATCTTTTTGGGGTGACCTCAAATAGAACGCCTCAGGATTCCAGTACGTAGGAACACAGGAAGGTCCACCGTGATTGATGGCAATATTCGGGAGAGAAGATGCAGAACTGCTTAGTGCAAAAAAATTTGAAGGGCAGGTTAAACTGTTTATTCCCAAACTGTGCTGTACGTGTCATCGGCAGAACTGAGTTCAGTGGAATAATGAAATCAAAATTGTGTTTTTTTTTATTTATTTATTCTTTCACGTGTATGGTCAATAACTATAACTGTTTTAAAAACATTCCGAAATTATTTTACTGCGCATATTTCACCTCACATGTTCTCAGTGGTCTATTTTTATCTATGAATTTTGTAAACCTTTTACTCTTGGCCTTGTCGGTTGGGGGGGGGGGGGGTCTGAAATCTATCCCATCATGCATTGGATGTGAGACAACGATACACTCTGAACAGGCTGCCAACAACTCAGCTGACTTGCAGGTCTTTGGTGAACAGGTGGATAAGGCAGTACAGAGAGGAGAGCCAATCCTACATGAGCAGGAGAAACGCACTGAGCAGCCCTTCTCACATCTGACCCATATCGTATACCATAAGAGTGGATATTTGGGTGTATGTTATGTCATTAAATCCCTTTACTAACTAGAGACTCCATGAAAAAAAATCCCCCTCCCTTCTATCCAGCTGAAGAGTTGGTCTGACCATTAGTTTATTTCCAATTTAAAACCCAACTCCACTTTGAAGCTCACCAATCCTGGTCCCTCAAGGGCTAACTGCTCCACATGGTGCAGAGTCTCTCGAAAACAACTAAATTAACATCCAGCTTAGACCGACGCTGAATTAGTTCCGACCCTGAAGTAATTAATAGAGGTCTTTCAATGGTTGGCCAAGCAATCCCCGAGCGGATGGTAGTGCCCTCTAACCGGCTCATTGAAGCTTTTAAATTGTTGATGTATAGCGTAGCAAACAGCATGTCGCCACATGAATTAATGGACTGGAAAGCTAACTCTTGCATGGAGGCAATGATAATTATGAAAGATTATTACTGTCCCATTAAGATGATTTTGGACCTTTTTATGTGCGCGTGTCTATCTGTACCTGTGTGGTTTTCTGTGTGTGTGTGTGTGTGTGTGTGTGTGTGTGGTGCGCTTGTCAGATAGGAGGCCAGGAAAACTTTTTATCCAGCAAATGTGCTGAGGTCACCCTGGTGTCAATAACTCTAACACCGTGCCATGCCATAATGTAAGAACAAAGCCACGTAAATTTGGCTCCATAAAAGATGAAAAAAGAATTAAATGACTGCAATTAAAACGCCGTAAAACTCTCTCCAGCCTCACACCTAATGGCAAAATTTAAATGACCTCACAGCCCTTCGAAGAAAAATATTATTTTTTTAAATTTACAGACTGATACGCAGGAGACTGCAGAGAAAATGAAGCCCGGAGACGAATAAAAGCGAATAAAAGGAAGCAGTATTTTCCCCTGCCGATGCGCCTCAACAGGAAGAAGCCGATCAATCCACCCTGAGCTCCACTACATCACACACTACAGCCCAATCTATCACGCTCACCCCCCCTCTGCATGCTCCTCGCTGCACTGAAATCAGAAAGCGCGCGAGGGGAACGCTCTCACCGGGCTGATTAATGTAGTGAGTCATATGAACAGATCATTTGTTTGGGTTTTCGCCTTTTTCGTTAGTTTGTTATATCTGGACATGAACAAGACAGGTCGGATGGCTTTCAAAGCCAAGAAAAATCTCATTCCTGGTTTTGGCTTCATCGAGTGACTGTAGGTGCCTATGATGAAAAATCCAGGAGTGAATCTGAGTTACCCATGATTTCAACATGACTGGTCACGCATAGCTGATCTGTCGCTAGTCATTGCTGGTTTGTTTCTAGTCATAACTTGTCACTTACTGGACATAGTTACCCTGTTGCTGGTCATACAGTACTCTAAAAATGGTTTTGCCCACTTCCTGATTTATTCCATTTTTGTACATTTGTCACACGTACAAGTTTTCATCTCTTGAAGGAAAAAAGCACCCCAATTCAAAATGGTCCTAATGTGAAGTAATTGCTCCCTCAGCAGCTAAATCAATCAATTAAATTTAATTGATAATTGAGGGTAATTTCACCACATACAGAGTACTTTTTCCTGCCAGCCCCGTTTAATCAAAAGATAATTAAAATAAACCTGTCTGGCAATAAGAAATGGGCAAAAAAAAAACAGCACATAATGGACAGGTCTAAAGAAATTCGAGAACAGACGAAGAGCAGAGCTGATGACATCCATCAGTCAGGGAAGGGTTACAAAGCCATTTCTAAGGCCCTGGGACTCCAGAAAACCACAGTGAAAGGCATAATTGACACGTGGAGAAAACATGGAACAGTGACGAACCCTCCCAGGAGTTTCCCACCGACCGAAATTCCTCCAAGAGCGCATCAATGGAGTTCGCAAAAAAAGCCGGACAGAAATCTTCAGAGCTTAAGCCCTTACTCGCCTCAAAATGGGAGAAATGGACACGGGGCGAAAACGTTTTCATAGCGCTGTGGCTGGTATGTTGCTGGTCATAAATGGTCATTTATTGGTTATGACTGATCTTTTATTGCTGGTCTGGTTAGAGACAGGAAAAAGCTGCAAGTGTGGACAATCATAGTTTAAAAAGTGAACTGACTCCCTGATACTTGAGTCCCGTCTCCTTCGTTTGCTAGTAAAAACAGTGCTTCAGCGAGATACCTGAACAAATTAGCAAAATAAGTTGGCTGAGTTAAAAAGAGGAGGAACCACGTGGCAGGACTTTACACCTCAAGTAATTAACCAGCAAACGGGCAGATCAGCTGATTATATAAAGCTGACGATCAGCTGGCCAATCGGATATGAGTCCTGAAAGAACAGCTAAGATTAGCGCAGTCCATTTATGCCGGGTGAAACTGGAATTTTCAGCAGGAACATCACCTTATTTTCACTGAAAAGGCCTAAAAAGCAGACCTGAACCAGAGGGGTTAGTACCTCAGCATTATTTGAAAAAAACCCTTCTTAGAAAGGCTGATAAACGTATTAAAAAACAAACCCCTGAAATATTCATAGTTCACAGGCCATTTGCAGGCTGTTTTGAGTGTGCATCCCCCTTATGATAATAAGCTCAGCCCTTACTGAACTACAGACAAAGCTAAACGCAAAAGAAAGCCTGTTTCCCTCCGAATGCATAATGTGAGTGTGTCTATCCTGGGAGCCAGCGGCTATTTTCATTCTGATCCCTAATCTACAACACACTTTAGCTCAGATGACAAGAGTCTCTGCCAGCAAGGTTTTGCTGGGTGTCCAAAAAAACGTCCAACCAGACATCCTGAGAATGTATATTACCTCAGCCCCGGCAGGAAATCATCTTTCCGGAAAAACAGTCTTGATTTTGTAAAAATCAGTCAAGATAATCAACAGTTATATCTTTTTTGTGCAGAAAAGTCACAAAAGTGAATGTTACTAAACAAAAAAAAAAAAAGATGAAGGAAAAAGCCTGAAAATGATAATTGTCTTGTATACCCTGTATACCAGCAAATAGTAGCATGAAAAAAGACAGAAGTGTGGCCATATAAGTGCAGCAGTTAATAATAATTTTTTTTTTTAACAAGAGACAGAATGACACAGGAAGTGATAATTATAATTTTACAAACAATGGCACCAAAAGGTCCCCAATCGATCATGAATAGGAAGCAATAATTAATATTCAGTCCTCCAAATCATTGAACCTCATCGAGCGTGGTCGCACCAAATTATTGGGCAACAATCGCACTCATAACCAATTTCTCTGCTCACTAACTAGCTTGTTATGAGTGTCAGGCTACATATTAGCCATGCTGTTCTTCAGCAGTAATAAAAGTAATTGCGAGTGAGATGGCACTTACGCAGCTTAATGGTTGGACACTTTGTCAGAACTAAACAATGCAAAGCATGACAAGTCAATAAGTGTGCACTGGGGTGACAACAAGAGCTGCTTTGCAAAGGCCACTGGGATGCGTAGTTCTGTTCTAGGGAGACGGCATAATAAGTATTTCACTCTTTCAGAAGTAATTTTGCTCTGGTTGGGGAACCTGAGCTAATGTAATTACTTTGTGCTTAAAGATTAATTTCATTGCGGGAAGCGTGGGGCATTGTGTTTGTCTAAGGCCATTATCCCTAATGAGATCTCACTGTTTAATTTGTGATCTACAGAAAGCCTCTCTGGATGAGTCTTTACAGGCTGATGGAGAGATAGTTCTCAAGACGGGGAACGACAGCGTCCACTTTGTTTGAGAGGAGAGGTTCTACTTCGAGCGAAAATCCTCAATGCGCCACCGAGAGCTAACGACAGAAACTTAGTGACTGGAAACTTTCGCTTAGAAAACGCTTGAAGTACCCCTGCAGCTGACCTCGCGTTTGAAATATCATCCGCAGGTATAATCCGCCTGATTCGTTTCTGAAGTCCCTTCCCTCGAAACCCAAAGTTGCGCACGCGGCTACGGCTAATTTATTCGCCTTTCCACGGGGGAGACGCGGGAGTGATGAAAACCACAATCCAAACAAGTAAGTACGCGCACATAAGAATAAAGTAATTACTGGCAAATGAGAGAAAAGAATAGCTTAATTAGCGCTCTGCGCTCGGGGAGCCCGTCTCGCAATGCGTTCCTCGACTGTTGACCGAAATGAGATAAATAAACAACAGAAATTAAGATGAAGCTGATGCAACATCCCTCTCTCAGAGGGAGGCTGATGGAATCCATTAGGCTCCCACGATCATCCATTAAAGTGCGCTCCGTTCGTGCATTAGCATAGCGGCAGGTCGCGAGAGAAGCGGGAGCTCGTGCTGGAGGAGTCTCCCGCGCTTGGATCATTCCGGATTCCGGTGAGCGGACATCAATCTCCCTGAAAAATTCCAAAGTGCCCCCCACCCCCGTTCTGGACAGCTCCGGGCTCTATTTGGAATCATGCCTTCAAGCTGTTTGCAATGTCTGAGTTCTAAATCTGGCACATTGACACATCGTGCAAATCCCCTGAACTCAGTTCAGTTCAGAAACCAATGAAGGGATCAGAATAAAGTACACACAGGGTTGGTCAACGCAAGTACAAGAGCAAAAAACATAGAATCATGGTCCTTGAAGGCCAAGACCTGCTGGTTTTCGACCGTCCCTTTATCTGAGAGTCAGGTGCAATGGCAGCCTGGCCAATCAGTGGCCACACCTGCTCAGTTAACTGCCTGGAATGGGAAAAACTGGGCTGGATTTGGATATGAGGGCCAGACTTGGGAATGGCATAGTGCGTAATTCTCTCGGCTGCCCTGGGAACGCCTCGGGATACCCCCGGAAGAACTGGAGGAAGTGTCCGGGGAGAGGGAAGTCTGGGCATCCCTGCTTAGACTGCTGCCCTCGCGACCCGGCCCCGAATAAGCGGTAGAAGATGGATGGATGGATGGATAGTGTGTAATTCTTCCCACCGAGTAATTTTCCCCCATTCCCTAACACAAAAGTAAACTTAAGTGTGTGAAAGAAACTTCTCCTTGTCCTGTTCATGCAGGTATTCAAAATGTGGTTGGATAGAGTAAGCAATTCTTGAGGGTCACACTATCTACAGAACTCAAAGAGCTGGCTGGTCTTTTCTACATTGTCACACACATTTTCCAAAACAAAAGAGCCACATCAGAGTAATTAGCGTGAAACTGCTGAGTACGACATAAGCAGTTGAGCAAAGAGATGAACAAAAAAATGTAACAGTAAGATGACTTCCACGCTACAGGGCGAGGAGACAGCAGGCTCAGCTCCCCATGCCAATCATAACTAAAACCAGTCACTCCGAAAACCCTCAATGGGAGGCCGGCATTGAAAAAAAAAACTGAGTTTTGTCTGGCTGTGAACGCACATGTCAGGCCCTAATTTCAAGATATATAACTTTGACATTTCCTGGTGATTTGTTTGCGGTTCATTGCTACAGTTTTCCTTGCTATATTTTTCTGTCATTACTAACACTCAGATAATTTAGTAATCATATGTTTTGCTTGTACACGTCTAAACATGCATAATTTGTGTGGAACTATAAGGAATAAAACTGCGGATAATTTGGAACTATTTTCTTCTCAGTTTGACTCGCTCAGCCTGCCTGTAGGTGTGTAACACGGGATTTGACTGATAGGAGAACACTTTACTCATGGCGTCCTACCACTGGGGTCCATGTCGATGTTGAGAGTTGCGGAAACGTGCAAAGATGTTCCGATTGCTCCCTTACCCTGTGCACTCCACGCCCTCGGTCCTCCCCGTAGTTGGTCCCCAGGATCTCAAAGTAGATGTTGAGGTTGGTCCCGTTGTCGTTGAATTCCAACAGATTGGTCAGGCCGCTGACTCCGCCCTGGGTCAAAACAAGGCTAATGATTAGCTCAACAGTAGTCGGCTCCAAAACGTTAGAGGTATAAGAGTGCTGTATGTGTTACTCCAGAGGTGGAAAACTGGTCCATAGAAGGGCCAAGGGGCTGCAGGTTTTCATTCCAGCTGAGCAGGACTCACCTGATACAACTAATCAACTGTGCAGACTGAGATCAGCTGATTAAATTGGTTAAATCAGGCGTACTCCTGCACGGTTGGATTGAAAACCTGCAGCCCCTCAGCACCTTTACCGACCAATTTGAGACCCATGTATCACAGAAACAGAACACTGCCTTCAACATCATAGACAAGGAATCTCTTGAACTGAAATACATAGATAGCTGTGTGGAGCAATTCCATTATCAATGCTGTTTCTTAATCCTTAGAGCACTAAATACAAATAGAGTTGGTGAATGTTGTAAGATATCAAATTATCAAATATCAAATCAAATCTGTTGAAAACCTAGGTGGCAACTTGTTTAAAAGAGCTCCCGCGAGGTTTTCAACAGCACAAGATAAATTAATTCATCATTTTTTAAATATTTATTTCGGCTCTCTCAGGGTTATGGGCTTCAGGTTTCACTCAGAACCTATCCACAAACATAGTAATCCTGCATTGTGAAATTCCCCAAGATTCAATCGACAGCACTACTGGAACTTTTGCCCTACCAGGTACGTTAGTATTGATGGCAAAAAAATGACGCATATGAAAAAAAAAAGAATACTGGCAAAACACGATCTAATTTCTATGTGAACCTTCAACTCTGATTTGCCCAAAGATTGCATTTTATAAAAAGCACAAGTGTCAGGATGGTTCCCGTGGGAATTTGTCGATAACGATGGCAAAAGTCTGCAACTGTTGCTTAGACTCGAGCAGCCAGCTCCCTGCACAGCCAGCCGTGCTCACTTAAGATGAATACGAGACCGTCTCTCGGAGGGCAATTCCCAGGCGCTGTAACATTTCCAGCATTGTGAATCAACCCCTTCCCTCGCTGTGACATAGCAGAATCTCGAAATAATGAGCGGTCACTCCGCTCTTTTGTGCTCGAGTGTGTCAGCTCAAGGCTAGCACAAAACAAAGAGGGTGGGGGATTGTGGGTAGAGTTAATCAGGACCCCCTCTTAATCTCTGGAAGCGCAACCCGCGATTTGACGAATGAACAGCATGTGCCTTTACGTGGGCTCACTGCGTGCCGCTCTCTTGGGCAGTAAATCAGTTGCGCCGCAGCGATTCTAATACCGCCGTAAAGGCCAGGAGAATAATGAGGAAACTTAGGGAACGCAAGCCATGTGGAAACTAACAAATATGTAATTCAGCGCAGATGTCAGCTGACACAGCTAAACGCATCTGTTAGCGTCCACCATCGGTAAGGTACCCATCATTGCAATGCCGGGCAACTGATTACTTTCCCTTGGAGAAACTCCTCACTTAACGCAGGGACGGTAATGAATTATTATCATGGTTGCTGGCCATGTCAAATCCACAAAGTCTTTCTGCCAAAAATCCCATCATAATTTCAAGCCAGGTTTTCGATGTTTCCAGGTGAGTCTATCCAGCTGACTAGCTGTTGCTCCACTGAGCAACCCAGAGTCAGCACGTCCGCCAGTTTTGCCTCCAGATTTTTCCACCAGTTTCTAGGTGATTCCACCTGCTTGACTAGTTATTGATCTGCTGAGCATCGAATGGTCAGCTGGTTTGCCAGTTTGGCCATAAGCCTCTTTGAACAGCTTGACCTGCTGTGACCGCCCACAAGCCAACTATGATCAGTTAATGGTTTGACAGCAGAGCAGACATTAACTTGGAATCCCAGACTCAATAAGCTAAAATTTTCAGCCGGGCTAATTTGAAAGTTTTCGGGCAGAGGAGAGAATTGAAAAAGGAGGGAATTTCTCCTGCAAGAAACAAACATCCCCTTCACTCACAACACCTTGCACAGAGACCGAACTCAGATGGGTCCCCCGTACAGCACGTCCAATTAAGATAATGTAATTGTGGCAAATATATTACGGCAACGCAGAACCGTCAGAATTAATTAGGATGCCAATTATAATACCTGATGTTTCCAAACAAGCTCACCTGCTACTATTTAACGGAAAAGCAATAAACAACCAGCTTCCTCTAATGATGCCGTAGATGAGCGCTACCGAGATGTAACTCCGGGAAGTGAAATATCAACCCATTACAAAGTGGATCTTACGGTAAAATAACAAGGCGAATGCAGCATTGCCCTGATCTATACGCTCTTATTACATTTGAGAAACATTCCAAGGGCTCTGACTTACCAAGCAAGGATTTAAGCCCAGTGCCTGTTAAAACTAGTTTTGTCGTCAAAACAAAGACACTTAAAGTGCTTTGTTTTTCCTTTGATGTTAAAAATATCAACTTATTTTAAGCTGCTGTTTGCTTGATAAATTTCCTCACCTCATTGGCAAATCAAATTTATCAAATTATGGCACAACTATATTTGTCTGATTTGGCAATACAAATGCAATACCGGAGTGAATCTGGACTCATAATATGAGGCTAAACCACTTGTTGAGGCTAATTTGTTGTGTTCTCTCAGTTAGCTCCCTGTGCTACAAAGATTGGGGAGGCTGTGGACATTTGTCTAACTCAACCTTGCCCAGAGCCAGAATCCTGTCGCTATCCCTCTCTGGCGAGGTGTGAGATAGGGGCAGGGGGATGGAGGTGAGAACACCTCTGATGGGGCGATTTATAGGACAAGCGCAGGTACAAGCACCCTGTGGGGGTGTGTGTGTGTGTGTGTGTGTGTGATTCAGTGGTTTTTGAGGTGCTGCTAGGCTAGTCCATGTCGACATCTCTGCAAAGCAAGATGCATTTACCCCAGACAGATTTGTTGCACTCTAACGCAGTGAGGAAGCATTTCAATGGAACAAGTTAAGCTTCTCCCCTCATTCCTTCACCCTCTCTGCTCGACACCGACAGCAGAGACACACACACACACACACACACACACACACACACAGACACATGCGCAGCCTCTCGCACGCTCACGAGTGTGTGAACATAGCCAATGAAGCAAAGCATACCTGCATTCGCACACAGAGACGTACATACATCATCCTACACATAACCAGGCCCCGCACACACACACACACATCCACACCCCTACATAGCCACTTATAAAAACAAACACACACACCTGTGTACAGCCACAGACACACACACACACACACACACACAAACACACACACCTTCTTGATGGTCTCCAGCATGGAGCGGCCACCCTGCCAGGGCTTGGAGTTTTTGCGGATGCAGGTGAGGCTGGCCATACTGTGCCACTTCCTGTCCTCCAACTTCCTGTGGAAGGTGCTGGCCAGGAGCAGCACCGTGTCGTATATGTAGCGGTTGGTAATCTGCAAACCAGACAGCCAGGCAGACAGGAAACAAAAGGGGAGGATGCAGGTGGGGGGAGAGGAAGCGGACGCAGAAAGAGCGGGAGAGAGAAAGAGCGGAAATAATGAGACTGTCCTAATGAGGGAGCCATTTCAGAAGCTCAAAGGGAAATACCTGCGCTGTGATACTCGGCTCCTGTACTGCAGACAACATTAAAAAATCAGCCACTGTCAGCAAGACTTACAGTCTTATATTTAGACTTCAAATCCTCATTCTTTTGCTTTTTCAACTCAATAAGAGTGAAACACTGGCAGGAAGGGGAGACAGTTTCTCTGTTATCAAGACATGCCAAAGAACCCAGAAATGCGTCACTCCTCACTTGGTGAAAGCAAAACTATTTGTGGAAACTTTACAATAACGGTGCATTAGAAAGCATTGGTTAATGCAGTAATAAGCATTAACAATCAGTGAATTAACAGTTAATGAATACATCCGAGTGGTGCATTAACACTTTGTATCCATATTTAATAATGCTCATCATCATCCCTATTGTGAAGCTGAAAACGTTCCTGAAGTATCCCTTAAAGTCCCCATGAAACGGCTCGCGGGGTGCAAGTTTTTTGCACATATTTTCATATTCCGCCCATAGGCATGCTCTGATTGGTCAGCTCCTCGCAGGCCTGAGAAGGTGCTGCCCACCTTTCCGCATAAGCCTGCAGCTGTTGGTAACCAGGGATATAAGCGCCCTCTGATGGCTGGCATTTTCTTACTGTGCCATTGTTCACAGAGCAGCTCTTAACTTCTAGCCCTTTAACTGCTGCCTCAAACCTCACTGTGGTTAAATGTGCCCGTTGGTAACAGGCAGAATAAGTGGTGGGGGACAGATATAAAAACTCCAGAAAGTGTTTTCATTGGACGCAAAAGTAGTGTACGTCTGCAAGTGCAGAATGAGTCATCAACCTTTTTCAGGAAATAAAAAGCGCTAAAGTATTATTAAATATATCTAAAAAATTTTGTGTCATTCTTGGGACAGAAAGTGGCGTATTGGTGACATATAGCACCATAAGACATAAGTCACAAAGATTTTAAGTAACATTTCAAACTATTTACCTATTCAGTAATGTAAAAAATAATACCTTACTTAACATGAACCATGAGTAAATGATTGCTGGATACATTATTCAACTGTTAATTAACAGTTAGATAATGCTTATTATGGCATTAATTGATTGTATTAATGAACCTTCAGTTCAAAGTGTAACCCATTTACTGCTTTAGAAAGAAAAAAAGATGTGGGGCCAGTGTTAGAAACACAGAATAAGTTAGTCGTGGACTACTGAGAATTTTTTGAGGAGAATCTTCCCCTTAAAGACATGTAACAAGGCTGAAAAGGAAAGAGATATTCACCAGGAAATCTGGTGACCAAATCACCCTTGTGATGACAACAGGTGGCACACACAGCCCATTAAACAGTGCAGGTGGAGGGTAAAGTTTGTGATCACAGGTCTAAATTAGATAGAAATGGCCAATGTTATTATTTGAGTGTACGTAAGCAGCTAACTGCAACTCTTATATTAACAGAAGGGAGGACAATCACACCTGCTGAACCCCAAATCCCTGATCTACTTATTCTTAATGTCTTTTTGCGCAAAGCATTCGGCTGCGGCTAGAAGTCACACACTCTAGCCAATCAACTTAAAACTAAAGTTCACAGCTGCCACTGATATGTCATCTTCAGAATACTCAGATCATGTGACTGCGCAATCAGAACATCCTTGCGCATTTCCGTGACCTTCAACGTCGATTCGAACCTCAACGGTACGACGCCGCAAGAGTAACATTACTCTATCCCCTACCAATCAAATGCATTACTGGTGCACAGGCAAGCCGAACTATTCAAAGTGAGTGGAACATAGTCCCAATTTCTGTACAGTTTTATTCCTGATAGTTCCGGATAAATTACGCATGTTTTGACATGTTCTAGCAAGACATATTGTATAAACATCAAATTATCTGAGTGTTAACACTGACAGAAAAAATATAGTGAGGAAAACTCTGGGAACAAACCATAAACAAATCACCAGGAAACGTCAGAGTTCTGTACCTTGAAAGTAGTGCCTGGTGTGTGCATTCCTGTCCAAGCAAAACTCAGTTTATTCAAATGGCGGCGTCCCATTGGGGTACGAGTCGCTACAGAGTTTGACAGAGTGACGGCTTGTAGTTACTATTGGTGACAGCCCTAAGAGCTGCATTTAGACCAACGAATTGCAGCTTAAAAAGAGACCAGCGTGTTCCAATCTAGTAATGAGACTTAAAATCTTTCTTCTTTCTCAAAAATATTAAAGCAACCACGTATAAGTTACTGTTTGCTTGGAAGGAGATTTGTTTTTACTTTTTCAGCAAATCATGAACTGTTTCACATTATTGGGGATATTTTTACTTCAATAGGCAAAAAAAGTAACAGAAATGAAATTTTAAGTCGAACTGGCTTAAGTGCTTGTTAAGCCAGACTTCTTATTATTTGGATTATTATTTTATCTTTTGCAGGGAATCACATGACAGCCGGCTTGTCTAGTGCAGTTTTTAGACTAGTGACATTAGAAAGATGACTCCGGCTACACTCTGGAGAGGAGAGAGGGAAGCAGTGCTTGGAGAGGAGAGTTAATTCTGCTGCCGATCGATCCGGCTGTGATTTAGCAGCGTGTTGCCTCCATTTTAATGAGAACCTAATAAATAGACTGGGCTGGCCATTAGGTAGCCTATTGTTTATTAACCTGCGACACCCACCCGCGCACTCGACATCATACTGAGCATCAGTGTCACGCCACGCCAACATGAGCTGGTACACCAAGGACAAGCCCGCTAAGTTGTCTTGACATTGGATTTCGCAACATAAGGACTTTAATTAATGAGTCACCTATACTGTGGGTTCAACACACAGGCTCATCTGAGAATTCTCCAGCAATGTTATGTTTGTTTAGTTAAATCATATTGAAAATTCCCCTTCTCAATTTTATAATTAGTTCCCGTTTGAGGGCCTAATAAACAATTAGTTGAAACTGAATGGAATATCGGCACACATGTTTACATCGATGCCAAGCTCACCTCTCTGCTGAAATTTAAAATAACAAAAAAACAATCTTGTTTAATGATGCTACAGTGAGGAAAATTCCAAATTTAGGCACAAAATTCAATTGATCCCGTATCGAAAGAATGTGTGTGCAGCGTGTAAACAAACTCAACAAATCCAAGTCAAAACCCTGAAAATTTTTACTCCGTAAAAAAGCTCATTATGCTAAAATCTATAGCACTACAATTACTGTTAGTGGGAGACCAATTACGCATCTTAACTGAATTTAGCTGTATAAATGTTTCTCACAGAAATCTGGCTTTTATTATGCCATTGTAGTCTACCAACATTTCTACTCCATTGTATTGCTGTTCTTAATCAATTATGTGCAATCGTACACACACACACACACACACACACGTATATGCATTCATACACATGCGCAGTCTCTCCGAAGATTTAACGTTGCAACAATATACTGTTCTGCAAACAAAAAACTGTACCACGTTGCACAGCATGTTTGAACAGTAACTGAAAACATGACCTGTGGCGAGCCAATATTGGAAGATGCTCAAATCTTTTGCGTCAATAAAGACATTAATCTCCTTCTCTCTGAGCCAAACAAAGTCTTAATTGGACATGGATTAGGTGCATACGATCTCATGCATATGCACATAATTAAATAAAAACAACAAACATAAATGTACATGCACGCACACAGAAAAATAGACAGACTGACACGCGCTGATTCGCTAATCCTTACCTATATCCCTTACCCATTGGTAGAAAGACCAACCTTTGTTAAAAAAAAATTCAAACCTTAATGCAACAGTTCATAAAAATTACAAACCAATTTCCAAACTACCATTTCTGTCAAAGATGGTGGAAAAGGTTGTTCTCTCTCAATTTGAATCTCACTTTAACTGCTGAAAAATCATGGAATAATTCCACTCCAGTATAAGAGCCTTACACAACGCAGAATCTGTATGTCTTAAAATATACTGAGTACAAATGAAAACGCACCACACAAGAAATCTGGAATAGCTCTACAGATTGATATGTGAAGTATATGCGTATGCTGCATTTGAGATAATGAATGATTTAAGAAGACATGTAAACATCATTCAATTTCATTCACGATAATGTTAATGCGCGAGAGAGGTTCAACTGGTGTAGGGGTCAAACAGGAAAGTCAATAACGGTTGTGACCGCCATTTGCATTGACACATGCGGTGCATCATTGTCGCATGGAGTTGATAAGTCTTTAAATAGTGTTCTGAGGGATAGCATTCCACTCCTGAACAAGGGCAACCTCAAGTTCTCGGATGTTGTCCATCTGGCGTCGACGTGAAAGACGTCGTCCAATTTCATCCCATTAGTGGTTAATAGGGGAGAGGTCGGGTGACAGAGCTGGCCACTGAAGCACGGGGATGTTCTGCTGTGCAAGGTACTGCATGGACACCCTTGCAGTGTGTGCCCTAGCGTTGTCCTGTTGGAACGTGTGGACATCGTGGTGTTGGTTGAAGAACGGCACAACATGGTTCTGCAGCACCTGGTCCCGGTAGTAGACGCCGTTCACCCTTCCTCTGCAGATATGGAAAGGGGTTCTGTGACGGTAGCTTATTCCACCCCACACCATAACGCTGCCACCACCCCAACGGTCCATTTGAACGACACAATCGGCGTTATGAAGTTCACCACGTCTCCACCAAACACGTATACGGCCATCTGCGTTCCTTAAGTGAAATCGTGACTCGTCAGAAAAGATGAAACCGTGCCATTGTCGTAGTCGCCAATTCTGGTGCCCGTTTGCCCACTTTAGATGCTGGTTTCGGTGACGATCCGTCAATATGGGGCCGAAATAAGGATGTCGTGCACGCAGGCCTGCAGCTCGCAGACGGTTCCATACAGTGTTGGGGTGAATGAATCCATGTCGTCCTTGGACTTGAGCAGCCGTTCTTGTCGCTGGTAGTGTTCGATCTCGGACATGATCCCGTACAATCTGACGGTCCTGACGTGCCGTTGTCACACGTTGTTGACCCGGTCGAGGACGGTCCCGAGTGCTCCCCGTTTGCAGAAACCTTTGATGGAGTCTTGCGATCGTTGTGTTTGCGCAGTGTTGTCGTCTGGCAATTTCCCTGGTGCTGGCGCCAATTTGAAGTATGCCTATGGCACGTTCCCGTTCAGGGGCTGTAAGTTGCGGCATAGTGTCGACGTTTCACAAGTGTCAGTGAAGAAGTGAAATTTTATTCGGATTCACATGCTTTTAAAGGCATTGTGTGCACAAATTCAGAGTGAAATTCATTTTTCCCCTGGTGTGCGTGCAAGATCTTGCGTTTTTGCAAAAAATTCCCAAGCGTTACAGTTAACTTGAAATTCTCGCATTTCTTGCACCTGGCATGTCGGATGACGTCACTGTAGTGTTGTTGTTGTATAAAATTTATATTGAAGTTCATTTGAACTTAAATATTGACTTTTTTCAAGTGGTGCGTTTTCATTTGTACTCAGCATATGAATAACCTATTGGGTGTCGCCTCTGAGTCTCGTGCAGTCCTGGTTTCGCTTGACCTATGTGTGGCACTCAATATAATCAACCACAAGATTCTGTTAAACCGATTAAGCAATAAACAAGGTATTCGGAGTGCTGCTCTAAATTGTTTTGCCAATTTCTTTGAGGATGGTACATTTTCAGACAGAATAGGTAGTACCTCCTCATCACCAGCGCCCACCTCATGCGGCATTCCCCAAGGTTTAATGTTAGGCCCTCTGCTATTTTCTCAGTACGTGCTTCCACTTGTCATGATTTTCAAAAATACCATATCTCCTTTTCTTGTTTTGCTGATGACATACAGCTTTATCAACCAGTAAGATCCAATTGCTGAGGGTCATTGATAACACTTTTTGATTGCATTGATGACAAAATGTTGATTATCAAAAAACTTTGTTGATCTGATGTGATCATTTTTGGACCACCTGCCTCCCTCTCTGAGATTGGTAATCATGTCCTCTATCCACCAACTTGCTCGACCATATAAAAAATCTCAGCGTAATTTTTAGGTCCTCGCTGAAATTTGACAAAGGAATTGGCACTGTCGTGAAAGGAAGTTTCAGCCTGCAAAACCGCAAAGCTAAAACTGCTTTTATTACCCAAGAACTTGAAGACCATGTCTTTGTTACACCTTGCTCAGATTACTGTCATTCCCTATATATGGGTGGTGCAAACCACCCTGTCTCGACTTCAGGTTGTATAAAATGTGGACGTGAGGTTTTTTAAGTGCTACAAATAGACAGAAACACATAACTCCTGCCCTGCCCACACTCCACCGGTGGTCGATTAAATTCCAAATCAATCTTAAAGTAATACTTTCTGCTTTTAGGGTACTTCACGGCCTTGCACCTCAGTACTTTAGTGACCTCCTTAAACCATATTCTGTCCCAAAGTCCCTCAGGTCATCTAACCAGCTTTTATATTCATTCCCGTGAACACGGCTGAAGCTTGAGGGTGATTGGGCCTTTCTTGTCACCGGCTCTCGGCTTCAGAACCGTCTCCCCACTCCGCATTAGATTTTCTTCCACTATTGCCAGGTTTAAATCTAATTTAAAAGCCCATTTTTATACTTCAGTAATTCAGGCTGCCAGAATTTTAGTTTTCCAGGCTATTAATTTGTTTTATGTGTTTTCACCGTTTTATTGTCTTTTATAGTGTGCGTATTGAATTGAACAGCAGTTTGGGTCAAGTTCTGTTGCTTCAAATGTGCAATAAAAATAAAGATGGCTTGACCTGAGACACATATCCGTGCTCAACTCAACACACACAGATGCATGTGTGTCAATATGCACACACATTCACACGCAACACGCAAAGTTAAACGGTTGTTCCCTGCATTTTTCGACAGGTTTTAAACAGTTTTAATTAGCGGAATGGGAGGTAGACCAAAGACCGAAAAAGAGAGTTGCGCTGTCCTTAACAATAGCTCTACCGAAAATTCCAGCCTAAACTGGCATACACTGGTTATCGACACTTGAACTGCCCTCAGCAGGAGTGGCAGCTATTCCTGCTACATTTAACTTGCCCAACAGTTTAGCCCCCAGCTTACTCTGCCGGCTTAACTGGATCTTACCAGCTTTGACCAGAATCGACCAGCTTTGGCCATCTATAAGAGCTCAAAACACAGCTTCAGCTCCAGCTGGTCCAAGCTGCATTTTTCTGCAGTTGGGGGAAGGGGTAACCCAGTGGTTCTGCTCGTGGGACAGGCTTTCATCTGTATTTTTGATTTCAAGAAGAGTGAGCCAGTGCTGATCCAAAAAGAACTGACCGAGGCCTGGAAAAGCCAGACCTAATCCAGGTGATAAAGCTCACATCAGAGGAAAGTTGTGCAGCCCGAGAGTTTGTAACAAGGCAAGTCTGTCCTCATGCAAACACTGTATTCGTGAAAGAGGACTCTTAGTAAGTTTAAGGTCAAGGCACCAGTCTCAGCGAAGAATCAAATCCAGCAGGACTAAGGTAAGAAGCTGATAGAGTCGGCATTGTAATGGTAAGAAATCATTATAAGAAAGTCAATTCAGAGCAGCATGTGATCTTTCCTTGATAATTCTCCTATCTATCCCTTTTTAAATGTAACTTTTTAATTAAGGCTTCATTCCACGGTGCAGGCTCCTATAATTAAAATAGATTCAAATAACAGGTACCAACAGTGTCCTTTTGAATTGTAGAGCTGGAAACCTGTGGGATTAAGTCACAGTTTACAACACCTCATGTGTGCCTTGGTAAAAACTGGCACATTTTAATGGAAAATGAAAAAAGTATCGAAAAGGGGTGATCTGAGGAGTCCATTCACCCTCAACTATACTGACACTCCACTACACACCACAGCACCGCATTATTTAATGCGTTAACAAGACTTTCTTAAACTTATTTGTGTCCGGGCCCCGTAATGCATGGCCCTCTGCCTCCGGGGGACACATAACCCCATAAAACTTACGGACCCATATTATAAGTTACACAGTTTGTTAGAGGGCCAATACAGGAATATATGGGGCCCGCAAATGGCATAGTGGGCGAGGCGTCAGCCAAATTTTGTAACAAATTTATCCTCCCCGAAGAAATTTTTTTCCACATGAATGTAATTTTGACTGCTCCAGAGACGCTAAGGGAGATAATCTACTTGCACACTGTGTATGGGCTCGGAGACGCAAATATATGGGGTTTCCATGTGACTGCTTTCCACCAATGCCATCCAAGTATTCTGTCATGGGTGGGATAAATGGGTAAATGAAGCACAGCTGCTGTATTTAAACCTGTGGAACTTCAAGCCTATTCGAAATACTAAAGGAGATCCCACAGTTTCAAACAATCCCTAATATGTCCTGATGAATTGCAGGGAAATGAATATATAAAATGATGCTTAAGATCGAGACATTTTCATTTGATGTTATGCTGTGGTTATGAAAACACAATGTTCTGGGTTTGAATATTTCACTCAATATGAGTGTGATATATTGCTAAGTAGATAATAATGGAGTGGGGCTCTATTCACTGGTCTTCCGAGAGCTCCCGTACAGGAGCTCTTTTAAACAAGTTGCCGCATGATAGGGTTTCAACAGCACAAGATAATTACATTTATATCACAAAATAAAAAAAAACAATTTCAGCACTCTAATGGTTAATGTTAATATTAATATTGTATCGCAATAAAATCATGTATTATTGTATCGTGATCAATGTAAAATGACAATTATTACTTGCATTTGGCCTTCATAACATCATAAGTTCATTGTGCAGCCTGTGAACTATTTTTAACAACCAGTAGTACACAACAGTAGTAGTACATAAGGCCATGGTTGAACTAAACTCAAATAAGTCATTTCCAAATAAGAAGGAACTCAAAATTTATTTGTTTTCTGATTATCAGCCATGACAGCATCGGCTGGTATTGTTTTCATCTTGTGAGTGTGTGTGTGTGTGTGTGTGTGTGTGTCATCATGGTTAAATGTGGTTCTGGAGACATTTATTGTAGCAGAAACTACCATATGAGAGGTTCTGAGTACTTTGCCTGGTGTTTGTCTGTCTGTCTGTCTGAAAGATTTTGTCACCATGACGGCAGGATAACCGTGAAAGTTTAAGTCACACAACTTTACAAGGCTGCTTTCTGTGCCAGAGTGACCATCATGGAATCCAACTGAATCCAGCCATTCCAGGGCCAACTGTGGCCCAGAGGCCCTGTGAGAGCAGTGCACAATTGGCCTTGTGCTGCTCAGGGATATGGGAGGGATGCAGCTGGTCTGGGTGAGTATTGGTCATTGCTCAAGTGCCTCGTACTGCCCATCTAGGCACTCGTCCATTACAATCTAAATATTCACATATGCATGTGTCCTCTGCAATCTCGCCGAGCTTGTGAAGTTTGAAACAGCAAGTGAAATGGTCTGCCTGTATGTTTACCTTTTATAACCTTCCCATTTTCTTTATTTTTGCAACAAATTTTAGACCCTGCTGCCTGGACACAAGCAGAATCATTTCTCACTTTCTGTGTTGAATCTCCTTTTTGGAGCGATTTGATAAATCCTTCCATAGTCTCAAGTGCCAGCTCTCTCGTTGGAGCCATGATTCCTCTCAATTAGCCAAATCTAACACCTTGTTAAGGTTAGAAAACCCTCTCTTTAAACTGCAGACTAATCTGCATTTTCAGATTTGTTTTGATATTTCTTTTAGAAATGCTACAGGGAGATTCCAGATTTTTTCCTCAACACAGAAAGATTCCAACATTTTTCGCTCTACTCAATAATGAAAAAATATTTTATTCGTTTTCTAAAGCTTGTCAAGCCAATAAACAGAAATTGTTTTGTGCTATATCGATGATTTGTTTCTTTGTAATGAAGTGAAAAAAAAAAAAAAAAAAGCTGAATATGTAGTGATTCTGCCTGTTTGCCATGCTTTTGATCTGTCTGCTATATTTATGATTGTTTGTATATTGATCTTGTTTCTGTCTGACCATGCCTTGAGATGTAATGTTATTTGGTTACTTATTACAAACACAAACTAACATGGTATATAATACTAACTTACTAACGAACACTAAGGGATTGTATAGCTGCTAATTACTAATTGATTAACAAGCTCTCAGCACTCGCCCTGTTCTAGTCTCCGCCTCTTGTCTCTCCCTAATCTTCTCTGCTGCGTTTCTGTGGATTCTCCACACCTGCTCACGCTGTTCTTTCTCTCATTATCTTTGCACGTTAGAACTCCCGAACCGGAGCTGTATATCTGTCTGTAGGATTGTCTTGTGATCCCTGTCCGCATTTCGGCTGTTGCCTATTTCATGTGATGAGGTTCTCCCTCATGTTCCCTCCTTTGTAATCAGTCTGACTTTCTCCACCTGTGTTGTGTTAAGCATGTGACTTCCCCTGAGTGTATATTAGGAGTCTTTTCACAGCTCTTCCTTGTCAGAACGTTTCTCTTGTTTACCTGTGCCGCCATCGTCTTCGCCTTGTACTCATAGTGTTACTCTTCTGACTGGACCATCCGACTAACGATTTTTGGCTCTGCTCTTTGGTACTATTGTCTGCATCTGTTTACGAATCCTTTTTGCCTGACTACAAGTTTTGTGATTGCTGCCCTGGTATTCGACTCCGTTTACGCCCACTGGATTTTTGCTTCTCTGACATACCTGTGCCTGTGTACAGAACCTATTTTTGCCCGACCTCGAGTTTTGTGATTGGTGCCCTGGAAGCAAAACTTGCACTGACATTTAAAGTACAAACAATCCCACAACCACTCCCCTGAATTGTGTGCACCTGTTATTGCTAATAATGGTGGACATATTGAATAATGGACTACCTATTATCTTTGCCTGCTTTATACACTCATTTTCAATAAACATGCCAGATGAGAATAATATACAATCTATGGATGGTGATTTATTCTGCAAATTTTGCTTCCCCACCCTGTACACACACACACAAAAAGATGGGGTACAAACATTCTCACACACACACACGCACACACACACACGCAGCAGATTATCACAGGTGATGCTGCTCTTGCTAAGAGCATCTCTGACAGATCCAATTACGGATAGCATGATATAGGTTGAAAACAGACTCTCAAATTAAAGCGAATATGCTGATTTGACCATTTTTTCACCTCAACTTTTTGTATTGTTTGAAAAACACAAGAGGCGCGGAGGGAAGGCGGATGTGTCAGAAACCTGTTCAGACGACCGAAGCAGAGTACAGTAACTACAAAGCTTCAGGGAGAGAAATGTGAAATCCCCCGAACGAACCGGCTGAGCCGAGCATATTTAGGAACAGGATGACAAACCTCATATGGCTCTAAGTGCCCCACAGAGAATCTGCCAGGATACAACAAAAGAAAAGGGAAAACATTGTTGACAATGAATCTACTTGACTGGAGTGAACCGACGGCAGTTCCACTCCAGCTCGGCAGCGCCTGCGCTGATCCCTGCGGCCTGGGCTGAGAAGACGACTTCTCTGCAGCTACAGAAAGTGCATGAATAAGTAAGTGTGGGAACAAGAGAGAAAAAAAGATTGTGTGTGTGCTCGCGTATGGGTGCCATTGTGTGTGCGCGCGCGCACACACACCTATCTGGGTGCATAGAATGAGGCTGTTTCTGTGAAAATACAATGGGGTTGTGTGTGTGTGTCTGTGTGTGTGTGTGTATGCATTCACATTTGTGCACTGCCAGTCAAAAGTTTTTGCACACCCCAATATTTTCTGTATTTATAATTTTTTATATTTTGTTCTTGTGTAATAGTGTCATATTGTTTGTGTAACAGAAAGGTTAGAAAACTGAAGCCTGATGTATTAACCACGTCTATAACAAAACTAATTAAGAAAAACCAGGATCAGTCGTTTTGTCAGTATTAAAGCAGATCAGTAAGGATGGTCTAATCCAGAGCTCCTCACACCTCTCCTGGAGTCACACCTGTCCTGCAGGTGTTAGATCTCCCTGCTCCAGCACAGGTGAGTCACATGATCTACTCATTATCAAGCAGCTTCAGGGGGTTGGTACTGAGGTGATCATTTCAATCACCAGTGCTGGATTCCTTGTGGATTTTTCTTGTAAATTGATATTTGTAATAAACAAGTATTGGGCTCCAGTGATTTCTTTGTTGTAAACATACATGTAAGGTAAAGACTTGACCATACCTTAGGGTATGCAGAAACTTTTAATGGGAAGTGTATCTGGGTGCATTGAATGGTGCCGTTTTTGACCAGATAACTTGGGGAGGTGCGTTTGTGTGTTTGCGTGAGTGGGTGTGTGTATGTCTGTGTGTGCGTGTGCACACACACATCCTGTATATATCTGGGTGCGAAGGATGGGGCTGTTCTTGTACACTTCCACCTCCTCCACCTACTACCCAGCCCTCAGACCGAGGCTGCGAGCCTCCGCACGCTCAAGCGCTAAAATGGCTCCATCAGTCGCTTTCGCAGAAGACCACCTCTATTCTTTCCCCGGATTTCATCCTGCAGCAGATGTGTGTGTCATTCAATCAGCGTGAGTACAGTTAAATGATGCACAAATCCACTGTGCTGATAGAGTACATTTCAGTTTTCACTGTTTTTACATTTTTAAATGTCTACTTAATCCTTTTTACGAAGAATGTGAGTGCAGTGCATTGCCTACTCGCTGTGAAGCGCCACTGCTACTCACTGCACCACCAGGCTACTCCAAAGTCAAGTCTCCAGTGGCCATATTAAAGCATGATAAATATTTCAGAAAAATATTTCACCAAATATGAAAAGAACAATAACACTCTCGGGGCCTTCACTGGGCCCGCTTGAGTCCTTCACACGCACCATAGCACAAACATTTTTTTCCCAGCAAAAAGTATCCCAGAGCATCACACTCCCCCAATCAGTTTGTCTTCTTCCAACGGCATATCCTGGGGACATCAGTTTCCTTCGCAAACTCTGCAAGTGTACCTGACTGATGTACATCTCATAGGACCAAGTAACCGTCTTCCACTGCTGGAAGGCCCAGTTCTGACACTCGTGCACAGTGTTGCCACCTTCAAAGGTGGACAAGGGTTAGAATAGACACTAGGACTAGACTGCAGTGACACAGCCGCATATGCAGCAGGCCACGACACAGTATGACATATTCCCCCCGTAAACCAGCGCATTTTGAACATTTTTCATGAACCATTAAAATGTTCTGCAATTTGTGCCTACGTAGCCCTTCTGTCAGTTTGGACCAGACAGCATAGCCTTCAAGCGCCAATGAGCCTTGGGAGCCAAACAATCTGTCGACGGTGGTCCTGCAGCCAACCGGTGGTCCTTCCTCCTTGGACAACAGTCGTTTAGCACCCACCACTGCTGACTGGGGACACCCCATAAGGCTGCTTTGGAGATGCTCCAACCCAGTTGTGTGGCCATGATGATTTGGCCCTTGTCAAAGCTGCTCGAGTCCCATTTCTCCTGAATCCACCACATCAACGAAAGAGCCGACTGCATAACCTCAAAGGTCTTAACATACACTGACACTCGGCGCTATTATCTGATAATATACGTCGCTCACGTCATCTGTGAGCAGTCATGATGTTTGGGCTCATTGGCAAATAACGATATAACGTGCTTACGGAAAAACGTCAAAGTCGTGCGTCAGCAGTACTGCCCTGTCAAGCGAGACGGCAGTATCTGCAAAATAGTGAAAATGAGAAAATTGGCCTTAAAGTGGTACTCCTGCCCTACATTTGTAGACACTGCTGACTTGCACATGCAGTAACTCTGTACATGTGTGTTGATCAGGCTAATCTGTACTAAAAACAGATGGAGTTGGTGCTGTAGAGGGTCAATGGCGGGTTTTCCCAATTTTGAGAAATTTGCAGACACTGCCGTTAGACTTGACAGGGCAGAGTAGTGACTAATGACATGGCTATATGTAGCAGACGACAGAGACAGTTATAAATGCTTAATAAGAGTTTATAAAAATTCTATACAGTGTTTATTAAGGATTTACACAGATGAGCCAAATCATTAAAACCACTCATAGACGGAGCAAATAATGTTGATAATCTCACAACAATGGCATGTGTCCTGATCTGCAGGCAGACTTGATACAGTCAGTGAAGTCGGGTCTTATGTGAGGAAGAACTGGGGTCGGAGTGACAAGCACCAAATCATTAGAGGCAGACCCCTGGGTCGCAGCATCTCCGAAGTGGCTTGGCGTGTGGGCAGGCAGCGGTGGAGAGAACTGACCAACAGTGTTCCAACGTGGGATAAACCATGAACTGGCAGCAGGGTGTTGGGCACCCAACAATTCCCTCTGGTCCACACTAACAGAAAGGCCGAAGTCGAAGACCAGTCAGAGTGACCGTTCTAAGCGCAATCCACTGCTGAAAGTACCTACAATGGGTAAGTGAGCATCAGAACTGGACCTAAGAGTAATGAAAAACTATTGCACAGTCCTGTGAGTATTCTTTGCATCATACAAATTGGCCAGGTGTGAGTGCACCATTTACTTCAGGAGAAGATGGCACCAGGATGCACTGTGGAAAGGCCCAGGAATTCAAGTGGATGTCAGCTACACAGTGTTGGGCAGGAGGTTATAATGTCAGGGTTGATCGGTTGTTCTAATGATGATCATCTCTACAAAAAATATTATGCAGCCATTGTACTGACCCTGTGTGCTGATTATACACTCCTGATCAATATTTAAGATATGGAATGCAAAATTACACTGCACTTTAATTACTTGCTTCAACAAGTTTCAAATTGTCAATTCGACTTGACATTGTATAAGTTCCCCCCAAATAGATTATTTCAAATTGATTTCACTTGAATTCTGTTGACCAGGGAACGTGACCAAAAAAAGTTAAGAGAACAGAAGGAAGAACCCTGTTTACAGTGTACACATACCATTATCTTTTTTTTTGCCTTGTTCATTTTTTTAAGGGAACATGGTCACCTGAATGCAAAGTCTTTTCTGCAATGTGACAACGATAAATAATTAACGCGCAATTTCCTCCTGAAACAAAACTCTCTCATGCTACTTAAAAATAATGAGCAGAGGCACAAACACCGTTTGGCCCTCTCTCATGCAGTTTGAATGCTGAGTGCTGAATGGTGTAGCTATCAGGTAGCTTTAGCATAGCATAATCATACTTTCAGCACTGCAGCAAGCGGATCAAAATAATTAATTAGGAAGGAAACTTATAATCGAGGGTAAAAAAAAAAGAAAAGCCTTATCCAAATTCAGCACAAATCCATTCCCCATAATTAGTAGTCTGGATAGGAATATATGAGAGAGAATCTTAACATAACAAAACATGAGTGGTGAGAGCAGGCCATTCAGCCCAACTAGGCTCGCCAGTTTTTTTTAAAATTGCAAATATATCACTTCGGATAATCAAAGACTAAATGGTATCTAGCTTTAAGTCAAGCCTGCTCTTGAAAACCCCCAAGGTTTCTGCCTCAACGTTATGGTCAGGAAAGCTATTCCACGTCAAAATTACTCTTTGGGTGAAAAAATGTATCCCAATATCAGTGCTAAATTTACCCTTGGTCAACTTCCATTTGTGACCCCAAGTTCTACTCACAACACTTGGTCGAAGGAATCCTACATAATTCACTTTGTTGATCCCTTTAACATATTTAAGGACCTCAGTCAGATCACCCCTGAGTCTCCTTTTCCTAAGACTAAAGAGATTAAGGATCTTCAACCTCTTCTCAAAGCTCTCATCTTTTATACCTGGAATTAGCTTAGTGGCTCTTCTCTGAACTTTTTCGAGAGCCTCTATATCTTTCTTAAAGCATGGTCCCCAGAACTGTGCAAAATAAAATTATCTTATAGGTACCATGTCAATTTTATGGGCTAAAACTAATACAGGCGGGAGATCTATCCCGCCAGTTTAAAGATGTTACATAGTAGTACCTCAACAACCTAAACATTCCATCTGTGCTGACAGACAGGTAAAGTAGTATTTTGTCAATGCTGAACAGTTCTTGAAGGCACTGGTACAGGAAAGAGAAGATAAATAAAGGTCTTGTAGGAGGCATATCATGTGTGAGTAATTTCACTCTCCTTTACACTAGACCAATTTGGCAGATTCCCGTACACAAAATGACTTACAGCGCTGAAGAACAGCACAACTACCACTTGATTAGTGTGAGCAATTGTGCCAGAGCTGGGTAATGACATTAACATGCCAGTGATTGCGTTTGGAGCGTCACTAAAGCATTGAGGTAACTTAACTGCGCCAACCAAGGACCAGCAAACAAATCCTGATGTATTCCTTTGTTTACTTTCTCACTTGGATCCTCATTATCTTTTAAATATTCTGCTGCAATTCTTCCAACAGCAAACCGTCGATAAAGTAAAGATCCAAAAAAGGGACAATGGCTCTATTTCAGACAATAAAGGTGCATTCTAATTTCAATTAGAGGGTAGTATGCAGCAGTAGTGAGTGCACACAAGAAATATAGCTATTTATTGCGAACTCTGGGCCTGAAATTTATTGCGTAGGTCCCACTACTGGCCAACAGTCCAATGGAGGGGAAAGCCTCTTGATAAATGTAACATCTTTTATAATTTATATATATATACAATGGGGGAAATAAGTATTTGACCCCTTGCTGATTTTGCAGATTTGCCCACTAACAAAGAGTGCAACGGTCTATAATTTTAATGATTTATATGATTTATAATAATGGTTTATTTTTACAGTGAGAGACAGAATATCACCAAAAAAGTGGAATAAGTCATTGTATGCATTTTAGGAATTTATTTGCATATTTTTGGTCAAAAATAAGTATTTGACCCCCTGGGCAAACAGCATGTTCATATTTTGTAGAAAAGCCATTATTGGCCAGCACAGATGTCAAACAATTTTTATGGTTGTTGACAAGGTTTGTGCACATTTTGGCTGGGATGTTGGCCCACTCCTCCCTGCAGACAGCCTCCAAATCATTCAGGTCCGAAGGCTGTCGCCTTGCAACCCGAATTTTAAGCTCCCTCCAAAGATTTTCAATAGGATTCAGGTCTGGAGACTGGCTAAGCTACTCTAGACCCTTGATGTACTTCTTCTTCAGCCACTCTTTTGTTGCTTTAGCGGTGTGCTAAGGGTAGTTGTCGTGCTGAAACACCCATCCTCGACCCATGTTCAGCTCTCTCACTGTGGGAAGGAGCTGTTGGTCCAGAATTTCACGGTATATGGCCCTGTCCATCCTCCCCTCAATGCATTGGAGTTGTGCCGTCCCCTTGGCTGAAAAGCACCACTGTGCTTGACGGTGGGGATGGTGTTCTTTGGGTTGTACTCTGTGTTCTTTGCCCTCCAAACACGGCGAGTTGAGTTGAGCCCAAAAAGTTCTATTTTGGTCTCATCTGACCACATCACCTTCTTCCAGGCCTCTTCTGAGTCATCCAGGTGGTCAATGGCGAACTTCAGGCGGGCCTGTACATGTGCCTTCTTGAGCAGGGGGACCTTCCGTGCACTGCAGGATTTCAATCCATGACCGCGTTGTGTGTTACCAACTGTTTCTTTTGTAACTGTGGTCCCAGCGGCCTTCAGTTCATCAACCAGTTCCCCCCTTGTGATTCCTCACCATTCACATGATCAGGGACATCTCACGAGGCGAGACCTTGCATAGAGGCCCAGACCGAGGGAGGTTGGCGGCAGTGTGGTACTTCTTCCATTTCCTGATAACTGCACCGACAGTTGATCTTTTCTCTCAAAGTTGCTTTCCGATTCTCTTGTAGCCCATCCCAGCCTTGTGTAGGTCAACAATCTTGTCCCTGATGTCCTTAGACAGCTCTTTGGTCTTGCCCATGGTGGAGATGTTGGAATCTGGTTGTTTGGGAGTGGACAGGTGCCTTTTATACAGGTAATGAGGTGAGGCAGGTGTATTTGATGTAAATAATTAGTTGGGATTGGGGGTGTGCCTTAAAGAAAGACTAACTGGCTTGTGGGACTCAGAATACTTGCTGTTTGGTTGGGGATCAAATACTTATTTTTCCTCATCAGATGGTTATCAATTTTTGCAATCACAATGATGTGATTTTCTGGAATTTTCTTTGTGATTCTGTCTCTCACTGTCAGAATGTATATATCATTAAAATTATAGATCGTTGCATTCTTTGTAAGTGGGAAAACCTGCAAAATCAGCGAGGGGTCAAATACTTATTTCTCCCACTGAATATATATGTATACATACACACACAGACACACACACCCTCAGAGCGCTGGAATAAAATATAGATAAAAATATATACAAAGTTGATTATCTTGTGCTTAAAAGAGCTCCGACAAGGAGGTTTTCAACGGCTTTGATTTTGATATCTTATATCATTGAGTAAAAATATTTGCATTTAGCACACTACGGGTTCATATTTAGACTGAATTCCAAGTGCAGTTATGCTGATAGTATTTGAATGTCAGGCATGGTTGAAGCCTGTTCTTCGGTGGAACAAAAGGCCAAGAAATTAAAGTTTTTGCGCGATTTTTGTCGATAAGTTTGTAAACCTACATTCTGGATACCAAAGAGTAACGTAACGTTAAAACAATGGCATAAGGGACCTTCAATGTTAAAAATCAGTTGCATGCTTCATGTTTTTCTTCAAAATAGAAAACATTATATTTCTCTTGAGTGTGAGGACATTTTGAGTTCCGCTCAGTGCAACTTAGGTGATGGCCAGTGAAAATATTTTTCCCACTTTTCCCACTCAGTAACTCTCAGTAACTAAATAAAGATATTATTTACCTGCCTTGTTGCAGGATTTTATTGCAATCAATTATATGCACTTGACTCAAACTTGCAAAGCCTGCTCATAAAATCCTTCATATTTTTACAGATATTTGATCAAACTGATCCTCGTCGTTATTCTCCACTAATACCCATAATGCTGTCTGGCTCCCACACTGCAAGGCTCAGTTCTCAGTGTCAGCCAATGGGAGGTGTATTCAAGCATAGGCCAGGGATGCTGGAGGACCAGACGTAACAAGTGCGCCATCTGGGACGTGTTAAAATCCCGAAGCCAAACCAGAGTGGCGCAAATGATGCGCAGCATAAGGTGTCGACTCCTTGATGACCTTATAGCAAGGCCCTGACTGCACGGCAGTATTTATTTAATATAGGGAGAAACAGGCACCCAAGCCTCTGCAAACCGTGATTAAGACCCAGTGCGTGTCCGATAGCGCTCCGGAGCGCCATTCAGCCTCCCCATCTGCTCTGGCATGGAGTAGGAGGCCAAACTTAATGGCGAAGAACCTTCCGGAGAGCACCTCACAGATGTCTTGCCCACCTCAGTTTTCCGTGTCTTACTACTCACTCGTAAGCTTCTGAACTTTTTCAAGGGGAATACTTGCCCTGATCTCAAGTCATTCTGCCCGTAACTACTCTCTTCTCCCCTATTTTTTTCTGACGGCTGGTTCCCCGCATGCCTAAGGCCCACATTTTCTGAGTTTAGCAGCCATAAACAATATCTTGTCATCTCCGCTGTGTGTTCCAAAAACTAGTTGTAAGGAGTGAAAACCAAACACAAAAAGTGAATTGTATGAGTACTTTATGATATTAGATTAGATTATTGGTTGAAAACTATAAGGAAAATTATCAAAAACCTGAGAGACCTTAAACTGTGTATGAAAATTTCACTTCAAGCTGATAATGACACAAAAATTCAATTCGCTGTGCGGCAGAAAAACAGATGTCTCTCTGTCCTTCATATTGCCCTAGTTAACCCCCCGCCCACCCCCAAACACACACACACACTCACACATCACACATCCGTTTACACTGATGAACACTTCACAATTAGCACCAAATTAAATAATTAGTTATGTGAGCTTTTTTGAAGTTTTGCAATGAATTCTCAAAGCCCAGATGCTCAGATGTCTTGGATGGCCTCCTGGCCCGAGTCATTAACGATCTCCGGGAAATTAGCAGAAAAAATGGAGGTGTTCACCTCGATATTCTGGGCTAATTCCCACAATGCTGGCTGTTCATGTCATAGTTTGGATTTGAGAGCTTTCTTTGCTGCTTTCGTCCGGGACGACATGGTTTTGCTCTCAATCGAATTTTTGGGCCAGCTGGCATTAATTGGGGGCGTCGCCCAGATTCTATATAAGCCCTAGTTCCGCCTCAATTCCCTTGCCAGAGTGTCAGTGTTACGTTTGCACTTTAGCCAGTAAGGTTTTGAGTAAGAGAGTTGTTCGGGACTTAGCTGCATAATTGAGGACAAGTTTTAGAGAACAAGGGAATCTTGGTTTTGTTTTCCCTTTTCATTTCGTCCTTTCGAGGTCGCTTTGCTTCCTTCTCCGGACAACATCTAGGTCCGTTGGAAGCGGGAGTCTCGCATTATTATTTTATTTGTGTCGCTCCCTCCTCTGCTTGTTTTGCCCTTTTATTCTGGCCACTGCGTTTGGCGTCTGAAACTCAACAGTCATCACAGTTCATATTTCGGTGACAAAATTGTTCTCAAGAATCCAATCAACAGACTCCCTGGCAAAAGAACTCTAACTCTCAGGTGACCTTCCCACTTACAGAAAGGTCAAATAAACAAATCACTTCATTTTGACTTCTGAAAGTGGACGTGTTAGCACTTGAACAGGGGAAAAATAAAAGCACATTTTTATCCGCTCAATAATCTAAAAACTTTTAATTTTCTGCAGTGGTGCAATCGTCTCAGAGGTCTTCAGTATATCGACAAAGAGAGCACTAAAAGCTATAATCAAGAAGTTGCTCAATTCTGTTTGAGAAAACATAATGGCAAAAGATCCAGTTAAATTGTATATTTATTTAAGAGATGCCCCATTGACTGCAAATTATAGGACCTTTGCTATTTATTAATCATCAAGTCCTCTGTAGAAGTGCAGTCTTCTCTTTGGTCAATACCCATTACATACATCAGTGAGTCTAAATTGCGAAACAATCTAGACAACTCTGTAAAACACATTGTACGGTTGAGATCAATGCAATTCAGCTGTCAAATAATGGCTGAGAAGACTTAAGTCTAAAGTTACCACCACTTAGCAAACAATGGCTGGGTATCAGGCAAATATACCAGCACATAAACAGGCAATTTATTCACAGGCATTGTGCGGTTCATCTTATTTCCTTATTTTTCATTAAAATAGATTACTGGAAGTACTTACTTCCAACAAGGGGTTTATGTTTTTGCCGGTGTTGGTTTGTCTGTCTGTTTGGCTGCAAGATAACTCAAAAATAAATGGACGGATATCTCTGAAATTTTGTGGGTTGCTTTTACATCAGGGATGGACCCTATTGATTTTACTGCGATTGGTCAAACGATATGGCAGTCATCTTAAAATCCTATGGCGCACAGGAACTGAATTTCGCTCCCAATAATATCACTCAAATTTGGTGGGTTGATTGGTCTCGCATCAGGGACAAAACCTATCCTTTAGTTTCTTGTGAGCCATGTTCACTCAGTAAGATTTCAACTGTGCTGCCTTGGCAGAAGTTTGCACTCTCAGAGTGCCTCTAGTGGTTAAATGTCATTTTTTGAATGTTTTGAGTCTTGTTTAACAATGAAGGTCTTTTGGATTGTAATCATATGGCCTAATACTTCCAAAAAACATGTCCCACAGAAAATCCCACAGATAATTTCACACTGACCTGGACTCACCTTGTGTTTGCCTTTGCATTCTGAGAAAAAAAAATGATGTACAACAAAGAATTGCATTAGGAGATAAACCTACAATTTTTTTTGAACACAAGGTATTTATTGTAGGATAGATACCTGGAAATTTCATTTGAAACTGAGTGCTTGCGTGACGTTTCAAATTTGAATTTCCAGGTATCTAGCCTACGATACATACGGAGTGCTCGAAAAAAAAAAAACTGTCGATTTATCTCCATTCTTCCACGACTCTTGTCAACACCCCTATGAAAAAATTTTTTAGTTAACACCACATCACTCAATAAGTAATATGTAAGAAGTTGTTTATAAACTTCGGTAAACGCTGCCATCATTTGACATCATTTGAACAGTTCAAAATATACATAAGTTACACTACATCGGGATCCACATGAGTAAAGTTTAAATTTAATAACAAAAATACAGGGAATTTTTTTTTTTAATCTAATAGGATATTTTGAACTGATGTCTATATATTCAAATTGATGTCTCTCAGACAGTGTTTACTGAAGTTAATAAACAACTTCTTACATATTATGTACCAAATATTGTGGTGTTAACTGGTTCAGAAATATCAAACTCATCATCAAACCATTCAGATTTGATATCATCATTGTGAAATATTTCCTCTAAAGTTCCAAAGTCGAAGTTTGAAGTGGGAATGTCAGACGCCATAGCGGTCGCCTTTTTTGGACACGGAAATTAATAGCCTACATTTTCTATTGAAGCGGCTCGATAATGCAGCGAGAGCTCTTCACGCAGCGCGAGGTCTTGACCCAGTGTGAGGCAGTTTACCGGTGAATAGATACCTGATGTTAACCAATCAAAATGCAGAATTCGCTGGAATTAATGGTGGAATAATTAATAAATGCATTTTTTTCCCTTTTTTAAAAATTTGGCACCTGCAATCCCACCCGAATCTGGAATATTAAATCAGGTTAACAGGAAACAGGTTACTTTATTTGCACCTGTAGGTAGATTTGCTTGCAGCCAGTGAAATAGCATTCACATCCAATCCACATACAGGAAACAAACTGTTACAACATGTATTTAACGTAACATAAAAATCAACAAATTAAGTACAGGATGCTCGTTCGCGACTTGTGCTGCCTTCTAGGATTAGCGCAGACAGTGTGTGATTTGCCATCGAAATGCACCTATCAGCCACCACTTCTTATAACCTTGACGCTGAAAATGTTGCAATCTCAGATCGATAATGGAGGAAACGTAAACATGTGCTTGTTGACGAGCGCACGGCTGGCTAGCAGGTGGCGTTTCAGGAAAAAACAATGCTGACCCCAACCAACTGTATCCCTCCCATATACCCTACAGCTCAAAGCCTGCTTTCAAAATGCTGCCAAACACAGTTGACACAGGTGCAGCTCAGATTCAACCCCGGGCCGTGGTGGTCACTACCGCACCGCAATGCGCCATCTTCACCGAAGAACTGCTTAATTTTAATGAAAAAAAAACCTAAAGCTAAAGCTTAAAGAATATACATATATATACATATATATATATATATATATATATATATATATATATATATATATATATATATATATACATACATATATATATATATATATATAAAATATAACTAAATGGGTAAAGATTTAACTCCGAAACTATGCTGATGCTTGAGAACAAGACTAAAAATAAAATATTTTACAAACAATTTGATATAAAATGGCCGCCCACCTCCAGTGACTGGGCCTTAGGGTCCTTGGGGTCACAGAGGGAGGTGTTGATGCGATGGTTGTGCCGCACGCAGCGCTGGCTGCTGTTCTGGGGCAACGGGAACATCTGCCTCACCAGGGTCAGCCGGCCGATGGACTTCATCACCAGCTCCTGCACGTCCTGGTCCGAGATCTCCTACGTGGGGCATTCAGAGCACAGGGGGATTGTGGGTAAGAGGGCAGCATGTGATACAGGTCAGCAGGGGTGCACTCACTGATTTACAGAGGGGGGATCTACCAGAAAAATCTCTATTTTTCAGTCGCAACACAACATAAATAGCGCCTTCCAAGAAATGGAATTACATTATACTCACTCGCTCAATAGCATGTAACCATATGCGCACACACACACACATGCATACATACACACATGCTGTTTTTTGTGTTTTGCGGGGTCATCCCAAAATATTCACTCTCTAATCTTTATCCTTACCTTAACCATAAACACTACACGCCAATCCCGGACACTAACTTTAATGTCACCATAACTCTAGCCGTTACCTGGTGGGAACCCTTGTGTCCCCATAAAAATGAAAAAATCTCATATTCCATCACTTGTGGGGACATACACACACATGCACACACGCACGCGATCACACATCAAGCAGAGTCTCTTGCTTTTGTGAGTTTTTGAGATATTGGGAAAAATATAGGGAGGTTCTCTTGACCCTTTTCAGTTCAAGGCTCAGACCATCGTTCAGGCGGATCAAAGGAATACAGGAAGCCCCTGACATTCAGAGGAGAGAACTTCTGCTATCAGCTCAAACTTACATCGATAAAACATCTGTCCGTCAGTCAAAGTCCTGTCCTGAACCACAGAGAGTAACTGCGGACAATGCGCACTCAAAAAACTACCAGCCCTCCAGATTTTTCGCAGTCCTGCAAAGTAGGGTGACCACAGTGATATGAAAGTGCTATCAAATTAAAGGAGGCATCTGGTCACAAGAAAGTGTTATTGGAAGAGGACCTTTTTAACAAAAGTGATATTGGTGCTTGAGATCTTTTTTATGAAATAAATGAAGTAATAAGTAATTATATTAACTTATACAGTTTCATTTTTTATTTAATTCTATTTATTTTTTTTGGTTCAGTCTGTCTCAATCACATAATAGTTTGTCAAGAGAGTTGAAGCCATTCAGCATCACATAAAGCAATACAGGAAATGGGAAATTCAGGGAGTCAAAACAATAAACCATGTGACTCTTAATCCTAAACCATCCACCACCACTATAATAAGACTGGGGTCGGGCTCAGAGACTCTGGGAAGACATTTGATTTGGCGAAACAACAATTTATCTCTTATATGTAGAATGAAAATCTTACTTATCTTATTTTTTGGCAAATAAGACAATAAATAATGCAAAGAAAATTGGACTTTTCAGGATTTTTTTCACCGGGGTAAGAAAATGTCACTGGTCAAGCAGAAAATAACTTCAAGCGAGTTAATTCTGTCGACTCGAATGAAGAAAAGAGGAACATTTTCATCACGAGTCTGAGCGCTTGTTAAAGCAGGGCTTGTTCGCAGAGTGGCAGAGGAAAAGTCAGACTGACGGCTCGTACACGTCTGTCCTTCAGCAAAGGAAAAGAAATCTCTGCTAATTTTAGCCTGGAGTTCAGTTCCCGGACGTGCGCGGCGAAAGGGCTGGTGATTTTACGAGATCGGACATCTGATGTCCCCGGTGGAGACAGGTACTAAAGTCATCCAGGCCTTGCTTCTGAACGATTTCAACATCCATTTTCCCATCGCCTCGCGACATTGAACCTGCTCGGCTGTCTGCCCTGCCACTGCTAAATGCTAAACATTTAGGCGGAATTTTCGGTGGTATTCTGTTCAATTTGCACAACCTCTGATCGCGTGTCAGTCATCGGGTAAAACGCCATTGGCTTTGAAAGTTTGTGTTCCCATCCAGTTCAAGACAATAAATTTAGAGGGGACACATTTACTTGTGAAAATTGCAGGCTGTGAGGACTGAAATATCAGTTTGTGTTTCCGTAAAGGCACTGACAGTGACAGATTTACAGAGTATTTCATCTAAAATGTAAAAAAAACAAAAAACATTTTCCTGCCAGGCTCCTGAGGCATTGCAGCCTGAAATTACAAAACAAAGTCAAAATTCAAATGAGTACATCCAGAAAGAAAACACCATTTTCAAAATTAAGTGGTTTACTAAAGCGGGGATGTTCCAGACTCATACTTTACCTATACTAGCACACATAATCACCAGCCAGTGAGGAAAGTACATTGTGTTAATTCTGTTTGCTGCTGGTTCTTAGTAGTTGTGATGATGGCACTTCACCCAAACAAACACAAGTCATTTTAAATGGTTTCCAGCAGAAATGACCAAAATACCCAGAGGCTCTCAAACTTCAGACCGCTTAAA
This sequence comes from Gymnothorax reevesii, assembly GCA_029721435.1. Classification (NCBI taxonomy): domain Eukaryota; kingdom Metazoa; phylum Chordata; class Actinopteri; order Anguilliformes; family Muraenidae; genus Gymnothorax; species Gymnothorax reevesii. Next base: position 7,314,856 of record CM056580.1, on the reverse strand, counting down.
ATTGCGCGGCACCACACACACACTTACGCACGCACGCACGCACGCACGCACGCACGCACGCACACACACCTTTCCCAGGGCCGAAAAGCAGTGATGGTGTTTTTAAGCTAAAAACAAAGGTGGAAAGAAACAGACGCACTAAATTCCTCTAACACCCTAAACTAAACCAGAGGAACTGGCATTATAAAAAAAAAAAAAATGCCTCTCTCTCTCTCATTTGTAGCTTTAGCAGGTCTTACAGATAGTCTAGTATTTTTTCATGTTTTGTACTGCGGTTTTACTGTTTTTTTCCTGTTTTAGCTTGTTTCTAAGCACATTCCTTTGGGTAATCTATTGTTTTATACGTGTTGCTTTCTGTAATTACTGTTGACGTGACGGTTCAGTAAATGCGACCTTAAAGATCTAATCTCTCTCTCTCCCACCCATCATCAGTTTTGTTTAAACTCTTCAGAAGTTGCATAAACCCCCCCCCCCCCCCCCCATCTCCTCCTCCTCCGTCTGCCAGTTTTAATTTGAAGCGGCGTGTTGTTATTTGTCCTCAGTCACTCAGCAAAGCAAACCAGAAGGGGGTCGGGAGAGAATATGGGTTCTTTGTTCTTTCCCGTCATGCCAGCATGTGCACTCGGCTAACGTGATTAAACATTACCCACTGTGTTTCGCATATGTGACACAGATCGTGAATGCAAAGCATGGCATTTTAATTCAACCTCTCGAACACAAGCGTTAGACACACCATCCCCTTTTTCCACAACAAAGAAGCTAATTTAAATAGAAAGCTGTCAATTACGGCCTGATGTTTGAAGTGAAATATCCTTGTAATTGGTGCTCCTCTTCGCCCCGATCGCCTCCGAAGGACTCAATAAACACCCACTGAGGGGGCACAAGTCAGGGAGCACAGTCATTTTGTATAGCCGAGCTGAGCAGGGTGGTTATAACCTACATTTTTGAATCAGTTATTTTTCCACTCTATTTACATACTTTTCTCAGTTTCAGATTAGTTTTATAATATTCTGACCATATTTACCCCAGCTCTGAGGATTTAAAGGAGGTATTGGTTTTAAGTCGGCGCGTTTCATTGTTTGTTAGCAACTTAGCACCTACAGAACTCCAGAAATCATTTTAAAACTTCGTAAACAGGTCCGCTATGGTCAAAAATACACTCCATTCCATTTTGGAGAAAGCAGATCAAAGTTTAACAAAACGTTTAGCCAATGTTCTGAACTTTTTTGCCTTAACTTCTGTTGTAATGGTCAGATCAAATTCAAGCCAAGCTCAAAAGATGCAGCTTTCAATCCTACATCCTCTGATTTGCAGCGAAATACGAACAGGGGCAACCTTTCCAAAGCAGTTTGGGGTAGATGCCAATAGTGGTCAAAAATTTCAAAAATATATTAAATTGTCAATTTTCGTCCAAGTTCATAAATCAAAAAGAGCAGCATCGTTCTTTTGAAGAGCAGCATCGTGTTAGAAGCATCTTATAGTTCATTATATTTGGAGAGATTGAGCCCATTTACTTCTGGTTTCCATGGCAATAAAGTTTTCTCATTATGAGCAATGGGAATTAATTCCCCAGAACCAAAATATATGCCAGTGGCTTGCAGGTAGACAATAACAGAAGTTGAGTGGTTACATTTTTTTTTTACCAAGCCGACACAAAAGCTCTGAAACATTACTGGGGCGAGATAGGTTGAGCCTGGCAACTGTTGTTGTTTTATGTTTTGTATTTGGATTCCCAATTTTATTTTAGGGTAATTTTTACAACATTATTGAGTCCATTTTAGAATTGTTGGACTTAAACACAACTCATACTTCCTATATTAATTAAATAACTGATTTTCTTTGTTGTTTGTTTTAGTTTCAGCTTTCATTGAAGAATCCTTGCAGCTGCACCTCAGTAACATTTCCTTCAAACACAGGAAGATGTCCAGTGTTGATTGAACTCTAACAGAGTACATCGTCTCCAAATACTGTAAACCATGTAATTGTTTTGGAAACTAATTACTGACACTTCACAGGCATTTCTGGGACACTGGAACCAATTAAGTTCTCTCAATAAGTGCCAACCTCGCCTTCAGTGTCTCTTGAGAGGCTTAACTTCATCAGGCAAGATCAATCAAGCACAGAAAGGTATTTAGATCCAAAACAATTGGATAATTGAACGAGAATTGGCCTTATTTTCAATTGGAGTCCCGTACCGTTGCACAGCCCAGACTCACCTCGTTGATGATTATCCAGTGGCAGTCAAAGGCCACCAAGTTGGTCTCCACGACCTGAGGAGAGGGAGAGAGAGGAGAAAAAATAGATGTCAGATTTGAATCGAGGAGAAAAGAGATATATGGGTCTTCCCGAGGAATGAAACATCTCATAAAATTATCACATATGCCAAATACAGCAAACCTAAGAAATTGGAAAACCTGCTCTGATTGGTCAATATCATACAGTGCATGGCCGGCACCTGATTGGTTCGAGAACACCTCACACAGACAGTATATGATGGACACATCTAGTCCACCATCTCATCTTTTTTCTGAAGTAATAGACAAAAGCAGAGTGGAACTGAGTGCAAAAAGACAAACTCTGAAAGGCTGAGCGAACAGGTCAGGGATAGGGTGGTGTAAAAGACAGACTCTGTCGCGATTTTTAAACTTTAGTGAACCGCCAAAGTTATCTATGTAATGCATGGAAGTATTCACCATAACCCCGCCCTGAACACACTCACGAGTCATATTCAGAAGTATGGATCTTGGTTGTGAAAACACACGTACAGTACATACTGACAAAATGCTTTAGCCCCCAGTCTGATCAAAATATACTTAACCATTGATTACTGACTGAAGTTCAGGGGGAAAAAAAAAAAAACATTTTTAGGTGGCCAGACAAGATAATAAGCGTACTAACCCCTTGGACTCACAACAAAGAAACAGTAATAAGCTCGATGTGTCCTGCCAATTAAGGAAACATCTTTGTGCCGCATGGTAAGTTGATGACATTAGCACGCTGCAGCTCGCCTTCCAGGGCTGTTCACAGCCAGTAATTTCGAAACTGGCATAGCTTCACAGCCGACTGACGAGGGAGATCACACATCGTAGCACTCTGCCAAGATCGGAGGGCCATCGCCCTCCGTCTCTTGCAACTGCGTATGCAGCCACCAGTGGCACTGGATCTGCCTCTTTGAAAGGCGATTGGCAGCAAAATCGCTCAGTAGTAACAGTGGAACGAAACCAAGTACTGCTGTTTTTTTCTAGAATCAAAAAACTTCCAGAGGTAAAGGCACAAATATGTTGTTTTACAAACAAATTTTCCACATGTAACCTGGGAGGTCAAAGTTCTCATCTTGGACCACACATACGTCATTTCATATATAGCACGTCAGTTTACATACCATTATAATCCAAATACCTTGGGGAAAAAAAAAACTTATTCCACTGAAAGCGTATCGACCCAGTGGCAGGTTTTGGGTCTCTGAGTCGTGTTTTGTACCTTTTTATCACCTCGGCATCTAACCCAGGGGGATATAGAGGTCAATGCAGCCGTCTGTCCATCCGTCTGCCCATCTGTGGACATTTCATTTCCAGGACAGAACTCGAATTCCGTTCAATATTTTTTTTTTTTTTACAAAACTTGCTGTACATATTAATCAGGTCCTAGACTGGTGCCTTTTGATATTTTGGGCTTTCTGAGATTAGATTGCGGGGGCCTAAGGGGGATATGTCATCATCTGATGACTCTTGTTTTCCTACGATTGGGGCTTTGAAAGAGTCATTGTGTTTTCATGAGGGAAACAGGATCAGGGACAATGGTAAAACAATTTGATGGGTGTAGCCATTGCTTTAAGATTAAAAACCTCACTTTGGTGACTTTAGCGTCCTTACGGTCAAAGCTGAACACTGATGCACCCAAAAAGAGTCATGTGCGCATACTAATTATAAGCATTTAGTTCTGATAATGTTAGCAACACCTGAGATCTCAATGTTCACAGCCAGATCATCATCAATTAATTTAGATGATAGAAACACCATGAGTACCGATTGCTATATTTGCCACCAGCATGCCTTGGAGAAATGACCAAGCATTGGACCATCTGGGCCATGGATTTCAGACGTTGTCCACCAGCTGTCCCCGTGGGCACTCTCACGGCTTGGCAGTAGGCATAGACATATGAGTAATTATACAATTACGGACTATTTGAAAGGTATTCATTAGCGCAAAAACAGTCCATTTAAGCTGCTATGGCTGAGTGTGGAGGAAGTGAAATGTGGACACACAAACAATCTCGGAGCTGATGAGCAAAACAGTGTCACTTTGGAGCCAGTTTCACCACCAATTGCTCCTTTATGTTTTTCTGTATGGAGATTAATCTGCATAAACAAGCGGAGCTCGATCCAAGATTCCTGCACTGATTTACACAGCTGCCCGATGTGCGGCAGGTTTAAACGGAACCAATCGCAATCACCCAGCTCAATTACAGCCGCCAGATGAAGCTGTGACAATCATGGAAAAAATGCAGAGTTTATTTGATCCAGTATGCAGCAATCTGGCAACTCTTCAGTCAGACGGGCATAATATTGACTTTAGCGGTTAATCCCCGTCATTTCCCTTCTGTGGTGCAAAACCCAAATCTTTAAAATCCCCCAGCACACCGCTAACATGAGAGAGCAATGTACTGATGTTGCTGTGACTGGGCGTAATCTTGTTTAGACTTAAATATGGTGATGTGAGTTGATAGCATTTCACCTTCTGCAAATTGTCGACCCTGGTGATATAAGAACTAAAAAATGTGTATTTTGAGAAAACAGGGTCTGAACATATCATAGAACCATAATTGAAGACGTCAGTGCTAAAAGTGCCTCAGTAACAAAGTGACCATCTTGAGAAAATTCAGAAAACCTAAATTCAGAAAATTTTCTTATGCTTAGCTCAAAGTGTGTGAAAATGTGACCTAAGTACTTTTAGCACTAAGCTCTTCAATTGGACTTATTCACTGAAGTATTTTTTTTTTTTTTATACTTCTGTCCCTTTTTTTTTGTAATAATTCTCACGAGGCGCACCTAACCGCGCCTGATGGTAGGCTGACACCAATAGAGAAATGCTGCACTGGAGTAGCTAATTTATTCTCAGTTATTAAATAAACTTGACTGAACCCCCATCTCAGAAAACAACATCAAAAAAAAAAGATAATTGCTGTTGGCAGTGCTGTGGTGTCATCCCAAAAAACTAAACATCTGTTTAACAAAATATTTGTTTAAAAAAAACATCCAATTTTGTGTAGAACACTCAATTGCTCAGTCGTTACTAGGATCAGTTGTGATTGCCCCTTTGAAAGCTCATTTACGCTTGGTTCGAATACACCATAACACTTCATTAAAAGCACACTGATTTATGGTGTCTCTCAACACACATAGACACGTGTGTTAAGATGAAAATGCTCAGCCAGTCTCAAAAGCTGACAACATTTAAAGTGGAATATGGCGGTTTTTTAGTGCCAAAATGCAAGCATGAGAGAAACTAAACCCCCTGCTCACGCACAGATTTATTCTGATCTCGCACTAAACTCTGTGCACGCTTAGACTTGGCCAGCTTGAGCACTAAAATCGCGGCGCCCACTCAAATCCGCCCTGCATGTGCAGATCTCTTCATCCACCCGCTGTAAACTGTAACTCTCTCACACTGACTTTTGCAGCTGCAATATTTCTACTAAAAACTCATCCAATCAGAATCTGCCCAGGACATCATCAGTCTAATGTATGCGTATTCATGCTCTCAACCTCATAGGTCCCAGGAATGACAGGAAATCCTTATTAGGAAATGTCACAGGAATTAACCTACTTTTCATTGACATTTCTCATCTTGCTACACTCATCGATTAGTCACCAAATAATTACATTGCAATGCAAATGGAGACGTCATCGTATTATGGTGAGATTCGTTAACCCTTAGAGAGGCAGCTATTGTTGCTCAATGATGTAAGATATCAAAATCAAAGCTGTTGAAAACCTACCACGTTGGAGATTGTTTGAAAGAGCTCCCCTACGGACTACCCTGCTGGGAGCCCTTTCAAACAAGTTGCAACATGATCGGTTTTTGACAGGACAAGATAATTAAATCTATACCTTAAAAAAATTTAAATCATTGCTCTAAGGGTTAATTATATTTTACTTATTTTAGTCAACATATACCTGTTTTTGAGAGCAAGTAGTTTAAATCTGTATACCATGAATTTCCTCAATAAACTGAGGGATTGTTTGGCTCCTACTGTATCCTTAAATAAAGGCTTAACTCAGGGATTGAAATTCAGCACGTGATGTAATGTCCAAACTTATGCCTGGTTCCAGCATTTAGGAATTCAGTCGCAAAACACCAATCACTTGATGAATCATTCTGACTGTTGCTAGAACATTTTTTTGTAAAGTAAGCAAACTCATGAAAAAAATCCTGTGAACATCCTAACAAGTGGATTTCATTGAGGTAATATCATGCAAACTGGACCGAAGATCCTGTGAATGAAAACGTCCTCATATGTGAACAGGTCACAAAGAATCATGTGAAATGTGCATCTTCACGCGCAAGTAAAGATTTACCGGCATTTTTATTGACTCCGGAATTACTCATCTTACATTAGCATACCTGCCAACTTTTGAAAGTAAAAAAACATAATCCTAATAATCCTAGCATGCAATCGCGCAGTGACTGCCACAAAACGCTATGTTTTGTGGGCAGAGTACAGGTAGAAGTGCCCTCTCGTAGGTGGGGGTTCGGGGGACCTACCCCAGGAAAAAATTTGAAAAAATACCTGCTAAATTCTGCATTTCCGGCTCTTTGAGGCAGAAATTTGACAAAACAATTAAGCTTCAATTTGACACTTTTGTACACAGAAATCCTAGAAAGAAACTTTTCATAGTCCAGGTAACATGCCTGTGATTACTGTGATGGATATTATTATTTAGTTACGTCCAAACCCCTTTAGTATAGTAAGTGAAAGGACCAAGAAAAACAAATTCACAACAATCAGAGAGATGGGTGATATTTAATGGAAACTGGGTAACTAAATCTGAGAATGTGTCTTCAGTATGCAACAAGTTTGCAACTTATTTCACTGAGCGAACAAAAGATATTTGAAGCATCTGTTAATTAAAAACATCATCATTATACATCACGTTGAACTAGTATCAAAATATATTTGCCACAGTATTGCTGGTAAGTAACTTCAATTATGATCAGGTCATATCAACATTAATTTGCCAGTGTTACTTGTAACTTCCACAATGATCAACTGGAATCAAAATAAATTATCATTCTTACTAATAAGTAACATCAATGATGATGCAGTTACTGTCCCTTATTTTCCATAGAGAAGTGGTTCCGATTTTAGCCGAGAATGGTTCCAATTGAAATGCCTCGGCCAATTCCGCCTTCTTCTTAGTTCTTACTGTAAAGAACAGCCCACCTTGCTTTAGCATAAATCTCTGGGCCTCCATCACAGGGGCCTTTTGCTTTCTGGTACCAGACAGAGCCGCAGATTTCAGCAGTTGGTTTCATTGGTACGATTCACCATTTGATCACAATTGTAACAGTACAATAAACTTGTCAAAATACTATTTGTCGTAATCTCTCGGTTCTACGACACTTCATAACCAGCGAGGTGTGCCGATTGTTTACGCAAACAAACCAACAGATTCTCTGCGATTGTAACAAGGCTGTTTTTGGTAAATATAAACTAGCGTCAAAGAAACGGGAATCAACTAACATGTTTCATGTTTTATTTTATCATTATGTTTTAAAGGGGCAATAAGCGAAATCGTTTCACCGATAGATGTCCTGTTGTGCCTGTAGACCGAAACAAAGTGTGTCATGAGCCTCACCTCCCTCTACCTCTGCTTTTCGGCAGAATGACTGGCCAGTTTAAGTTTCCGCAGCGTTATTACTCAGTACGTCGAACTTGAAATGCTCACAAAACTGCAGATTTGCGCTAAATGCAAATATTAGCTGGCTGCCTGACAACTCACCTAACACAACCGTAACGCCTGACCCATTGCAGGGACTGAGCTGCTAACAACTCAAACTCCGGACATTTACCCATGCTACAATTGTAACATTAAATTTAATTGAATCGACATAGCGACATGTGCTTAACGTTACTGTAACACTAATTAAAGCAGACATTTGACTTTATGTTATTACTTACCTGTCCAGGAGAAGAAGAGCCAACATTAGCTCCAAGTCAAACTGTAGCCCCTTTTGCTCTCGCAGTGCTCTCCACCTTGGAAATGCAAGGCCAATATTAATCTGGGTCCTGTCCCTTTCTTCGCCAACGACCGTAGTTTCTTTGGATGTAATTTCGGATCCTGCTTGTATTCTGTTTCGTTCCGCTTTCCTCTTTTTAAAAAATACGCGCTGCCACTGCTTATTGGCTGTATGAATGCATTCTCGGGAAGGAGGAGGCGGTGATTCACATGAACGTACATGAACGCGCAGCTGGACCGGGCTTGTAAACAAGGGGCTGTTGATCAACACAGAGAGCGGGTCTGTGGCGTCCTGCTGTACTCCAGATGTAATTACACCTCTCGTTCTTCACAGAGCGATTTTTAATTCCTTCAGTCTAGAGACGTTGCATTTCTGCTCATTGCCCCTTATTATTTGTTATTTTCCAAAAAACCGGAATTTGTTTTTGTTCAGCCGTAAACCAGACTGTGCTTTTGAAAACCATACCCATTACGTGCGAACCGTACTTGTTGGCAGGTATGCATTTGTCTCTCACATGAGAGAGAAAATGTGTAAAGAGAAGGCATGTGTTTTCAACAGATCATAAAAGTCACTGTCAGTCACTTTTGTTATATCTTTTGTGGAATATTTTTTTTTATGTCGTTCAAACATACTGGGAGCTCGGTGCAAGGAGGGCTGTGATGAACAGTTCTACCTGAAACTAGAGCGGCGCTCAGAGAGAGAGAGCAGACCTCAGCTAGGGCCGCTGGTCCATTCTTCTATGATACACAATCTGCAAGGGTAACCATCATATTTCTAAAATTAGATAAGTTTAGAGGCATTGATTTTACCACCATCGAGCAGATTTTCAGATACAGTTGCAATCAAAATTATACAACCCCCATTGCAAATTGGATCTAATAGCTATATTTACAAACTTTTCGCTGTTTGTGATAAACAGATTAAACAAAAACATTTTAAATAGCTCAACACAAATAATATTACAAATCTCCAAATTTAACACAAAATGCCACGTTTAATGACTATTGCAGTCTCAAAATTATTCAACCCCCCGAATAGAATATGTTATAAGAGCATATTTGCATATCAGGTGTTGTCTCAAGCGCACCTAATGCAGCTAATTAAGTTCTTAATTAGATGCATCAGGTTTGCTTGAGACAGAACACTTCAAATACTTGCACTCGCTAGGGGTTTGTTGACGGTGACATTTGATTGCATAATAGAAATATGGCTGTCAAAAGAATTGAATCCAAAAATCCAACAAGCTAACAGAAGAGATCAGTGCCTGGCACAAACAAGGAAAAGGATACAGAAAGGCAGCACAGGCACTGAATTTTCATAGTTCACAGTTGGAAGCACAGTTCTCAAGCTCAGAGTTAAAGGAAGAGTGGCTGCAGCACCAGGATGTGGCAGAGAGATTATTCAGAAGAAGAGATCAATGGCTGTTACCAGATTTCTGAGGAGACGAGTGGTCAAAAACCCTTGAATGACTGCAGGAGATCCGCAGCAAGACAGAGACAGGAGGCATTGAAGTTTAAGTCGGCACACTTGGGCGCATACGAAACGTTGAAGGTCTCCATGCTAGAACTCCAAGACATGCACCACAAAAGATCCGAAAGCACAAGCTCCAATATGATCAAAACCAGATAAATAAGCCACAGAAGATTGGGGATATTGTTCTGTGGAGTGAAACAAAACTGGAATATTTTGGGGCTTATGAATCAGACTGCAGGAGGAATAAAGAAGCATATGCTGAAAAGTGCATCCCTGCCTACAGTGAAGAATTTTCCGGGCTTTTTGATCCTCTGCGGCTGCCTTGCTTCCTCTGGCACTGGAAATCTGCAGTGTGTGGAGGGCAAGATGGATTCAGTCAAGTACCAGGATATCCAAGGAGAAAATGTCGTGCGTCTGTAGGGAAGCTGACGCTTGGGCGTCATTAAACCTTCCAAAAGGACAATGATCCTAAGCATACCTCAACATCCACCAAGGCTTGGTTTCAGAAGAAGTCTGGGAACATTCTAGAGTACCCATCACAGTCGCCTCACATGAACCCTATAAAATATCCGGTAGGATTTGAAGAAGACAGCTGCAGTACGCAAACCCTAGAATATTAGTGGTCTGGATGCCATTGTCCATGAGGTCTGGGCTAAGATTCCTCCGGAATGCTGTCAGAAGCTGACATCTGCCTATGCATCACATTTCCAGTAGGTCATAGTGGCAAAAGGCTGCTCTACTAAAGATGCTTGTCATGAAGGGGTTGAATAATTTTTAGCCTGCAGTTGTCATTAAAAGTGGAATTTTGCATTGAATTTGAAGAAGCCACTTGTAATGTTTGTTGTGTTAAACCATTTAAATTGTTCTTGTTTGATTTGTTCATTGCAAACACCTGGAAGTTTATAAATTTTGCCAGTTAAACCTAATTTGCAATGGCGGTTGAATAATTTTGATTGCAATGAGACATGGCATTCAATCTTGCAATCCCACAATGGGGAAGAATCCTTAAAATAATTCCTGGATCTAGATGGTGACCCGGATCATCAATAAAATCCAATGGACTGTTCCATGGGTCATACCCTATCGCGCCAAAAAAACTTTCATCAAAATCTGTTTATAACCTTTTGAATAAAGCTGCAAACAGACAGACAGTCAAACAGCCAAACATGAGCAAAACATACATCATAGTTTGGCGGAGGTAAAAACTAATACCTCCTACCAGAGAGTAGAGGTGGAACATTTTTTTTGGCCACAGTAAAAGTCTGGGCCCCACCTAGCGATATTCACTGTTGGCTGATCCTGCCCTGATATTGTGAACAGACGCCTGAATGCTGCTGAAGTGATCGCAGGATTCTTTTGGGAGCATAATGTGACACTTAATATATGCGCGAAATGTCCTTCAAAATGCTTGGGGCCGGCTTGACTGGCAGCATCTTTGTCAAAGGAACGGCTAACTGTCACGAGCTTGTCCTGACTCTAATGGGAGAGTAAGATTGACTCTCAGATGACACCTGAAACCAGGTGCAAAGGTTGCATCATTAGATGATGTGAATTGAAGAGAGAGAACGCACGACGGCACGAGTCTCCACATTTTTTCCACTGACGTCTCATTTATCAATACCTTCATTAAAAATGTATCTGAGCAGGCATGTGTGATGTGATGAGATTTATTTACGCTCCCGCAAAATCCGTTTGATTTTCCGTACCACAGGTGGAAAGAGATGTGGCATGCAAAACCAAAGTCCCATCCTGTAATTTTTACACCCACAAACGCAGTCTCTTCCTTCCTTTAATTAGTCATATCTTCTGGCAGAAGAATCGAGAAACAATGCAGAATCCAGGTGACTGGAGAAAAATAATGGGTCAGCCTCTTGCTTCCTGAATCTGGGTTTTCAGTACATAATTCCGAGTTTCTGCACAGCATGGCCATCTTCACACCTCTCATTAAGCGAGACTATTCTTTCAGGAGGAGAGAAATCATGAATATTTTATACCGGCATGAATATTTATGCGTGAAAACTTTTATCCCCTGCCAATACTGTTCTGTCATTACAGAGTGGCCATTGCTATACCCTGGCGAGAGATACACAGCAGTTTGTATAATAACTCTAGATAACACAGTTTGGCAACTGTGTATGTGTATGTTTATTAGCACAACAGCTAGCAGGTGGACGAGGCCGAAGGGAGCGGAAAGTCACTATCCATATCAGTATGTAATGTGAGTTTTCCCACAATCCACTGCTGCGACGAGACACTCTCTGAGGTCCCCTAAGGCCCAAAACTCTCCTCTACTGTTTATCAGCTTTTTAACTTCGTAGGACCACTCAGGTCACTTTCTAATACAAATTTTGTGTTTACAAAGACAGCCAGGAAGAAATTCTGGAGAGAGAAGTTGTAAATAGGGAAACTGGGAGAGAAACAGCCCCTGGAGCAGTTTTCGGGGTTCAGGGCCTTGCTCAAAGGCCCAACAGCAGAGTACTTCCGAACTTCATCTCTCCAGATGCAAGGCAGAATCCCAGACGCCAAACCAGCAATACTCTTCCATACGCACAATAAAGACTGCGACACTCAAACGTAGCAACTAGCAGCCCAGCACAGGGAAGTCAAATTCATGAAGTAGCTGAATAATTGCTTTGTAATGACTGCATGAACTTATTACAATAATTAACTTCTTACTAATCGTCCTTTTATTGGTGCCTTATTATTATTCTCAGTTAATTAATGTGCAGGTGAGAGCAATCAATGAAAAAAGTATGTAAATTAGAATTTTTTCTAAGTTTGTGTACGACTTGAGAAAGTAATGTCATCATTACCAAATGATTTCCAAATGTCACTTATGTGCAGGTGTTTCTAGAGCAGTGATTCAGAGTAAGAATGCACAGTTGTACTGTAATAAATAAAATCCATTAAAACAAAATAAATCCATTTCAGTAAGTAGGTCTGACTCGTACCAAAGCCACAATATCCCATTCTTTACCTAGAAGCAGATGGTAGTTCTCACCGTTGACTCTTCAATTTATGAATCAATACCTTAGTAATGTAAAATGGAGGCAGGTTCGATGGTCAGACAGAGTTACTGGGCATACTAAATGTCACTTGACTGCATACCATTCCAGGGTCACAGTGTCAGTACATAGTTGTGTTCAAGTCAATGAGTCGCCCCATTGTCTCTGAAGCCAACGGACTTAGCAGAATTCAGGCAGAGCTCTTCTCTGACTTTTTCTTCCTGACATTACAGCACTCGCTCTTCCATTGTAATGTAATCCACGCTCTCCCAGTCATGCGAAGGCTCATACGTATCTGAAACCAATCTGCACACAAACCACATGATTCGATTTCAATCATTTTTGATGCATTTTCCCCCCAGTTTTCATTTTTTCCACAGCCCATTGTACATGATTATCTGCCGCAATTCTGATTCGTGTTGCCTCCACACTCCTCGCCTTACTGGGCTAGATACATCCCTCTCAACATCATTATTTTCCCTGCCTATTCCTGGGCAGCTCCATGGAGGGGCAGTGGGCTGGAGTGTATCTACTGGAAGGGGGTCTGCATCCTGCGTAGGACAAGAATATATCCCACGGTGCACACATTCCACTCAGACGCTCACGCCACCTGTCAATGCCACAATTTAGCTCGGCCACACGCTTCACTCCCAGTCCGCGACTCGAGATGGCGGTCGTGACAACGTTTCCCTCCACTCGCCGAGCTGCATTCCATTAAGTCAGATCGTCTAGGTGACTGTGACGCCCGTCATAAACCACGAAGGCCGTAAACAAAAGCAACAGCTGGAGAGCATGACTGCGAAGCGCTAATAGTGTTTTAATCTTCTGTAGTAATTACACCGCAGACAAGCAGCATAAAATATTGCGTCAAAAGAGGAGTATGACTGAGACGATTATAATGCTGAGGAAACAGGACACCAAGATGAGTCTTACTGCTGCTGCCCTGTCTCGTCCAATCACAGTCTGTCTTAGGCAGTGCGCCGGGGCAATGTCATCTACAAATGGTCTCCTCTATTGAGCGAATACCCCAAAACCACACTGCAAAAAATATCTGTTTCAGCGAGTCTTTTTACCTTATAAAGAGAGCTAAGGTCCTTATTTTTCTCTCTCAAGTGGAAATAGCCTATTTTAACCCTTAGTGCGCTAAATACAGCTATTGTTGCTCAGTGATGTAAGATATTAAATTCAAAGCTGTTGAAAAGAGCTCCCGCAGGGGACTTCACCACATGATAGATTTAACAGCTCAGGAAAATTACATCTTCAATTCCTTGAAAATTTATTCAGCACTCTAAAAGGGTTAAGTTACCATTTACTTGACGAGTGAAATTTTGTTCTCATTGGCAAATATAGAAAGGAATCAAAATTATCTCACCTCCTTGGCAATATTACTGCCTAACTAAGAAAAAAGGTCATAGAAATACCAGCAAGTATTTTAAGTCTAAATACAAGATTATAATGCCGAGTAAGACAGACTCATTTTTCCTTGAATGGCAGTGCACAGATGATCAGCTTCTCTGCGTGTTCCCTGTACAGCACTTTTTATTAGCTAGTTTTTTGGCATTATGAGAAAAATGTAAAGTGATTTGACATCTCAAAGTTCCTTGTATCTATCAGTAACATATAAGTGACCAAATTTAAAACATAAAAATTTTACAAATTTGCTCTGTACCCGCTCTAGTCGGTCAATATTACCTTGCTGCCACAGATTCCATACAGTGGAGCAGTATTCAAGATGACTCCGTACATGTCCTGCATACAGAGATACAACAGTTTTACAGCTACTAAAAGACACAGTATTTCTCTTAATATATATATTTTTTTCCACACATTAAACCACTCATTGAAACTGACTTTTTCAGATTGTTTTTTGCACTGAACTCATCAGACACGCAGTTTTTTCTGCTCAAAGCCTGTAACGCGCCTGTAATCAAAGATGTCGTCCCCCACACCGGGGACAAATGGGGACAGTGCTCAGCTGAGCTTCTGGCCTGACATTGGGGATCATGAACCTTGTCTATGACATCACAATGCCCCCTTCATCATACTCACCACGTGGACCAAGGGCAGATGTTTCGGCCTAATTAGTGAAAGACCTCCACCGTAAGGCCGAACGCTTCCGGATCTTTACCCGGCCAGAGGTCAGCAGAGCTGGAGGTTGTTAACAGAGCGCTCATGGGTGAATTACTGTTCAGGCACTGGGGTAATACTGGCGTGACGGCCAGTCATACAGCGTGATGATGTAAAGCATAATTTGCAAAATAAAACAGGGGATTTCCTGAGGTAATTCAGCTGTACTGGGTGACTGTTTGCCTGAGAGACTGCAGATGCTGTAGATACTGTGACCCTCCCCATTTTCTGTCACTGCCGTAATTCACTCCATATTTTGGATTTCTGTGATTTTCAGCACTTATCAGTGGTAACTGTCAACAAGACCACAACTTACAATGAGGCCAGAGCAAACCCTGTACAGCACTATCCCTGAATTGTTTGGTCGACTCAAAAGTTTTGAATGGAATAATTACATACAAATGTATTTTAGTATACTAAAACAAAATTAACTTTTTACACTGTACTTTCATTTCAAACCTTCAGGGGCATACCCGATTCTTCCAACTGGCAGTGCAGGAAAATCTACAGCAGTTGAACAGCATGTAATTTTTAAGGGGATAGAGTGAACACCTACAGGACTGTGAATCTCTTTGAACAGAATTCAGCTTTGCTGGGCTGAGAATCAGCTCACGGGCTTGACCTGTGCAGTGGACAGGTCTTTCCTCTGAATGACAATAAGCTTCCAGCATAGTCCTGACATCTCACAGATGAAAGCGCCGTGATTACGACCTGCAGGAAAGCACAGCTCCGCATTACCCGTGACCATCATAGGCAATCCTACCGCTCACCGAAGAGAAAAAAAAATCAGTTTCAGGCAGGGAATCCTTCTTTCATCATTGAGTTTAGCAGCAGGGACGTCCCCGAAAGAACACCGGGCTTGATAGACCTTCCTGTAGAGAGATTTTGATGAGCTCCAGTAATGGATCTGTCAAGAACGAGCGACTCAGAGGGAGAGAACCGACACTGCGCCATTAATTGAAAGTTGGCTATTTACTGAAATTTTGAGCTTTAATTAGGACTCGAATAATGCCATGATTCGGGTGGAACTTTGCAATGCGCAGAATCTGAAATTCCACTGCTTTCAATGAGGTCTGCTTCCAGAAATTCTGAAGCTGCCTCATGAAACGCTTCCGAAGGTCACAACGATATAGTCACAAAGCCATTTTTTTGCATGTGAACACGTTAGGCCATATGAAGAAAAAAAAAACAAAGAAATCTTTGTTGGGGAAATCAAAACACACTCGCTTGATACCTACACCTGCAAACTAAAAAAAAAATAATAAATGACTCACAACATGACAATAAATAATCAAATATTGTACAATTCGAAATGGACATTTGACTAAGACTTTCCTTACGGTGCCAAAAACTGAATCAAGACTGATTTTGGGGCTAAAACACTTGTTTCAATAAAGCTCATCTACTGCATCCTTTTTAAACCTTTTTTTAATGGTAGTGCGTTTGCCACTGGGCTGGAAAATGGAAAATGTCTGTTTATATACATGAAGTGTATTATACTGTTTAAAATACCCCAGCAATTATACATGAAGAGCTGCTGCCTAGCAACGGACAATGAGTTGAACATGTACACGTTAGTCTCAAGCATGTTCACATAAATTTGTGGGCGTGCATGGACAATTGAAATCTCACATCCACAGAGAGAGACGTTGTGTGTGTGCGTGTAAGTGTGTGAGTAGCCCTTCAGTGATTTAACACTGCTGCAGAGCGCTACAGGAACAAGCTTTCAGTCATCTGACACAGGTACTTAGCTCGGAATCAATCAGCATATGCCTGTAACTATGTTGAACGATAAAAAGTGATGGTCACGCTCTAGACCAAAAATGATTCTCATAAAGACTTCATTCAGCTTGCATAATGCCTTTATAAACACAGCATAATAGCTTCGTAAAACACGCATGAGTAAATGTCACGTTTCATAAAGGATGACATCACACCTTATGCAACTCGAGTCGCTAAATGTGACAGCATTCTTTGGAACGAGGACATCGACCTGAGACAGCAAAGGTACTGTAACACTTTAAGGGCAGGATGAAGTTGAGGACAAATCTCCAGTGATGTGGAAAAACCTAGTGAGTTCAGTGGCATGGGTCTCGCAAATGAACAAACACTTTTGGATCCTGGGCTTTTCCTATCTGAAAAAAAAAATAAACAAAACATGATTTTGACAGTTCAAATAACACTAATAGTTAGTGTTTAAGATTTTCACCATTCTTAATTATTGCAAATGAGGGTCAAACTCAGTCTCTTCCAAGAGTGAAATATGTACTAGGCTTTTCCAGATCACAGGAGAAATGTTCATTGAACATGGGCTTGTTTCTTTTATAGAGTGACGCTCGTGTAATAAGGAGCGGTACAGCATGTCGTGAGTGATGTTCTGATGCTACACGCTAGTCCTTTGGCTGAATAATCACATCAGCGTGAGAGCCGAGAATGCTGGACAAAAAATAAATACGCTCAGGGTCAAAGGGGCCAAACAGGTTTTCAAACAGCCAGTTCAAGATGTTGCCATTGGGAGCAAATTATCTACAAACAGACCCTCAAGGAAAACCGAAATAGTAATTTACGCATCATAAAGTGCACTGGGATAGCGACAATAGCAGCTTCAATTGAAAAAAGGGTTGCATCAGGTCAGCAACACCAAGACAGATTACAATCCAGGACAACATTGGTAAACAGCCCGACTTCTTGGATATCCCTACGTTCACCAACCCTTATCACATCTGACTGCATTAACTCGCAGCTCATCAAAATTTCAGGCTGTTGAGTGCGGTATTTTTACAATGGAATGAATACCTACAGGACACTAGGTCTCCAGGGACACAGTGAGCACCAAAGTACATGATTGGATGGGAGAAATCTGTATGCGCATCCTTGAATATAGGTGGACTCAATCAAAAGACATGAACAATATCTTTCATACCAAAATCAGGCCAATAAGAATAGAGGAGGGAAAGAGTGGGAGGGTAAACTTGCTCATGCAACAAGTAGTTTTAGCCACAGTTGGGCTCCAGTTGAAAAACAGTTGTTCAAAAGCTCCATCTTATATCAGGAGAGTTCATGTGTTGATCTAAGTGGTTTGACATACTCCAAATGGCTAGTGATTCGTGATCCATGCACAGCAGGCAGCTGGGCAAAGTCACAGAGCCGGCCAGGTTGCTTGGCGGACGTAATCAGCGGGAGAGCCGCCTGTCTGCATCAATAACCATTCGCCTCCTGTCTTATCCAGTAGCACGAGGCAGCTGAAACAGTCATCAAAACAACATCTCACCGTCGGGTCGAGGTCTTGAACTGTATTGAAGGTAGACGTATCGGTCTCTATGAGACTGCCAAGCTAAACATAAACTGTGGCGGGACCTGCTAATAGCCAGCGAGAAGCTATTAACAGCACACGGTGGCTGACTCGCCACAACCCAACTGCCCCTGTAAAGAGCTAGCATCGCTAACCTTCCCTCCCACTGGATCTCTCCCGTGATCGCAGTGGAACAAATACAGACAGGTCTGTCGGCCCTCCTGGTCATCTCAAAGCCAGTTTTAGATTACTCTGCTTGCCATGATACAGCAGAATTGTCTGCAGGTGTCCCGGCAATCATGTGGGCCTGAAAAATTACTGCTGGTAGGCCCGTGTAGCTTGTCGTATGTGGTTTTGGTAATTTGAAGAATTGTATTTTATCAGTGTGCACTCGAGGAAGACTGTCCTTAGAGTAGCAAGAAGAAACTAAAATGAACATCACCATTTAGGGTTGCGGACATTAATGTGTGAATAGAAGTCATAACTCAGCACTACAATGCAATAGCAGTGATGGTTAGCAGTAAATTTTTATAAACCTGACCTGACAGAAGACCTCAGTGAAGTGCTGAGTGAAATTAGTTGATCTCTCTCAAATGAAAGGATATGCCGGCCCTTCCTCAACTAATGTGCATTTCAGGATGAATAAGGCAATACTGCACAAGAGGGTCGTATTTAAACACTTCAAATGGATTTAATGATTTAATGCCCTGCAATGTGGGCCAGAGCTGACCTGAGATCAGCTCAATGCACGGCAAAGGACGTTGTGCAGGAGAGGAGAACCCAATGTGACCACTGACATGCTTCAATCCCATAAAATCTACCAAGGTTTCCATCCATCCATTTTCTATACCCGCTTTATTCCGCACACACCAGTCACAGATCATTCACTCTCACTCTCTTATACCTATGTCTCCAATTAGCCTAATATGCTTGTCTTTGGACAGTGGGAGGAAACTGGAGTACCTGGAGAAAACCCACGCGAACACGGGGAGAACATGCAAACTCCACACAGAAAGGCCCCAGGCCGGATTTGAACCCACGTCCTTCTTGCTGTGAGGCAGCAATGCTAACCACTGTACCACCGTGATATTATGAGTGTGATGAAGCTTCAGTGAAACGCTGCAGCCAGTACATACAGGATATGCATGTGGTATTGTCCGACAGTATGAAAAAAAGCTTTTACTGAGTTTGTACCTAATGAAGGAAAAACTATGTTTGGGGGTTTTAAGGAGTTAATTATTGTACAGAGTTAATGAATAAAGTGCTTCTTTCTCCTTTCTCAGTGACGCTTCACTGGCATGACGTTAAATGAAAATTATGTTGCCAAAGCAGTTATTCTTGAACAGACAAGATAACTGAAACAGTCAATCTCTCTCTCTGTCTCTCACACACACACACACACACATACACACACTCGGTCTCTCTCTTTCTCAGGTGATTAAACTGCAGAATTTACGATTCTTCTGAACCGTAATGTTCTGGTATATGAGTCCCTCGGGGTTTTCCCATGTATTTTGGCAGCTTAACAAAAATCTTGGTGCAGAAAACAAGACAAAAAAAAAAATCTAAACATGAGAAAAATCCAGTGAGACACACACCAGTGTGAGTGTTGGCAAGTGACATGAAGCTGGCAAACCCTCCCTAACTTCCTTTCTTGAAACACTTATGAACGATGTTTTAAAACAAATTACAATAGATACGGTCAGTGACTCTTTTGTCTTGACAGTGACCTAGAACCCCTCATGCCTGAACAATTTAAAAGCAAAAAAAAAAAACTGCTCTGGAATGTTTGTATCTGTTTGCTTTCCTCTATTGGCTAATTGCCAACCGTCTCATCTACGCTTTACTTGTTCATTACTTAAGGCCAATAATGCCGTATACAGATGGTACCTTGTCTGATTAGTTGTGTAACAGTGTCAGTGACCTCATTCTTTGCTCTCACTGTAGGTCGCTTTGGATAAAAGCGTCTGCTGAATAAATGTAATGTTATGCTGTAATGTCTTAGCAATTACTCCTGTGGGAACCAGCCCATGCTCAGGGCAAGATGTCCCTACTTCAGAACACACACCTTACGTCTAACAGCAATAAACACTCCGGGAATGATACGGAGTGAAATTAGAATTTGCAAAGCCTGCTTGTGCATAGCTTGCCCCAGCTGTTTCCCTGACAGAACGCGATAAGCACTCAGATTTCAGCACAGCGAGCGGAAAACGGTTAAGTCAAAATCAAGTCTTTACTCTAATCGCCATACCTCGCCTCAAATGTGAAATGGGTTCATAACTCAGACCGGAAATTCAACAGCTCCCTGCTCACGGCGCGGCTATTAGAGGGGGAATCTTTGAAGAGTGGAAACGCATAGAGGAATGAGTGTACGCGGCCACGAGACGCTGCCCTCCACCGCGTAATCCCAGCTTTGCGCGTACGGCTCGCAACCGCAGCGACGTGCGCTCGTTAATGCGTCATAACTGTTAAGTGTCACATTTGCCATTTTCGCTTAATGTCAGGCACCTGACTGAGTGCGGCGCGCGTCATGTATATTTCATTCCCCCGCACACGGTCCACAGGAAGGCAGCTGTCACAAGGCCTCCCGTGTTGCTCGGCAACATGACGAGTGGGGTCAGGTACACGCTCAGTCACACGCGTACGGGAGAGCAGGGGGGTCCATGTTCCACGCATTACCCTGTCAGCACTCTGCTGTGTTACAGAGTACAGAGGACCAGGAGACAGCCTCTGCAAACTGATTACATGGAAACCAACACGAGCTGCTCAATGACACTTAAAGACAGTTCATGGTAGCAGCCATTATTTTGGAGCCAGAACGCAGTGGAAACTTAAATGTAAAGGAATGAAATACATGCACTGTCCATCCATGCAGTGTCTCTGCGCTGCGGACCAGCACCGGGCCGTAGAAGAGTGATGCCGCTCACCCGTTTCCATAAAATAAATACACTGTTAATCCATATCAGTATCTTCAGATAATTGAAAACGCCATTGATTTTATCTGAGCGAAAGACTATATTAACCAGCAGATGGCGCCAGTTGCTGTAAACAATCTATGTTGTCATGACAATCACAGCTTCAACAGACCTCTCATCTCAGACTTCATTAGCCAGCAAAAATCTGAATTTAATTAGCTTTTGTGTCATCCAAGTAGCAACATCCAGATATTTGTTTCAGTAAAACAAAAGTTGCATCTAGTAGTGATGCCAAAGAACTTTATCTGCATTATAAAAACAGCCCCTAAGCCCCCTGTACACACAATTTGGCTTCTTATGACGGCTGCCCATTACGGTGCCACTCAAAAATGAAGTTTCTAATTTTCATTGTCCCACCCCCAAAATGTGTTCATAATGTGAAAAGAAAAAACATGACAAAGTTTGGATGTATTATAATAATATTTACTGGCAGCTCAACCGTTCCAAAGTTATACGATAATGTGTAATGTTCCGAAAAATTCTGATACAATCATATGATGTTAAATTTAACATGAAAATCAGAATGTTGCAGAGATCATCAAAATCAGACTTGCAGTTACTTCAAAAGTCAACAAATGATTTTTGTACATAAACAGATTAAAACAAACAGTGACCAAAAAACAGTGTAAATTAGTCGTCAACAGCAGCTGCAGTGAGAGCAGTCAGGGTGAATTTATGACTGTTGGGAAAGTCACGGCGGTGTTTCTCTACAACTGTTTCTGTTCTGATTGGTCAGGACTCCACTGAATGTTTGAATCAAGGCCGCCCCTCGCTCAGCTGCACCACTGACGACTTTCAGACTTCTCACTCTCCGTTGGCTAATTTTTATTTGTTGGAAAACGTGTTCATCAAGCAAAATGACTGACAACAGGTCAAGAATTATTAGCACTTATTTTAACTTAACAAGGAGAACTGGTGACACCCAATTGTCCTTAAGATTTTTGGAGTTTATGTAAAGTCATTTTACACAGGCGTGGCAGCGCACCACGATCAATTACATGTTGCGAAAACCCTGATGATGAAACATTTAAATTAAATAAGGCTTTATTTCAATATATAATACAGTGGTAAACTGTTAATACACGCACGCCACGACTACAGACTATTTACTCTATGAAAATATTCCAGCCCATTGAGCAACCAGAAAATATGCATATATTTGTATGAAACTTGGAGTAGTTATGATGCTTCATAAAAGGAACAAAAAGAGGGGGTGGGACCTGGAAAACGTTGAAAAAAAATTTGGCCATTACAGTCAGTGGCACCCCACTGCCCATTATAACCTTATGTTATATGCCACCTGTCAGGTCTGCTTGAATAATGAATTCTGTATTTGAAGATGGAGATCAAGCAATGCAGCTGTCAAAAATTCATGCACATTAGATGACACAGGACAAACATCTCCAGGATAAACCTGAGAATTACTTTTAAGAGAAAGACAAAAGACCTACCACATTAAAATTGTGCAATCTAACTTAAGAGAAAACAAAAAATTTGATAACTAGAGGGCACTCGGTAGAGTGCATACCTCCGCAAAGTCATGTTCTTTTGGTGACAGAGTATGTTCCGGATCTCTTCAAAAATTAAATCAACTCTTCATTGGACTACCACCTGTCATTCTGCCAAATTTCGTGCCAAACCGTTTATAACTTGTCAAGTTATTCAGTCAGAAATATCACACAGACCCACATTAGACAGATATATTGTAATTCTACTTGATCCAGAATCCAGAATATGTTCCAGATTACTTCCATAATTGAATCAACTCATCCTTAGACTTCCACCTATCATTACACCAAAATTCGTGCCATACTGTTCATTGCCTTTTGAATTATCTTGTTGACAAACAGACGGACAGACAAACATGGGTGAAAATGTGGCAGAGTTAAAAATGTCTATGGACCCATCACATCTGAAATTTTAAAGCTCTATTACCCATGGGGAAAAAGCTAGTGATGTCTTCAGTTGTAGCGATGCCGTGGCCTTACATTTAGCTGATGCAACCGAGGGCAGTCAAATCCCCTCCAATGATGCTGTCGTTACAAATCCAAGATTAGAGCCTCAGTAAGCGAATACAAATCAGAGGAGTTCGCTCTGCAATTAGACAAGACCACTGACCCATCCAATGCAGCAGTGCTTGTTTATATACTTTACATGCCCAACAACTTTTCCATAATTCTCTGTTTCCTTAACGGTTGCCAGGTAACACAACATCTGTGATTACATTAATTACATCCTTGTAATTAAAAGGTAATTAACTTTTTTCCCGTATTTTTTTTTCTCCCCCATTTGGCCGGTCTTATTTTTGTGTTTCCCTGATCCCATCCCCTCGAAGTTAAAATGTAATCAATTACACTATAAAGTCTGAATTACTAAAATGATACATTGAAATTATAATAAAGTATGGTAATAGGAGAGCAGCATGTGGAGCCCCTCCCCCCTCATACCTGCTATATTTGTTTCTTATTTTTTTTTTATTTTTAAAACTCAGACTGAGGGGGTCCCAGGGGCTGAGGGCCATGCTGGGCCCATCCTCAGTAATATTTGAGAACAGCCCCGTAAATTTGCACATGGAAATAAATCACGAGACATTATTCGTATCACTGTTTTTAACTTCCAGCAACAGGTACTACAACCATATGCCATTACAGCTTATGCTTTATTTTCAGAAAAAAAAGTATAAATAACAAGTGAGTCAAATCTTTTGACTTACACTGTACACTTTTGCTAGAAATACAAAAAAAAAAAAAAAAAGCCATTTACAGCATTTACATACGTCACAATTATCAAGGTAGAAAAATATGAAAAATGCAACAATATGATTGCCATCACATCAACAGAAACCGAACCGCACAAATAAACCACATATTTTTATTGGATATTTGAATGTTTATTTGCTTGGAGTGTTTTGAGCTAGCAAAGTAAATGCATTCCATAATGTAGTCAATCCCAGAATGCACTGGGTTTGAGGCAAACAGTAAATTCATCACAGGTCACGCCTCTCACTCACACACTCACACCAAGAGACAATTTATAGCCTCTAATTAGACTAACATGCATGTCATTGGACAGCTGGAGGGAACCAGAGCCCTCACACTGGGCTTCTAACACAGGACTGTCTAACTGTCAATAAAGTTAATCACTCAACAATGCTGGTACTGAAGGGGAAGAAAAAAACTTTTTTTCAAAACTTTTTCAAGAGTCATCTCTCTTTTTTAAAAGAGAGAGATGACTTTTAAATCCTGGCACAGGGTACGCCGAACCCACCAACACAGGGTACACCGAACCCACCAACACAGGGTACACCGAACCCACCAAAAACCAATGGACATTTCTTCACCTTCTCAATGCACAGACAGATGCATTTTTATTTAGCAGCTTAATTCCAAACTGGATGTGAATTTTAAATGCAACCACCACCCCCCCCCCCCCCCCCCCAAAAAAAAATAAAAAAATCCCACAAAACTTTTAGTCTGTAGAGCAAGAATAATAAATTGTAGGTGGCCGGACAAACGAACTGGGTCGATCATAATCCACGCCCATCCAGTGGAGCCGGCATGTAATTACACAGGAGTTTTGCTTCAAGTAGACTGAATCATCAGACCTCAGACATAATAACCTGGAAAAACTGCACCAAAAAAAAAAAATAGGACATTGGTGCAAATAGGTTGTTTATAACAATGAATTCAAGTAATCATACACAGAACTAAACATCTTATAAGGTTAATACCAATGTTACGCGTATCCTAAACCATTATTCAACACATGAAATGAAAGTTAATTCTTTCAGACAAGCTGACAGATATTGCGCATGTGAAGCAAGTAAGATGTTTAGACTACAGTTTGGAACATCATGTGGCACGTTATCGATTCATTAAAATTTTCTTTTGTACAAAAAAAAAAATCTGTGTACCTTCTGCCCTACAAAGGCTTTGTGCAGTAACTACAAAATTTGATTTGCCATGATATCATTTCCATCCAAATAAATCCACACCTCCACATACTTTCAGGCCCAAAACTGCACAGTTCACATTTTATCTAATGTGTAGTAATGTCTAATTATGGCTTTGGAGGGCAGCCTTGGTTCTGCTGAGAAAAAGTAAGGTCAGTTTTCACTGACAGTCCCCCACAGACTCCAAAGGAAAACAAAGGTCAAGAATCAAAGCTAGACAGTGAGATAGACACGACATACTAGATACTGAAATTGATACTACATACTGGATACTATCAGTAGGACTGACCAGCACACCGCACTGTCTTAACTGAATTCCCTTGGTGCAGCTCCTTTTCAATATCTGGTTAAAATAACTTCCTGTTTTCGATGTCCATGCTCATGCTGTTTTTTTTTTTATTGTGGAATGGTGTGCGAACTCCGGTTACAAATTCCACTGAATGTCATAGGAAAGAGATGCTCCTTTGTAATGACTTCTTCCTCTTTTATTTTATTGTACAACCCCAATTCCGAAATAGTTGGGACAAAGTGCAAATTGTGAATAAAATCAAAATGCAGTGACTTTCAGATGACATGAGCCAATATGTTATTTACAGAAGAACATAAATAACATTTCAAATGTTGAAACTGGGACGTTTTACATTTTTATACATTAAAATGAGCTTATTTCAAATTTTCTGGCTGAAACAGGTCTTTAAAAAGTTGGGACACTGGCAAAAAAGGGCTGAAAAAGCAATTTATAAGAGAATCAGCTGAAAGATCATTTAGCAAGCGATTAAGTTAACTGGTATCAGGTGTGTAACATGATTGGCTATAAAAAGGATGTCTTAGAGAGGCTGAGTCTCTCAGAAGTAAAGATGGCCAGAGGCTCTCCAACCTGTGAAGGCTTGTGTAAAAAAAATTGTAGACTACTTTAAATAAAATGTTCCTCAACGTCAAATTGCAGAGGCTTCGTAGGTCTCATCATCGATGGTGCATAACATCATCAAAAGATTCAGAGAAACTGGAAAAATCTCTGTGCGTAAGGGACAAGGCCGAAGACCTTTACTGGATGCCCGTGATCTTCGGGCCCTCAGATGTCACTGCATCACTCACCGGCATGATTCTGTCATTGACATTACTAAATGGGCCCAGGAATACTTCAAGAAACTACTGTCTGTAAACACAGTCCGCCGTGCCGTCCACAGATGCCACCTAAAACTCTATCATGCAAAAAGGAAGCCATTGTTGAGCATGATCCAGAAGCGCCGCCGTGTTCTGTGGGCCAAGGCTCATTTAAAATGGACTGTAGAAAAGTGGCAAAGTGTCCTGTGGTCAGACGAGTCCAAATTTGACATTCTTGTTAGAAATCATGGGCGTTGTGTCCTCAAGGCTAAAGAGGAGAAAGACCACCCCTCCTGTTATCAGCGTTCAGTTCAAAAGCCAGTATCTCTGATGGTATGGGGATGCATTAGTGCATATAGTGTGGGACACTCACATTTTTTAAAAAGCACCATGAATGCTGAAAGGTATATAAAGGTTTTAGAGCAACATATGCTCACCTCCAGACGACATCTATTCCAGGGAAGGCCTTGTGTATTTCAGCAAGACAATGCAAAACCAGATACTGCAGCTATTACAACAGCATGGCTTCGTAGTAGAAGAGTCCTTGTGCTGAACTGGCCTGCCTGCAGTCCTGATCTTTCACTTATTGAGAACATTTGGCGCATATTTAAACAAAAAGTCGGTCAATGGAGACCCAAAACTCTCCAGCAGCTGGAAGCCTGTATTAAACAGGAGTGGGATCAAATTCCAATGGCTAAACTCCTCAATGCCCAGACGCCTCCACTCTGCGTTAAAAAGAAGAGGGGATGCTACACCATGGTAAACAGGCCCTTGTCCCAACTTTTTTGAGACCTTTTTGAGACAGCCATCGAATTTGAAATGAGCTCATTTTGTGGGTAAAATTGTAAAATTTCTCAGTTTCAACATTTGCTATATTATCTCTGTTCTATCGTGAACTAGAAACAGTCGGTCGAGGGCGACCGCGTATGTGGCCCCCGCGCAGGTGCTACCACTGAGGGGGCCCTGGAAATGGCAAATGGCGAGCGATGAAACCCAAAGTCTAATCACTTTGTGTCAAGATGTCCCTAAACATGTTAGTAAGATTTGGTGTTGATGGAGCTAAAAGTTTTCAAGTTATCGCGGTAACAAGCAAGGTCTCCGGCGGCGGACGCAGACCGGCACCAAAAACATAGTGGCCCCCTACACTTTGCGGGGGCCACAATAAAATACTGGCTGGTGTGACTTGAAAGTCATTGCGTTTTGATTTATTTCACTATTATTTACACTTTCAACTATGTTCCAACTATTTGGGAATTGGGGTTGTATAAAAGAAGTTTTTGCCCAGTTGTCCCTGAGAAATTTAGTCTCATTCGACAGCGCTTGGCTGGATGTCCCTCCACTATATCTACAGACACAGCGCAAAATTGTGCATTTTTACGCCTCGTTAAAGTTGTAGAGGTTTTGCACCAGTTTCTTAGATGATAGTCACTCAACAGCTCGATCTCAATCTGTCTCAGGCTTGACATCGAGAGCCGACCCAGAAATACCGGGGTTGTTATGTTTGGATTTGAAGTCATTGAGCAGATGCCAAACCACTCAGGTTTCTGCAGGAGAAAAAAAAAAAAAAAAAGTTTCCTCCTCGCCTTTGAAACAAAAAAAACCTAAAAAGAAAGCACAGCGACTCGGTGGGAATGCTGGGATGGACAGTGACATCACCGTCTCCATAATTCAGCAGCGCTGCTAATAATGTGCGATACTCGCAGAGTTTTCGGCAGAGGGCCTGGCGAGAGGCCGTAGCTGCTTGAGACGGCGGTGAGACGGATAAAATGTGAACTGATGGAGCACAGAAGTACCTCAGCCCTCCCTCTGCTGTCACGGCGGCAACCCTTTTCTGCCCAATTAGAGAGCGTAGTGCAGAAGTAAAGGTAGGCCGGCGTGCGTCATTATACCTGTCTGACAGGAGGGAAAATGGCAAATCTTCCTCTTTAATAATGAATACGTTGTTGACAGGAACATGACCATTAAGTCATTCCTTTGGTGCTGAAATTGCCCTATTCTCCACACCTAGTGAAGCAGGCTCTCATTTATGAGCATGTGATGCTGGCTTCATAATCTTCATTCCACAGGGCTTTAATAAAGCTGTTTGACCATAACCTGGGCCTGTTATCCCCACACACCGCAGGCACAGACGCGTGTCTGTTTATTTCCTCTGGCTCTCCTTCCATCACAGCCGCCCACAGTCACGAGCATACGTACACACGTGCACACTCGCACACACGCACGCTCACACGCGTGCACATACATACCACGCACCCATGCACACACATAAACAGACACACACCACAGGCAGTGATGAGTGTCTGTTTACTTCCTCTCTCTCTGCTATCACATCTACTCACAGTCATGTGTATACGTACACATACCAAACACGTGCACGCACACACACACACACACACACACATGTGCACACAAACATACCACACACTCATGCATGCACACACGCGCGCACACACACACACACACACACACACACACACACTCACAAACACACACACACACACTCACAAACACATCATGAATGCATGCAGCACGCACACATAAACCACACACGCGCACACATTTACACGCTCAAACACATTTGCACACTCAAAGCAGTGCCACCTTATATTCAGTCATGAGCGAAACCACAGCGCTCGGAGGGCGTTTGATTCTGTCTGAGAGCAGACAAGGACAGGCTCGTTGTGCATCGAAAAAAAAAAAACCGCGACAGGGAGCACTTCATCGGCCATTAAAGAGCCGACGTAGGAGTCCTGGAGAAGCGGCCTGAGTGGGAGACGGTGCTCTTCAAGGGAGAGGGGATTTATGGGCCTTCTTCTTCTACTCTTAATTGCCCTAAATTTCCTAATTACCATGTGCTTAATTGTGCCGATGGTGCCTACAGTAGGTCATACGCGGCTGATTTACCGAGGGTTATAAACAGTGTCAGAGCCTCAAGGACAAGCCAGGCTAAATCTGCACTGGATCCATCCTGACAATCAAATCCATCGATCTGCTGCATTTTTTAAAGGTGAGGAGGCTGGCTTGCTTTCTGCAGGATAGCAAAGGAAAAAAAAAAAAACATGGCTGAATGTTGAGAGAGCAGCTGAAATGACTGCGTTTAGCACTTCTTCCCTTCGCTTGGCTTTCGCGGCGCCACATTAAATCACCTCGGCGGCGCGCGTCGCACGGGGAGAGATGAACAGCTGTCAAAAGGCAATACACGAGAACTAATTATTCCCACACTTTTTGATCCGTATCGAATGGAATTCTGCCTCCAGTTGTCGCGGCGAACTGGAGAGCCGTGATTACAGATTAATTCGGCGGATAAAACGTCGCAAAATAAATTATGCTGTGCTCTGTAATTTGATTACGTTTAAATTAAATTGGGTTGCGCGCGAATAAGATGTCGCTAATCAACGTTAGAATAATGTTTGAGGAGGCTTTTTACATGCTAATACTTGGTTGTTGAAAAGCATCGGCACACAGCTCGCACCTTTCAACAAAAATTGACAGGGTTGCTGAAATGGAACCGCAATTCATGATATCGGTGACACAAAATATTGAAAAAATTGTCATCAAAAGGCAGGCACGTTTTTAGGTGGCATGTTTATGAATAAATACCGCAGCTGTTTCATTATTTAACCCATTGACACCCCGAACATGCCCAAGTTAATCAAGACCAGATATCAGACATGCTCAGTTTTTTTTTTTTTTATTAAATTCTGAGTCAACGATAGGTTTTCATGGTATAAAATAGGAAAATTAAATGTTACTTTTACATTTCAGTACAAGTTGGATGCATTATTTACTGCAAAATGAAGCATATTTTTCATATTGAGAGCAAATATTCAGAAATAGTCCTACATGATCAGCATAAATTTGAATCTTTGCTAAAAACCTTAAATAGTAGAATCAGGTGTGTAACTGCTTAGTTGGAATGAAAGCTGCACCCACACCGGCCCTTTATGGATATGATTTAGGACCCCAAAGCAATTGAAAAACACAGAGAAATCCGTATTTGGGCAGTTGAGTCTGTTAACAAAATCTGGAAATTTCCGTAAGCGGGCGCAAAAGGGTTTAAGATATTTTTGCCCAATCTAAGTACCTTTTTGAGAATTTCAATTCCCCTTGAATGGAGCTATTTATTTTTTTTTTTCGTCCTGCCTCCAGCAGAGGCTAAACACCGCAGGGCCGTGCGCTGCGGAGGACTGTAATGGCCCTGGCCCATGCTTGTATTGTCCAGTAAGGCTCCAGCAACGTTCAAATCAATAGCAGAACCAATACTCCAGAGCTTTAGAGACGTTAACCTTTGTTCTCGAGCGTCGCTTTCCCTCTGCTGAGAAATTGACTTTGGAGGACAATGAGAAACCGGTTACAGGTGAAGTGAACTCTATAGAGGGTGACTCTCGATTGGGTGTAAAAAAAAAAAAAAACACTGCCACCCAGCCACTCGAACCTGGCTCCAGCCCTTCTTCAATTTCACTTCAATTTTTCTTCCTGGGTGACAAGGAAGTGCAGAGGGTAGCTCTGTTGCCCCAAAGTCGCTGGTTCAAATTTGGACTGGGGCTTTTCTGTGTGGAATTTAATTAGACTCCATGTGTTTGGGTGATGGATGGTGTTCAAGGGGGGGAGGGGCAGTGTTGAACTCATGTAAACTTCCTGTACTTATTGAACTCTGTATGCGGAGTCAAGAAGATAAGGATCAAGATTTAGGCCTTGCTGACTGTAATGCAGATATTTGTCTTCACTGATATCATACCCCTCAGTTTTTAAAATAAATCTGTCCACAGAACTTTTTGACAAAACATTTCAATGCAAACAAGAATGCAAATCCGAGTACACACTCTAAAATCAAGTATGCCAGGCCAGTAGGTGGCGATAAAGTTCACATAATACACATCTTAACAGAAATTAACATTACCCAAAACAACAGTGGGCATGTGTGATTGACTTGAGACATCACTATTTCCCAAACGTTCCATTTTACATGTCCACACGGATTACCAGGAACCAATGTTTTTTTTAAAAAAAATCTTCACTTAGAGTTGTTCTAAAAAAAACTTAGCTTCACTAACATGAAACAGTTGGCTGCCTGCTGGTGAGAGGCCAAATGCAAGGAAAAAGAAACGTTTTGGAAAATACCTGTGCAGGTGGGAACAGGGCCTTAATCCCTGCCCCTAAATGACCCACTCTCCCTTTACTCCTAGTGGGTAGTGGGTACACTAGGGCCGATTAGCCATCACTGGTCAGTGTCACTTGCAGTAATACCTCGATCCTAAGGGCCAAAATCACACTTCTTACTTTCTGAAACCTGAACAAGCTTATGCAGACTGAAAAGACCTTCAAAGTCTGGTGAAGACGCACCTCCCAGCAAGCTGTTAAAAAAACGCAGCAAAGAGATCAAAATTTCTGTTATTATTGCTCTTATCAACAATACCATCTTCCTTCAAAATCAATTCTAAATTGCATGAGGTTTTCCATGGTAGTGATGCATATTAGGCGAATGGCTATTGGTGAATGAATGAGTGAATGGAGTGTGTGTGACCTGAGTTGGACTTTAAACTCTTTTCCCCATAATGACTACATATGATGCCAATGTGTATATCAATGGGCCTCTTCCCTAGTCTCCCCATTGATTGAAAATGAGGTCTTCCCAAGGAGTGAAGTGTTGTCTTCATTGATATGGCTCAGGTCATCATTTGTAATCATCACGGGGAAAGTGGGGGGTAGTGGAGGGGCGGAGGGCATGCAGGGTGTGCTGTCTCTTGCCCATTGCATGCTGGGATAGGCTCCAGCCCCTCAATTATTCCGACCAGAAATTGTTGGATGACGGCACGGATTTCTCCTTCTCGCTTTGAACTGCAAGGCAGTCCATTGTATTGTTGCAGTCGGAAGGAGCTCGCAGCTTCGCCGTTGCGTTCGATTAGCATTTTAATGGTGATGCGCCTCCCGTGGCGTAGCTAGCGCTCGTGCTCTGTTTTTCCCTTTATCGAGACTGAAGTGTGCTGACGTGCGCTTGCTGTGAGAGAACTACGGGTATCCCATTACACCAGAGCTCCTCAGTCTTTTCTCAGCAGCGATTCCCAATGTTTTCCTGGGGTGACCTCACACTTCCTGCCTAAAAATACCAGCTTAAACGGGTATAAACTAGTCGGGCTGGTTTAAACTGTCTGTCTAAGCCATCTGGCTGATTTCAGCAGGTAGAGCAGCTGTGTAACCTGCAGTCAGGTGAGCTAACTGTTTGGCCACTGTTGGCCTTTTTCCATATGCATCCACTGGCCTGGCTTCGCTCGGTTCGACTTGACTCGTCAGCCCAGTGCCGCTAGGATTTTCACTTCGGTTACTTGAGGGCTACCTGTGTGAAGGTGCGCCTTTAAGAAAGGATGCGCTCGTCTTTGGTTAATGAAGTTCAAAATCAGCACCTTCATAAGTGTTACCTATTGTAACACTAACGGTTGATGGCGAAGGCCACTGACATCACTGTAGCCTCCTTGAGGGCAAGTCAGACTCATTTTGGCCTGACTCTCGAGGTAGTCCATCTTGTGCGCAGCTCGACACAGCTCACCACATTTGAGACAGTAACGGAAATGCTACTAAGTGTGCCATTGTTCAACATCCAAATGTGCTAATGGGACAACCCCAATATTTTACCTGACCAGCTGAAGTAGCCTCCGCTATCCAGAGGCCTGCAATGACCAGCGAGAAGAGCCAAAATGGACGCTAAAACCAGATTAGAATTCCAGCTGGTCTTGACTGCAGTTTCAAAAGGATTAGACGAGCTGTTTTTACCAATCTCGTCTTTCTTGACTGTCTTCCTTCTTGCACTACGATAACTCTCACACAAAAGACGCACTGGAGACTTTGGCACTGTGTTATTTTCCAGTGTTCATTGTTTTCATCTTAATCCCTCGCTGTTGTTGCTGAAGACCATTCAAGTGAGAGAGGCCCTATCGGTGGTGTTGTGATTTACGGTGTGGGCTCGGGCCTGATGCTCAACAGTTATGATAATTCAGGCGCCACTATCGCTCTGACCCAGAGCCTGACCCAGTTTGCGTCCCTCTCTCCATACGTAATAACCATCAGCAGTGGGAGTAGATTAGAGGAATAATCCACACCGACTAGCCTTATCAGAGCGTGCCACATCTTGGCCCCCATTCGTCAGTGGCCTACTTGGACAAATTGCCAAAGAAAAGGCGAAAACAAATGCTCCCGAAAATCAAACTAAATTTATATTTGACTTTTAGCAACACAGCACAATTTGTTTAAAACCAATATTCTTATTAGTTTGGCAGGTTTCCACTGCTAATTACGTTGCCCGCATCCACCCCATATAAGCAGATTGTTAAACTAGTCACACCAGCTGCTTAAAAATTGTGGTACGACAACAACGAACCCATCACTAAACTACGATAAACAAGCAATTCAGAGTGCGTGTCATCCTCATGTATCACACAGCGATACACCGCAAGGGTTCTGAAGACGTTCCAGGTATTAAGTTGTTTTTTCTGTTTTGAATAACATCTGCTCCTTGAAAACTATTCCATAATTCCACCTCTGAGGGAGAGCAAGATGAGTAACGTAGATCGCGTGATTTATGGCAGTTTACTGTGTGTCACCTGATGCAAGTTGTCACAACAGCTGAGAGAGGTTATTGATATCGTTATATTCACAACCACTGCCCTCTGTTCGGAGAACCATTTCCACTCGGAGTTATTATATTGTACGGTTTTGGCAGCAATTACTGCCAGACACATCATTACTGACCACACATATGGGTATGGTGCAAATGATAACTGTGTACAAGATATGATTTATAAGGTTTCCGACCTTAAAAAAAAAACTGATTTTCAGAGAACCACATTACTCTTAATTGACATGAGGTACAATCTCAGCAATTTATTTGGTTGACAGTTTGTTCCCATCTTCACTGTTAATTTGTGACGGGCGAAACAAGCTCGCTACAGAGAAGGCCAGCTGGTGAAAGCCTGCGAATGACCTCATCTCAGAACACTGCTATCCTACCACCACCGTCAGAGACAATACAGACGACAATGTGCACAGCGCTCTCTCAACTCATATAAAATACATCATTATTGGGAAGAGAGACAGAAGCAAAAAGTACCAACAAATGAGGTGGTTTCCTGTTGCAATGGAGATTGAGCACAAGGACAGGGACTCTGAGAAGTTTTGGTGTTTACTGCTTTGGAATCTCACAAGGGCTTGGATGTCCACACAGAAGGAAAAAATTGAGATCTTACTAGAGTTTAACAAAATCAGAGTAATGTCACCAAATGCAAAGAGGGCAGATGAAAAAGACAAAAACGCAAAAGATCTTAAAACAAAGGCTTCTTCCAAGACTAATAACAGAAAAGTTCCAAAATGAACCAGGGCATCAACAAAGACTAGCAAGGCTAGGGTGCATTTCATGACTGAGCAAAAACTGAGGGGTCTTTAAGGCTAACACTATGAGGGTCGGGTGTTACAGCAATGAGAAAATAGGTGAAGATAATGAGTGACATGAACAGGGTCTCCTGGGGCAAGGGGCATGGGTTTCAAGTCCTTTGGGGTTTCCTGGGCAAACCACCAGGGGCTGGGGAATCCTGGCGACCTCTGCTGGTGGTTTGAGGTGTGACAGTTTCCCATGTCAACGGCAATTTTCTGTAAATGTTTGCAAGTTACAGTTGTTTTTTTTTCTTTCCTCCGGTCTCTTCTCATTGCTTCTTTGCCTCAGTAAATGTGGCAATGCTATGCACTGCAGCCTGTCAATAACCTGAAACTGAATTAGCCTAGCCTGGCGCTCCATCTTTGACAACTGATAAACAACTGAGAATGAATGCCAGGCGAGAGCCCAGTTAATAGGAATTCAAACAGTTCATTTCAATCATCAACGTGTTCAGGTGATAATTACCTTACTAGATGTCCTCCGGTTATTACAGTTCAATTTTAATGGCAGGCGACGGGGATGACAGGAAATGTGTCATATCCGCAATGATTCGCATGCAGCACATCTATTGGGTTTCATTACCACCTCACTAGTTCACTAGGAGGAACAAGGCGATGATAAGCCGATACTAATATCATGTGGATTGTAATCTCTGCCGTTTTGAATTGCTAAATGTAATTGCTACGGAGATCTTGCGAGGGGCAAAGCTCTTACCGGCATCAAAGCTCATGAATAACTCCCAAGTGCCTCAGTTTGTGTGCCTGGCATCACGGAATGTAATATCCCGCCATCATACTCCAATGTCTTAAGAGTCATCGGGGAAAACTCGCCTCAGCCACCGCCGATGTACAGTTCTCACCTGGGTACTGCTCGGCAGCCATTTTGCAACAGAACACTCAGCAAACATCAGCTGACGTGGAGTGGCGACCAATTAAAATGGATCAGTACAGCCAGAGAAGAATTTGACCAGGACACCAAGTCTTCATGCATTGTGGGATCTTTCAATGACCGCAGTGAGTCTAGGCCTCGGTTTAACATTGCTGTACTGGTGCACTGTGGAATATACAACCAGAGACAAGACTGTACCTTTACCTACCCACCCAATTTTTAAATTCTGCAGCACTGTGGTAATTATTTTTACATTTATTTTCAATTCTGTAGGCTGACAGGCTCCTTCCATAATCTGAACAAAAGCCAGTTGACGTTCCTACACAACTTCAAGGAGTACTCTCAGCTGGCGGGACTCATTTGTGCGCAAGCAGTTCAATATATGAACCCTGAGAGTGCTGAAATAAATTATTAAAACTGTATAAATGTAATCATCTTGTGCTGTTGAAAACCTATCATGTGGCAACTTGTTTAAAAGAGCTCCACGGCGGAAACTCTTTTAAACATGTTGCCACATGATAGGTTTTCAACAGCTTTGATTTTTAATATCTTACATCACTGAGAAACAATAGTTACATTTGGCACTCTAAGGGTTAAAAAGAATTTTTGAAAAACAAAATATTTTAATGAATAAAATTGCATTTATATTGCTCCTTCTCTTAGACACTCAAAGTGCTTTACAGTCATGTGGTTTAATCTTATCTTTCCACCACCAATGTGCAGCACCCACCAGGGTGATGTGCTGGCAGCCATTTTGTGCCTGAACATTCACCACACAGCTTAAGGTAAGGAGGGAGAAACTGGACAGCCTCTTAGATCTGGTGGCAGGTTGAGGTTTAGCCAGGACACGGGGAACCCCCTACTATTGTTGAAGAGGATTATGGGATGTTTAATGACCAAAGTGAGTCAGAACTTTGGTTTAACGTATCATGCAAAAGATAGCGTCTCCTTCAGTACAGTGTCCCCATCACTGCACTGAAGAATTGGGGATTACTTCAGCAGAGGCCACCATAACCACTTCCAGCAGCAACTTATTTTCTGAGTTGGCCTCTCGTCCAAGAACTAACCGAGCCCACACCTGCTTAGCTTCAGCCACGCGGCTGGAGTGGATCAAACAGTGGAAAGGAAGCTGGCCATTTGAGCAAACTGAATAAGCAACAAAGCTGGCATCACAAGGACTGCTAAATAACCTGCGGTTTATCGAGCTACTCGTAGCCCAAAGTACCCGACTAAGCGCAAGATCAGCATTCGGCTCATTCCTCCAGTCAGGCGTGCGCTGCCTATGGCTTCTGCCGCGATAAAGCGCGACATCGACATCCATATGTTAGCCTTAGCGGCAGACCTAAACTAACGAGAAGGCTCAGGCTCCGAGCCCATAAAGTGGCAGCAGGCTGCGACGCTCCGGCAGAAATCCCTCGGCATCGATGTAGCTGAGAGCATCGCTATGCTAATACCGCAACACATGGCCCCACAGCGCGGGGCTGCGTCAGCAGGGTGCTTGCAGCTGGAGCAGTCTATCTCACATTCCTCTGTTCGCACAGCACCACAGCAGCCCGGGGGCTTCATCTCTATACACGCCACGGCCAGCTGGGACCCGAGCTCTTCTCAGCCGTAAAGACCTGCGGCAGTCTAAACTGGGTTAAGACTGGTGCTCAGTAAACTAGTGCTGTATCGCAAGTAGATACGATTATGGCTCGGGTTGGACAGAGTGTAGGAGTTAAGCTGAGCTCTGGTTGAGAATGAGATGATGACCAAGCAAAGAGGTGATATGCATCCATTACATTATAATATACACTTAGGACAGCTGAGAATAGAGCGCTCCTTAGCCATAAAGACTGGCATAAATCAAATTTGGCTTAAATGAAAGGAGATTGAGTAAATATACCGGGACACCAGCGTTTCAAACGGTACTCACTACACTAGTGTTGTGTTGGTTGGGACCGAGGAGACTTCCATGCCTCAGGTGACCAACTATAGCCGAAAACCAGTGCCTCTCAGAAAAAAAGGGATATATTATCAAATATCCAAGGTAAGAGTTCTGGAGCACACAGTTATAACAGGCGATTTATAGTGGTGCAGGGGACTGACCTTTCTACATAAACCAGAGCTTGACTCTGAAGAAGACTTTGAGTCAATACGTCAGTCAGGTGAACAACAATAAATTGCCGATGATAACTGTGCGCACCAGGACTCTTAGCTTTGATATTTATATTGTTTAGAGTGAGGATTAGACGAGGTACAGGAGTCAAGCTCGCCCTCTGGTAGAACGAGATGACGACGAAGTGGAGCAGTGATGTTGATCCATCGGGGTCCGTGAAAAGGGTGGTCGGGTTTAGCAGGTTCTCCAAGCTCATTAGGCTGCATCGTCCTGCAAGCTCCCTCACTCTTCACCCCAGCTCTCGTGTTCATGAAGCTGCTTTTATATCTGCTGGGTCTGGTTTGGATGTACCCCTCAGGGGAGGTTCGCAAACCGAGCTCCAGGGACAGAGCCGTAGAGTCAAACACAAGCACACTTCCACTGACATGAGAGCACAGACGGCAACTTGGACAACAGCGTTCCTGACTGCAATGTAGTACATTAAGCCTCGATCATGCGATGATATTTTTTGTTTACTTCTACTCAAGAACACTCCAGTTCAGTTCCAGGTTAGCCATCACCAACGCAAGACATGCAGAAAAAATAACTGTCATTCAACATAAAGAATGAGTGGCAATGAAATTTGTGGCCGAACGAGTTTTCTAATCGTGATTTTTCTGGCGACCAATTTTTCCTTTTCCTCTCCTGACACAGAGTATAGAGTCAATACGGTCAGCCTGTCGAATCAGTGGACCCTGCAATCCAGGAGGGTATCGCCGAGTGCGGCAACAGGCTCTCTCTCTCTTGAACACACATCAACTGAAGAAAATTGTGCGACCATTTCCACTTCACCGAGAAATCTCTGAGCTAACCCGGTTTACAACCACAGACGGCTTCACGGCCCACTAATCTCACCAGAGTAGTCCCCAAAGTGCCATGAAATAGCTGAATGACCATGTAGCCTGGAGCTAATAAGCTGTATCACGTTGGATCCTGCCTCTTAGGTAAAAACAAAAAGTTTCATCTATGCCTTGCTTTTTGTATTCAAGTTTGCACATCACACGGCGAGACAGTAGAATGAACACAGAAAATTAAGCCAAAGAAAGGAAGCACCCCGGTAAAATCACTTTAATTCTGACATATCTAAACTACAATCACAAGAGCATCCAAACAGGTGTTGCCAAATAAGTACATGGACTAACCTGCAGCAGCATGCCAGCTACGGCACCAAAGCATGGTGAGAATACAAAGCTCTTGGTACCTGAATTACGGGTGTGTCTGTTTCAGAAACGTTTAAAAAAAAAAATATATATGTATATATATATATATATATATATATATATTATGTGTGAGGGGAACTGTGCCAAAAATTATGACAACAAACGGCAACCACCAAAAAAAAACAGCAACAGGAAAACAACTGCGGCCACAGGTCTAAGTTCCCTGAGAGGGGCAGATGGACACTTTGAAGGATGGCTACTTTTAGCCAAAAAGCTGCATCTCGGGAAGTATCACCTCGAAATTGAGTCAATTTATATCTGAGCAGGTCTCAGCAAAAAAAGCTCTTTCTCCAGCTCTACAGGCAGGGAATTTACGGCAGTGTTTTTGATTATTTCTTGATTTATAACTATGTGATTATGGCATCGTACATGCAATTTAGAATAGGATTATCTGTGAGACAGTATTACAATGATGTGTGACAAACTGGCTCTCTCGCGATGCCGTGAATGCGTCACTCTTGCCGTGAAATCTGTATTATATGGAAACAAGCAACTTAGGTTGGTAAAAGAGCAGGTCTACATGCTTCCTTGAATTTCAATGCAGTCTCCGCCCACTTTCTCAACTCAACTTCCTTAACCCCTTTGCGTAGAATACAAAAAAATTCTAATTTTTCCTGTTATGAATGAGCCTATTTAGGCTTTATAATCCGGATTCGTGTCAGAAAGACTGTGGAAAATTATTCCAGCGAAGCAAGAAATTTGGAAATTCAATAATAGAATTATTTAGGAATTAAATTTAGGAATTTATGGACGCCGGCGTCTGCATCTGCGCCAACGGGTTAATCTTAATGGCTGTAATTTAAACACTTTAAGAGGATCGCCGTGTTCAAGGCCGAGATTCGTAAGCCTGAATGATGCTCGGATTTGTGAATTGGGTCGCAGGTGAGGCACCCAAGCAGACAGGGCGGGGGTTAACGTAAAAATCCTTCGAAGAGCACTTATCCCCATCTCCGCCGCTCCACGGACAATTTCAATTTCTCATCCGATACGTCTCACCAGCACGCCTTCCATTACAGTCAAGAGCTGGAATTAGCACAGGCACAGAAAAAAATGAATGAAAATACCAGCGAAACGCGATTTCTTTCCTCACCCTTGACTCCACTCCAATCAAAAAGCCGCCGTACGTTACTGGCAGCGCACATTAAAGCAGCCTTTCATGCCCCCCCCCTTCCAGAACCTCTGAAACGACGACACGATGGAAAGCAACATGAGAACCACTGTTTACGTGTGAAATGAAAGAGTCCTTTCTGTGAAATGCAATCGAAGATAACATGTCACAGTGAACAGGGCAAAATGTAGAAATTCGCAGCACGTGTCTAATTGGCTCTGTAATGTGGGCTTTACAATGAGAGAAGTGGCAGGCCCAGTTAATGAACCCACTCGTCTAACGAGAGTTTGCAGATGAACTGATTGGCAGAAGCGACGAGTGACAGATCACCTCACAGACTTTTCAAAAGGGAAGTGAGGTCACAGAGAGACATGATGATGATTTGGGAACTCTTACCCGAGATTGAGGTTCAGTGAGTGAGGCCTATTTTGTCACTACCACACCACAGCGGGGTTTTATTACAATCTATGGAAGCTAATCATCAAACTTCCTATATGCCTGCATCCAGAAATTAATTGTCTTGTTATGATTCTGTTGCCAGGCCATGTTTTCGTTTTGAATCTACTTTAGCCAAGCCATGTTTTGATTTTGTCCATGCCATGTTTTGTATTTTTCCTGTCTTGCCTTGCCATGTCTGTTCCCAGCCATTTCTCATATTCACTGTTGAGACATCTTTCTGGTTTATGTTTCTCTCAATGACCTGCATTGCACATTGTCTCCCCAGTCTGGCCATATGTGATGTGACAGTTTTATTCCCCAGTTTTGTGTGCCATGTTTTCAGGTGATTTCATGGTTTCTGGGTTTCCAATTATTCCAACCTCGTTTGCTTCCTTCACCTTCCTGTTCTGTCCTTACTAACAAATACTAAATTTGTTATTT
The DNA here is from genome assembly GCA_029721435.1 of Gymnothorax reevesii. NCBI lineage: Eukaryota > Metazoa > Chordata > Actinopteri > Anguilliformes > Muraenidae > Gymnothorax > Gymnothorax reevesii. Next base: position 7,274,033 of record CM056580.1, on the reverse strand, counting down.
TGGATAAATTACTAACAATAACTAACATTGTTTATAGCACTAACTTACTAACGAGCACGAGGGATTGTATAGTTACACATTACTATTTGACTAACGAGCTCTCAGCAGTCGCTCTGCTCTTATCTCCGCCCCTTGCCTTTACTCACTTTACTTTGCTGCAATTCGGTGGATTCTCCGCACCTTGTTAATCGCTGTTCTGCCTCCCACTCTCTGTGCACTTTAGAACTCCCTAACTGGAGCCGTTTGTTTGTCATAGACTGTCTGTGTAATCCCTGTCCGCGTTTTGGCTTTCGCCAATTTCATGTGGTTAGGAACTTCCTCTTGTTCATTCCTTTGTTAATTAGTCTGATCCAGCTCACATGTTCCCTATTATAGCATGTGACTTCCCGCATGTGTATTTAAGCAGTCATTTCACAACCTGCTCTTGTCAGAACATTTTCCTCTGTTTGCTTGAGCTGTGTTGTTTATGCCTTATACTCTTTGTGTAATACTTCTGTCTGGAACGTCCTGGATTTTGATTTTGTCTTCGTTAGTGACGGCCAAACGAGGCTTTATGAAGCTTTCGACCCTTTTGGACCATTGAATTGAAATTTGGTTCACTACTCGATGCTTCATTCATTAAGCATGTGGGTGACATGCTGGCACAGAGATTGTTGTACAGCCTTGCAAAGGTGACTCTGACGCACCTTGTGTGTGCACTTCGAGTATGTTGTATTGTGAAAAATACTTCAATAAATCTGAAAATAAACTTCGTTTTTCATGTGTCTGTTGTTTTCCTTCCTTATCTTAATATTTTATATTATATTATAATGACATTAATTACATCCACAGCCTCATTGAATCCTGTAAATATTTACTCTGTCGAAAAAACATGTTATATTTTATTATGTTTTTTGATTGTGCTTGGTGTGTACTGGTTGTGCTTGAGCGACATTGGCTTCTTGTTTTTGAGTTAAACTGCTTAACAGAGCGTTGTTTCATCCATCTTAAATACTTTGAATTACGCCAAGTTACGCCAAAACTCTGCCTATCAAACCAAACTGGTCAGCTGATTCAGTCTGAATGAAGCAGTAAAGTGGTTTGAACGTCAGCAGTCACGTGGTTTTCCCTGATATGAAGCACTATGAAGCACATCACTAGTCTTTGCCTTTGATATACCTGTGCCCGTGTAATAAACCTGCTTTGCCCGACACTGAGTTTTCTGTTTGCTGCCCTGTTTACGAATTGGATTACGACTACTGGATTCTGATTTTGGATTGTGGACTCTGTACAGTTGTCCACTGCCCTGCCGGGGTTTCCACCCCAGAATTTACAAAGAGCAAGTTTGCTGGATCTTTTGGTTCTTGCTTCTGGTTCCTGAACGCACCCTCACATGTCTAATAACTGATAATCACCTTTTGCCTTGATTCTCAATATAAACACCACAGCATCCACCAGAGTTAAGAGCAAAAGGAAGTAGCACTCTGAATACTGTACGTTTCCTGCGATCTTAAAATACAGCAGGCAACAAAAGACATGGTTGACCACTAATAAACATATACAAACCTAACAGGAGTCAGAATCACAGTAGTATGAACCAATTATATAATTATCTTAATTATAATAATAATAATAATAATAATAATAGTAATAATAATAATAATAATGATAATAATCTTCAGACGAATGGCAGCAGGTGAGCTGAAAGTATTGGAGCCGCAGAAGGTCCCACTGTGACCAGTTCCCGTCACTAAAGTAAGACAGGAAATCAAACGCCTCATTTAGAAGTTTAATTGCATGTCAATGTTGCCCAATTGCGGATGCCTGTTGCTAATCATCGTTTGCTTAGTTGCAATTTAAACAATCACGACGCACAGGTCAGACGGCCAGCATCACAGGTTGTGGTGAAAGCAAATGAGAAAGTTAACCCTTACAGCGCTAAATTCAACTGTTGTCACTCAATGATGTAAGATATTGAAATCAAAGCAGTTGAAAACCCACATCATAGGTTTTTAACAGCACAAGATAATTAAATATATATATTTTAAAAATTTATTTCAGTGCTGTAAGGGTGAAAAGTAGTTTATGTTTTACTGCAAAGTGAACGAAACATTTTTCTGAATTGAATTTCCCATGTAATTTCCGTAATGATGCATTAAGAAGGAAGCTGTGTGTTTAACTGCCAAAGTAATTTTCTAATCCCTGGAAAACGACCATGATTGAAAACGCGTAAAGACAAGTTGAAAGGGATTTCTTTGTTCTTCCTCCGTTTCAATTGTCACAGTTTCAGAATTTCCATTGTGTTTGGGAATGAAGTCCCAAGTTCTTTTAGAAACGTTCCATTGAATAGGTACATAATTACTTTGTCATCTAGGGTGCCTCACTTGTCACCAAATACCGCGAGGAACATGCCAGAAAGAACCTCCACAGTGTTATTACGTCCTCTCACCTTTCCTGCCGCAGCCCGACCGTATGACAAGGTGCCGGTAATGATGTCGAGTTTGAAGGAGAAATAAAAGGGATCACAGAATGAACTTCCAGAGAATCGTCGGCCCAACAGCGCCGTGTCATTTGAATAATGCATTTCAAAGGCTTCCTTTATTCCCAGCCATGACGGCGAGAATTCGTTAGAGCAGCAAAAAAAAAGTTTCTAAAGTGACGATCTGCAAAGGGAAAGAGAGGTGTGATGTGTCGAGCTGACTTTGTCGCTGTCACCTTGGGTCACCCCTTCGTGTAAAATTGCGACCCCGCAATGAGCCGTGGCATCCCGTTAGGGAGCAAACGTCAGTCTTCTTGCCGTCCTCCTTGTACTGGTAAATGGAAAATGATTGTTCGGCTCACTTCTCTGATCGCCTCTGGGGAGCCCTGAGGTTGCTTCCACGGCTCGGTTTGTACGTCGCAGAAATAGAAAGCTCAGTCAATCCGTGTTTGTCACGAAAATGACACAGTTAAATGCTCTTTAGTGCCATACACCAGCACAGTAGATTTGAAAACAACGCATTTGACGTAAAAGTTGAGAGTGTCGGCCATTGTTGGTGGGATCTATGTTCGTGTTGATTGAACGGTGTTGGAATTTTTTGCCCATTTTATATTTGTGGGCTGGACAGTAGAAAATGCGCAGCTCAGGAGGCTGTCCCTTGTGTGAATAAGGAAGGACTCCCACCAGGTCTTGGCTAGAGAATTATCTGACTACGCCACTTGGGGCCTTTCATGCTAAGATATGCTTTGCTTCTACAAAATTGTAACATTAAGCCTTGCCTTTCTTTATATTCTTTTGTTCTTTTGGGTTTAGTTGACTGGTTGTGGTCTAGGCCTCGTCCCCTCCTTCCCCAGCGCACTGGTTGCTGTGGTATTGTCCTGTCACATTCCTTCCTTTAACCCTTTCAATACTGAATACAGTAATACAAATCAAAGTTACCCCTTGAATATGCAGTATATCATTTTTGTGAGTCTAATATGGTATTGGCCCTAATGCAAGGGTTTTTGGAATGCTGACATCTCAACAGGATATTTGAAAATATTGTGGGACATACGTGTCCCATTAGAAATGGCAGGGTTAAGTTAGCAGGTTGGGGGTAGCCTTGTCCACCTTCTGTTCACACTGTGGCCTCCAGGTGGCTCTGTATGGGTTTGGTCCGCACACTGAGAGGAGAGGAGCGAGGTGTGGTAGGAGGGCAGACATGGCGCCATCTGTCACAAACCTGCCTTGAGCCGGTGAGACTGACGGCCCTGCGCCCAGACAAACGAAGGGCCTCAGCGGGAAAACCGCAGCCAGACGGCTCCGCGAACCTCCGGGGAAATGTCTACTGACTGCAACCAGCCGCTGCACAGGCTCTGACACAACACTGCGCGATTGACGAAGATACACAAGGTGAACAGCACCGCAAAAAACCCAAAGACAAGTCAACCTCGGTAAGCAATTTAGTCTTCAATCCGGACTGGTCTTATTGCTATGACTTCTTCGCTACGTCTGACTAAAGTGTTGCTTGTGATGTGAGATGAGTTTGACTCATTTCAGGAGAAAAATTCACTTCTCAAGCCAATTGTAACTTGAAGCAAGCGAACATTTCCAACTCAGGAGAAAAGAAATCGCAGCTTTCAAGTCTCATTTCAGGAGAAAAACTCACAGAGACACTTTCCGCAGTGCAGTTACAGGAGCCGCTCCAATGCTTCAAGTGCTGTGTTGTGTGCTCAGCTCATTCACAGAGCCTCTATTCCGCGCACCCCATCCGTGCCCCTATACCGCAACACTTACAGTAGGAAAAATAAAAAGACGTTGGGCTCATTCCTGTTAACCCAGACACACATGCCCCAAATCCATCACCTCTTCTTTAAAACTAATGCTTTCGACTTTTCGTTTCAATGTACATCATGAATTAACACGTAGTGAGGTCCGTGGCTGGGTAGGCAGGATCAGTTAGAGGTTAAACTGCAAAGTATATGCATGCAACAATATATGTTAAGTAGTTTTCAATATCGGCGGTTTATATCACGCACACTACTATTTCCAAGTCGCAAAATTACACAGTTACGCATGTGTTTTTACCACCCGAATTAAGGCCACCAAAATCCTGTTATCACATATTTTCCATTCTGACAGAATGACATGTGTGCACGCTCCTCAAAGTGTTATAGACATACGTAAAACACACTCAGGGTTACTACACAATTTCATTCTATAATATAAAGTTTCCTATTTCTTTCTTAACATTATCATCTTAAAATTATTATCTTAATAATGGTCATCATCAAGAACAATCAGGCATAATGAGCAAATAAACGACACATTAACATAACTTTATAGGGATGATCTGAAATTTTGTGGTCAGCAAGGAATTGCGGGAACAATAATCAGCAAGCGAGTGGACATCGTAAAAACAGCTGATCTGCGCTCACGCTTATGCCTATTACCCAGAAACACTTGCTGTCTCGATGATGATATCAACCACAAACTAAAATTATAATTGTTTGATTTATCAAGCATTTTCCAAAAACCAATCTAAATTATTTAATATAACGACAAAAATTTTAAAAAATGTACCGTGATGACATCGACTTGCCAGCACTATGACTGAGAAATGAATGCAGTTGCTGTGGTATAAATATCCAGTAGCATAACTTTGTGTAGTAGTTTTCCTTGCAGGTCTTGGACAGTGTGTGTGGTTCAGTTTTGAAAGATACCTATGCTGACAACAGTCAAGGCCCGACACAGTCGCGAGTGTGCCGATCATGCCATCCCCCCGCCACTGAGTCCTAGTGCCGTGGCACTCACTGCGTCCCATATTGTTATACCACTGGGAAGACAAGTGCTGTGCCGAAATGACGCCCATTGAAGACAGCGTGACAATAGAATATGCATGTGCAAACCCCCAAAACTGATTATGCTTCAAAAGAAAGTGAGGAGAGGCCGGCGCCAACTATAAGGTTGGTCGAAGTCTGGCTAACCGTCCGAATCCCAACATGGCCAGGACCAAAAATGTTTGGACAGTGACATTTTCTGTTCAGCCCAGTTCTAAATTAGTTCTGAAAACAATGAACATCGGGTTAAAGAGGACGACTCCCATCTTATTTTAATGGAAACTTCAAACAAAATCATGTAAACTGTGTAACAACTGTAATCATTTTCATGCTGCATCACTGTCTTAATAATAGCGGGCTTCTTGCATTTTATTCTGCCTGCTCCAGAACACCCTTCTGCCGCTGGTTTCTGTGTGAACAGCTGGCAGGATCTTAACGGCTGTGTGCTTGTCACCTCGTCTTTCGCAGAGGTAATGGACACCTGTCCCCGGTGATGTCAGACACTTCCCACCTCCTAGATTTCAGACAGAGGAAGGCTCTCTCTGGATGCAGCGTCTATCGCACATCTATCTGTCAACTCTCGCCATAGAAGCTATACGGCCACTTACATTTGACACCAATTATTTATGTTGCTTAAAACAGGAGTTCCGTCAGGACTTCCATATCTTGAGGGAGATTATATTCATCTGGTGATATCTGTAAATATTTGAAAATTTGTATCTATATATATATAAATAGGGCTGAAGGGCCTACACTCTTCCCAAAATGTGGTAAATTTCCACAAACATAAGCTTTTGGTTTGTCAGGAATTGTCAGGAGGTTTGTCAGGAATTAAACCTCGCATTCAGTTATTCCAAATCAAATGCCCTGGAGTATAACAGCAAATAGCTTAACGACAAATACTTACCGACCTTGAAGTAAACAAAGTGGTTCGCTTTACCGTTCCTATTCTTGTGACCTGATATTGCAACTCAGTGCTGTAGCTTTAATACGACATGATTTTTCTGATTTTCTGTCATTCAAACGGAAAAGACAGGTGAGAATGGGGCATATCCTCTGGGGTTTGCTCAAAACCTGGCTGCTCTACGAGAGATACGATTTGTTCACAAACTGTTGGTAAAAAAACCACCATAAGGAAGTCGCTCACACAATCGCATACCAATTCACTGCTCTTGCGGACAAAAACGACAGCATCTTCAGCAAGATTTATAACCAAGCACTTCAAGCAAAATTATAAGTGTAGCATTTTGTAACAATGTGCCATCTTTTAAGCAGACATAACACAGAAGCATTTGGAAAATGTTGATGGAGGTGTTGATTTTCAACACAGTCACAGAAGTGAGGAGAGACGTCAAAGAACATAAGGCCACTTCACAACTAATCTGGTGAACGGGCTTCACTTTGGAGCAGCTCTGTCAAAATGCATTTTAAAAGTCTTAAAACACCTCCTCAAAAGTCTATTCTAAGAAAATAAGCACTTCAAAGACATAAAGAATTTCTCACCTCATCATCCTATTTTAATCATACCCTTCCCTCTATTGGCTTTCAATACTCCGAGAGAATATATGCACATATATTAGAATAAAATAGAGAAACTTCAAATATCGCATACACAGGATTCATCACGCACAAAAACTGCACATCCCGGAAGAACCATTTGAATCACATCATTTGAAAACCAATTTTCCTAATGAGTTTAGAAAAAAAAGATGACAAAATTCTCGTCTGATAAAACATTTTAACCTTGAAACATTCTTTCATTATTCTGCAGGTTCTGTACAATAAGATTGAAAATGAACATTTCGGGTGTGGCTTGAGGTCATTTTCGAAAACTCTGCTCTAATCTATCCGAAGGCGTTTGCCACAGAATCACATCCAGCTACTTCTATTCATTCCTCACTCGATCCCTTAGGTTTCATCTCTGAAATGTAGACACAGTTGTAAATGATTACTCAAACTTGAGTAAGTTTCAAACCAGTGTTTCCCAAGAAGCATTAATTTCTATTATAATGCCTGTTCTATTAAATATGTTTTCTAAAAAAATGTTTTTCCTTGATTAGAAACAAGCCCTTTGGCCATGGAGGGCTATATGCTTCATAATGGTGTAATTATTTGTAATCTCCCACAATAACCATTTTCATAACCCTATGGGGGTATTACGGTTTGGGAATGCATGTCTGCCACATTTATACACTCACTTGCCTTCAACTGAGTATTTATAGACTGAGAAGAGCAGCAAAATTAAAGCTCAAGTGTCCCAGTATAAGCAACCGTCCTCTACCCGATTGGGCGAAACTTCATCCTACAGCAGTACAACTGCTCCTCACATACTGCTAAAGTAACAAAGCGCTGCAAATTTCTTGACTGGCCAAGTGATTCACCTGGCCGGAAATCTCAGAAGCTGATGGGAAAACTTGAAGCTGCTTGACCCCACCAACAGGCGAGGGCTGGAGATGGCTTTGCAGAAGACCTGGCAAAGCTTCAGCAGAGAAAACACTCGGTACTAGGCAATGCCTGAGGGTTGCAGACTTCAAACAGTGATTGAATACAAAGGCCAAGCCACAAAGTATAGAACTTGAAAACAGTCATTTCAATACTATCAATACCTCAAAAAGTACATTTGAAATAAGGTTGAGAATTATGCACTCAAAACAAAATAGTGTCTTTTTTTCACCAAACATTCTGAATCTCACTGTATATCAATCACCACTTTTTGAGAAGGTCGGCTTTAATGGTGCTTCTGCCTCCGCGCCAGTCTTTCACAGTCCCTTCATCTTCAGTATTCAGAGCCTTTTAGCATTCAGGAAGTGTTTGAAAAACAACACATTTGCAACCATTCTCTTTGTATTTAAATTAGCCTCGCTGCCTCAAACCAACGGACCGCATGCTCGGTTTAATCAGCGCCATTTTCAATGCGTCCTGTTCGGCGCATCATACCGAGGAGGAGGTGAGAGCCGACTGCGTGTATCCAAGTGCTTTGATTCAAGCGCTACACAAGTCCAGGGCCTTAATTTCAACTACGTGTTCTCCGTGAGGAGTGAGCTTAAGCGAAAATAACGAGGAACCATGTGTACAGTTTGACCCATCAAACCACAGAAGACTATTGCAGGTGCGAATTACTCTAATACTCAGCCGTTCATAGAAATAATGCAAATCTTATTTCCTTTTACAACCAGAAAAAAAAAAAATTGAAGCAGCATGATGTAGACTTAAGAACCTGTACATTTTTATGTTGTGCACATCCACATCCCGGAAAACAATTTTGCTTTCACTGCGACGCGATCCAGTGCCAGCGGGTGTGGTGTTTGTTTAATAAATACGCCTGTCAATCATCCCCTCCCCTCCAATCAACATTTACAGCACCCGGGCCCTTCAGAATGGGCCTCCACATCTCCTGTCAATCAAATCCAACCCCCTCCACCTCTCTTCGAAAATTCCCCAGAAATATTTCTTTTCCTCCGATAAACGTCAAATCGTGGAAATGCGTTCTGCGCTCACGGGTCTTTCACTCGCTCTTTAAAGCTCAATATGACTGAATCCCACAGAGTATCTAAGGGGAGCTGAGGCCTTTTATTGCATTTTGTAATCTTGCCAAGAACAGGTCAGACCTCGGCTCTTCGGGGTCCTGTTTTCCTGCTGTTTTCCTGTTTTCTTGGCAACGTTGTTCAATAAACATAATTTTTAATACGCACCAGGTTCTCATTGAGTTCACCAGGAATACGCACTCAGCTTCATAAATGAGGCTGCTAACGCCTGAAAAAGCTCCCAGTTTGGTGATGTGCTGATGATTGATGAGAGTTTTTCGCAGCACAAAAAACACCCATCACATAATGGCTTAGAAATACTGATCTCACTATTCTAATCCACATTTTGTACATGATAGGAAAGGCAAAGCCATGTGGAGCTATTTCGTCAAAGAACACGTCTCATAATCATTGTGTATTGCAGACAATCATAAGTTATTTTTTGTATTGTTCAAATAATTTTAAGACATACATGCGTGTGCATTATCATCTCAGAGAATACGTTTCCTCACTCTCACTTCTGCAAATCAGACACCCAAGTCCTCTGTGACATCATAACGTCACCCCCGTTAAAATGAACTTTTCCCATAGGCTCCAATAGAAACTCCACTGCCTCCTATAGGCTCCAATAGAAACTCCGCTGCCTTATAGAGGTTCCTGTGAAGACTCCACTGTATCCTACAGGTTCCAATAGAGACTCCACTGGCTCCAATTGAAACTCCACTGCCTCCGAAAGACCCCCCTTTGAAACACCAATGTCTCCTATAGGCTCCTGTAGAGACTCCACTGACACCTATTGGCTCCTGTAGAGACTCCACTGACCCCTATTGGCTCCTGTAGAGACTCCACTGCCTCCTATAGATGATCAGAAAAGACTGGCTGGCTTAAAAAACAGGCCGCGACAGTGGCTCCAACAGAACTGAGCGCTGAATGCCAATGTGCACTCAAACAGAAATGCCAGTGCTTGCACATTTTAGATGAAATTTAGGAAAACCCCTCAGATACCAGTGAGTAAAATGGATTTCAGGGCACAGAGAGCACAGGCACAGATGGCAGTATAGATCCCACGCCAGAATTACATTTTACGGCTCCGGTACAGAAACGTTGTCCAAATATGTAAGTCAGGCAGGTCAGGTAAGCGGTCAGGCTGTCAGAAAGTAGCATCAATACCAGATGTTGGGGCACAGCCAGGCAGGAAGTGTTTGTCACCAAGGAGGCGAATAAAAGCGCAGAATCAGGATCCAAGGATGTTTTCAGCAGCCGAGTCAAAACTGGGGAGATCAGAATAAGACCGGAGCAGAACATTCTCTGAGAATCTCGAAACAGAACCCCAACATAGCAGCATACGAGGAGAGAACCGAGCACTAAGGGGCTTGGAGAACAAGACACATAGAAAAAGAGAACAAATACACCTGGGTCTAGAGAGGTACAAAGACGAGGAAAACAGGACACGGAACAGACAGAAAAATGGACCCAAGTGGTTTGCAGTAAATGTTTCAGGTCCCAACTTTTGTGTGCTCAACATTATGGACTTAATTACAGATTCGTTCCTGTATGGCAATTTAGAGTTGATATCAGGAGACATTAATTGATACAAGAAGTTTTGGGCCAAGGCAGTCATAAAAGGAAGGTCCTTGGGGTGTTTAACACAATCTTAGAATCTCCAGGTACCATTTAAAACTCAGTTCAATGGTTCCCCTGAGTGCATTACAGTAGCCTTTATTACAGCAAGTCTCTGGATTAATTAAAGTTCCTCAAACAATGGACACAGGTTTCACTTAAACTATTTAATACCATATAATATAGCCACTTTGATGTTTATATTTCAACTTGAGGCCTGCATTTTTTCATTCTCCCACAAAAACACGGTTTCGGTATTACCATAATCAAGTATATTCAAATAAATGTCAAGCAATAGATTAGGGACTACACGAAAATAAAAATTACTTCCTGGTTTGTAGGCGGATTTTAGGCAAAGACAAGGCAAAACTCAGGACAAATCTTTAAGGCTAGTTTTCTCCAAACTGATAGGCACTACCAGCCAGCATATCAAGTGCAATATTAATTCAGGGTCATCGAATGAAAGCTCATTTTATGACACTGATTATGCGCTATAGCATGCAATAACATGAGTCAGTCTCTGAAACACGCTGCAGAAGTATGGAGCTCGTCACATTTGCTTTGAATGTAGAAAACAGCTAAAATTGTAACTTTCAGCGATCAAATACTCTCATGTTGCCTGACTTTCCACTCTTAAAAGTCCACTAATGTCAGTCCAGAATTTAGCAACCCCACAAAACCTACAGACCCATTTATGGATCCATCAAATGAAGCTGCTTTATTCTCAGGAACTTTTGGCCTATGTTAAACGCTAGTGAAGATACCAAGGATTCCAACAATTCCAAATATGTCCTGCTAAATTAGCTACAGGGAAATGTGTATAAAATGATGTACAAGATCTCGATATTTTCCATTTGATGTAATGCTGAGGCCATAAAAACATGGCGTCCTGGGTTTGAATGTTTCTCACAATATACACTACCGCTCAAAAGTTTGGGATGACTTTCAAATTTCTTTGTTTTCCAAAGAAAAATAGATTTTCATGCATTTCACAAACATTTTTTTCCACTTCACAAATGATTAAAATTAATCAAGTGATTTTCAAAGAATGATCTACATTTTTGCATAGAGGCCTATTATCAGCAACTGTCAGTCCTCTGCATCAATCTCCTGGTATGGCTGCTAATCCCAGTTAAGCATTTTATAAGGCTAATTGATTATTAGAAAACCCTTCTGCAAAGGTGTTGCACAGCTGAAAACCGTTGAACTAATAAGGGAACGCAAAAGGGAGCATGACATTCTTGAGGTTGGTTTAGTACCTGAAGCATCAGCAGTTGTTTGTTTACAGGCTCAAATTGGCCAGAAAGAAAGAACTTCCTTTAGAGACCCGTCAGTCTATTGTTGTGCTTAGAAAAGAAGGCTATTCAATGTGAGACATGGAAAACTTAAGATCTCTTACCATGCCATCAACTACTCCCTTCAGAGAGCAGCACAAACTGGCACTAACAAGGACAGAAAAAAGGAGTGGGAGGCCCCGATGCACAACTGCGCAAGAAGACAAATATCTGAGAGTGTGTAGTTTAAGACAAAAACACCTCACAGGTTGTCAACTAGCAGCTGCGCTAAATAGTTCCTGTCAAACACCAGTTTCAGTATCAACAGTGAAGGCGGTTTTTTTTTTTTTTGATGGAGGCAAAGTTTGAAGTACACAGTCACCATATTCCATTAAAATCATTATTTCTAACTCACACAATGTCAGCATGTTCTGTTCATTTGCTATATTTCCTATTCAGACTAATTTCATGTGTGTTTCCAAGGAAAACAAGAAAATTTCCAAGTGATCCCAAACGTTTGAGCGGTAGTGAAAGTGTGATGTAGCTTCAGTGAAGCACTGCAATCAGCATATACGGGATATGTATGTGACATTGTCCTGCAATACAAAAAAAGCTTTTTCTCACTTTGAACCGATTTAAGGGAAAGCTTTAGAGAAAAGTTAGAGTTTAAGGGGCTAACTCCCGAATGTTTCGCTGACCCTGAAGTATGATGTGACCAACATTCACTGCATTCTAGTGTCTACTTATGGTGGTAGTATAACCAGAATACTCCAACCCAGTCACTACATACGATCAGCTCGGCAAGTCATTCTTTGAATTTCCTTAGATGTCTAAACCCGTAGGAAAAATGTGTTGCTCAATCTCGTTTCTTGAGATGAATTTGAGCTTCTCATATTTGTATCATTCTGTGATCATTTGTTTCTGAGTTACTTCTCCTAAAGGTCCCTTAGGAGCAAGAGATAAGCTAAAAAGAGACAAGACATCACTGAGACAAAGGAGGTTGAGTTGTCTTGGTTGTTTTGAAGGAGAATTGAAGAGAAGAACTCAAAAAAAAAAAAAAAAAAACCCTTCAAAATCCTCCAAGCAGTGGGATGCTGTCATGATTCTGGGTTTTGATCAAGTTTTTTGTGCTGGTTTTGTGTTTATGATTATTGTTGTTTATTTATTCTTTTGGGTTTTTGTAATATTCTAGTTTTTGGTTCATTCCACGTTTCAGTTCCACTGCCCTTGTCTCCCCTGTCTTGTGATCTAGTTGGTTCAGTCCGTCTCCCCTATCTGCGTGCTCACTGACTTCGGGTGCTTTAAAGGCAGTCTGGTGTTTAAAACATTTCTTCGTATCTCGTTTTCTCCCTTCACTCCTCTGTTCTGATGACTAACAAGACTAACATTTGTATTATAGTATACTAACACAACTAGCCGAGTGTATATATAGATTCGATTACTAAATTACTAATGAGCACTCTAGTTTAAGTTTTATAACCGCACCGCTACTAATAGACTAATTCCCTCTTCGCAGTCGCCCTGTTGTATTCTCCGCCCCTTGTCTATCGCTGTCCTCTCCCTTTGTTCAGTGAGAATCTCTCGCACGTGCTTATTACTTTCCTGCTCTTGTTATCTGTGCACGTAGAACTCCTGAACCGGAGCTGTTTAAATGTCATAGGCTGTTTGTGTGATTCCCGTTCGTATTTTGTCTCTCGCCAATTTCCGTGGTAAGGGTTTCCCTCATGTGATTCTCCCGATGTAATTAGCCTCATTCCCCACAGCTGATCTCTGTATAGCATGTGACCTTTCCTGTGTGTATATTAGGAGTCTTTTCACTCACAGCTCGTCAGAACGTTGATCAATATTTCATTGTGCCGAGCTCCTTGTACGCCTGTGATTATTGTTTCTCTTCTACTGAATCGTCCGACCCTGATTCTTGCCATTGCCCTTTTTGAACTGTTTTTGTCTTTCTGGATTTTGACCTATTTTTGTATGACCACGAGTTCTGTGTTTGGATGCCCTGTGTATGACCATTGGCTTTGCCCATCGACTACGAATTTTAGCCTATCGTTTTCTGTACCTCTGCCCATCTGTCTTACTGGTTCTGACCCCTGCCTGTCTAGTCGATACTGTTTTTGGATTTCGTATTGTGGCTTGGCAATTCCTGTGTTTTTTGACTTTGACTCGGACTTCATTAAAGGCATACGTTTTTGGATTTCTGTCTCTCGCGTGTGGTTCCTGAACTGTACCTCACAGATGCAGAATTGTTTTTGGGGGAAACTTTTATTCGGTTTTGCCTGTGATTACCGCATAAATCTTTTTTTTTTTTAACTGTTCTCTTTAATTCTCCTTCAAAATAACCAAGACAAAATTGAGATCAGGGGCATACAATTATGAGATCTCCTCTATTTATCCCACTTCTCAAGTATTGCTCAAATGGTTCTCAACTCAACCTCCTTTGTCTCAGTGATGTCTTGTCTCTTTTTAGCTTATCTACAAATGATCACTGAATGATACAAATATGAGAAGCTCAAATTCATCTCAAAAGATGAGATTGAGCAACAGATTTCCAATGGGAATGACTGAGGTGTGAGTATGTAGGAGAGACCTCACTTGTTTTTATGCAAGCCTTGAACAATAAGACATATGGTCCCTCTTTTCCAAGTGCCACACAACAAAAACTAGTCCTCATCAAATCATTTAAAGTTTGTATATTTTTATCAAGAAATGAAGTATGAGTTGGAGAGAATCAACCTTTGGAAACAGAAAAAGACACTGTCAGCTCAATATGACATTAGAAAGTAAGAATGTCTACAGCCTGGGGAAAAATGGACACCTTGGGTAAAATAGTGATTTATTTGGAGCTGCTATATGTCGAACTGTCATCTCTCCTGACACACAGACATCAATTCAGTCCCACAATAACAAGCTGAAAGAACGAAGACAGTGGATACTTACTGCACCCACGGTAGAGTCCCGAATCCAATAAATAACATTAATAAATCCAGATCCTAGGTAAACCCTTGGAGAGCTGAAATCAATTTAAAAAATATAGAAATTTAGGCGGGAGCTCTTTTAAACAAGTTGCCACATGATGGCTTTTCAACAGCTTTGATTTTGATATCTTACATCGTTGAGTCGCAATAGTTGCATTCAGCGCTCTAAGGGTTAACAAAGGATCTTGCATTCTCAGTTTTCTTACCATTTTCAGTCTCTCATTATGGCAGCAAAAACAACAATCCCACATGAATTTTTGTTTTGGACAGAAACAGAAACTCTCATTTTACATATAACAGGCCTGGCAACCGAACATGACGCAACTCCGCAGGGAAATCTGCAATAAAGAGGACATCGTAAAAAAAACAGAATCTATGGTTTGCCACGATTTCTGCCACCTGTTTATTTATGTGTGACAAGCACCAACAGTCAAGGATACTGTTTGGGTACCAATGCAGACTGCACCAAAGCCCCATAATACTCTGTGCATCAAGAAGAAGTCTCATATGTGACCCTTTTGCATGGCATATCTACTGCTGTTCAGAAGCATCTTGTGCACCGTGAGATAAGTTGTTGAGGTATGAGAACTTTTTTATGCAGCTGGTTACTTGAAATACTGAATATGATGTCAATGCTATTTGAAGGATGCAAATAGAACATACATTGAGGAATGAGTGCGCATGTTAAATCTCATGTCACGTTTCCTGCATAATTTCGCCTACATGCCTGGGGTTACACTGCTAATTAATGAAGCGAATGCCCTGTTCCTATAAACAAAGATTAGTGCTGTGCATAAGTTTTCAGCACTCAATAGATTTTTTTTTTTAAATTTAAATATGGCCTGAGATGGTTATTTTTGTTTTATACAACAGTGTTGAAGTAAACAGCGAGTACAAAACAGCACAGACCCTGTGCCACAAACTGTGCTTGTGACCAACGAAAAGTCCCTAATAGCCATCCCTACTAAACGTCACTACTAAACGTGCCTACTAAACGTCAGTCCCAATAAACGTCCATACTAAGTGTCCCTACTAAATGTCACTCCCCCTAAACGTCCACGTGAGAGTGTCCACCCTTTGCGATGCATTGACCACAGCAGCAGTTTGCAGTGTTGAAGGAATAAGCACATGCAAGATTAAAATTGTAATTAGAAAAACATTTTACAAATACATGTTTCTGTTTCATAAAAAGAATATTGATATAGATACCATGGCCTTGACAGAGCCCGGATCAGAACATCTTCAAGGGTGCAAGTGAGATTGTGAGAATGCAGAGAATATTCAGCAAGTTCTCCAGTATACTTGGAACAACCAAACACGCTGTCACCTTATATAAGACCAAAGAACTACAGGGCAGTGTTCTTAATTTTTAGGCAATGGGCAGTCACTCCAAATATTAATTTGATTAAGCTCAACAGTTCACAGCTCTTACAAATACATTTTCCAAAAATGGTAAACTTTTAATTCCATTATTTTTTGGAGGCATGGTCCAGTTTTAAATGTGCCTAAGACTTTAGCACAGCACTGTATGTCATAAGGAGTCGTACTTTGAAAGTAATGGACAGCTCTCCATGAGCCGTATGCAAGCTTTCCAGAGATGGCACGATTTCTGTGTTTTGACAGCTATCTCTACTGAGAATTATTTCAAAGTAAGTACCTGTAAATAACTTGGCAGTGTTAATATTTGCACTGTAACATTCAACCTACGCCAACACAAATGTTGGAAAACACAAGCGCACGCACACAACCACACAAACACTGCAGGGAGACTGAAGTGAAAGCAAAGGAGGCACAAGAATCCCTAGAACCTGACGATTCATCTTGACCTGATTGCCCTTCCTTGATTAACAATGCAGTGACCCTAAAAACACACTACAAAGTGCAGCCAGCTCTCCAGGCTGATGTAAGACAAGAAATAGAAATGTTTATTCGCATGAAAAATTAGGCGCAATATCCAGCGCGATGGAAACATTACATTTAAGGCAGGTGCTCTAGCACGCCATTGTACGTATGATCATATGGTATTTAAACCAAGCTGTAAGTAGCAATGAATCCTATTCTTACCCTGGTGTATTAAGCAATGTTTACTATTCACACCCGGTGCAGTATTTTTACTATTCAAACCCTGGTGTAGGTAGCAATACGTGCTGTTCATAACCTGGGAAATATAGCAATTTAAACCATTAACCCTAAGAAATTAACTGCTATCTGGGGAACATTAACCGTTTGAGTGCTGAAATAAATTTAAAAAAAATATGTATATAAATTTAATTATCTCGTGCTGTTGAAAACCTATCATGTGGGGACTTGTTTAAAAGAGCTTCCCTGCAGGAGCTCTATTAATTAAGTTGCCACATAATAGGTTTTCAACAGCTTTGATTTTGATATCTTACCTCATTGAGCAACAATAGCCGCATTTAGCACATTAAGGGTTAATATCAGGTATTTCAAAATTACAGTTCATTGGCTAATATACTCTGCACTGCAGCTCATAAATGTTATGTACTTGTCTAGCATGTGCTGTAAGCACTCCTGTAACCTTATGGAATTAAACTGTAACAAAGTGAGCCCGCCTTCACTGCTCCAGCTGAATTCAATGTCAGTGAAATTGCACGTTCTATATTGCATTTAAGTCGCAGACGTTAGTAGACGTGCACTTGTTTAAGTTTTCTGTTTTGAACTTAATGAGTGTGAATAGGTTGGCTGTACGGAAAGTGCTATTTGTGCCAGGGTGCAAATAATCACTCTGTAGTTTTTAATTCAAACAATCAAGCACAGCTTACGTAGTCTGCACAGTGGGATGTGTCCGAAGGTCACAGGGAAAATAACTACCTTGCTTGCCTTCTTTTTTAAAGCGCACTTTGTGAATAAAAAAGCTTTTTTTCAGAATTGCATTTATTTTTGATCCCTCTTACCATTGCCGAATAAAGGAGGCACAAAAAATCATTTTAAACCGATAATAAGTTTTAACCAGTTTTCAATCATTTTTCTTTATTCACAAGTTTTCCAATGATTGAAGACTGGTCAAGCCTTATAATCAGTTTAAGGGGATTTTTTTTGCCTCCTGAATTTTAAGCTCAGCAGAGACGCACACGCAGGCACACACACGCAAACAAACACGCGCACACGCACACACGTGCACACACACACTCCACACAAAAACACGCACGCGCGCGCGCGCACACACACACACACACACAAACACACAGGCACACAAACTCTCAAACATACACAAGCAAAGGCATGCACTCAAAAACACACGAACAAACTACACAAGACTGAACTCCAAACGCACAGGGAGAGGCAGCCGATTTCTGCCGCAGCGTATGCAGTCTGTTGATACTTCAGGTGAAGAAGCTCTGAGCAGAGAACAGGATTCACACATTTACAGTCCAATTCAGAAGGCGTCGTCATTTTTTCTGCTCCATATGGTTATTTCACCCTTAAAGCACAAATTATTCCTGCACCAAAGCAACTGTTTTGGCACCAAAGGCGAGCACAAAAAATAGTGCAGCTGGTCTCTATTCTTCACCGCGCGCTTATTTCCTAACATGAAGCTCAGTGCTTTCTGTCAACAGGGTTAAGTGAGGTGAGTAAATGGCCCAGAAGATGCAGCGTTTGGGTTCGGTGCGTGTTTGGAGTCTTCAGTGCTCAGTGGATTGTCTCAAGATCCGATGACTCACGCCCGTCGTCTTTAGTGAGTCTGGTCCTTTAAGAGCCGCCTCCTGCTTCAGTGCGTTAGCGGGAGGGCACTGGGAAAGCAGAGAGCTATACAAGCATCCATTTTATACCATTTATAATTATAAATCTTATCCCGATAATTATGCCATCATGCTGATTCACACTGACGATGTGACAAAAGATTAAAGATTATTTCATGTACGTTCGGTAAAAATGCTGCAAGAGATTGAAGCTAAAAAAAAAAGCTCCACAGGGGCCACATAATTGGCCCTTAATTCTTTATGTACAGCCATGCAGGAGAGAAACTCAATCAAATACCAAAAGCCACAACATCCTCCCTGTCAGGTGGTATATAATTGTTGAATTCCAGACAGTCACCCACAACCGTATAATGTTTTTTGATATTTCAACATAGATTTCTCCTAAATTTACTGGAAAATTTGAAAAAGGAAGAAAGAAAGAAAGAAATAAATAATTGGCCAGAAGCAATATAGCTTTATCTACAATCCAAACACCAAAGAAAAACTGCAGTCAGAGTAATGAATGCATGGGGTCGGTAGTTTTTGACCCCTGTATAACAATATTTCATTTATTTATTATAATATTTCATTTCCAATAATTTTACCATACAGTGCAAAGCTTCAGCATCATACTTTCAAACTGTGTCTTTCACTGAGTGGGATGCATCTTTTCAGCTACTGTGGCATTCACAGCGCTGTCCATTCTTTAAATTACCGATGAACCAAAACTTTAAAACCATTCACAGATGCAGCGAGTAATGTAGATAATCTCAGAACTACGGCACGTGATCAAGGTCTGCAGACAGATGTTACACAGAGGGCAAACAGTCATTTCTCATATTTAACTTGTTGAATGTGGGAGAAAAGGGAAGTGAACAGCTTTGACAAGAGCCAATACATTATGCCCTGATGAGTTTGTTAGAGCTTCTCTGAAGTGGCAAGCCTACTGGGGTTCGCCCCGTCAACATATATGAGCGCCTACTGACAGCAGTCCAAGGAGAGACAAAACATGAACTGGCAACAGGGTTTAGTGCACCCAGGGCTCATCAATGCACAGGGTAATGACTACTGTCCTGTCTGGTCCAAAGTGACAAAAGGGCAACTGTGGCGCAAGTCGGCAATAATATAATTTCAACAATAATTACATAAGGAATGTGTCTCAACACATAGTGCATCATTTCCTGCTGTGTATTGCACTTTTCAGCTGGCAGACCAGTGCCCACTCCAACCCCGGTCCACTTCTGAAAGCGCCTCCAATGGGCAACTGAGCTTCAGAGCTGGGCCTCGGAGCACCAGGCGCAGCGAGTTCCACTTTGACTAACATCATGTGCTTTGGCTGGGTACATGTGCACCATTTACCTGGGGAGAGACGGCACCAGGATTCAAGAGGACAAGCTGGTGGAGGCAGTGAGATACTCTGGGAAGTGTTCTGCTGGAAAGCTGAGTTTGGGAATACAAGTGACATCAGTTTGACAGACTGACGACGGAAACCAACACAATATTAGTCAGGTGGTTTTAATCTTATTGCTGATTGGTGTATAGAGAAGAGGGGAAAAAAGCCAATACTAGCATTGTAGTTTACTGCAAACGGTTAGACAAAGTGGCCCCTTATCATTATCTTCGAATTAGTCATTATCAACCAAATTACCATTTTTCACTGGCCCTGTCTCCACGCTTTTGCCAATTAAGAGCCTTTTGATACACGGTCATTAATTTGATCAGTTAAACAATTTTGTTTTCACTTTTTAATGACGCTTCGCGTGATATAGAATTCTGTGGCCGTGAGCAGTTTATTCTACATGGCACACACTACTACATCTCACATAATGTGGCTTAAGTGGGTAATTAATACCCCTGGACATGAGAAAGCAGCTCATTAAGACAAACCAGAAGCTTGTTAAAATTCTGGGCATGAAATTGATGCTGGAACAAAAAAACCAGCAAAAGCAGGGACTCCCCAGGACAGAGGTGGAGAATAACTGCGCCAAAATAAATTTCTGTTCATGTAAGCTATTAAAATATATGAAGTGTCTGAACAGGTAAATAAAAAACTATTCTCTGGGGCAGTTCCTAATAGGTACATAAAACTGTGGCCCTAGCTTTTTTGTAGATGTAAAAGGTACTTATTTGTACCAAAATTTCTGCAATTTGCTTCTGAACAGATGCATCACATGTGTTTACAGTCTCCGGAGCTCTTACTGGAGTGCAGTTCTGCACTTATGCAGCCCAGAACAGGGAGAGTGCAGGCCGACACACACTGCAGCGAAATCACAGGCCGACACACACTGCAGCGGAATCACAGGCCGACACACACTGCAGCGGAATCAATGTGGAAGCGACAAAGCTGCACTTCAGCAGGCCGGAGGAAAAAACCCTTTTTCTCACAGCAGGTTTTTTGCCTTTTCCCCCCCCGTGTCGTCCTACGGAAATGTCACGCCGTTCCTTCCCGGATTACAGCGGACACATTCCCTCCGCAGCCGGGTCTGCTAACGCAGTGCCGCAGGTTAGGCGTGTGTCTGCAGTGAGTCTGTGTGTGTGTGTGTGCGTGTATCATGTTCACCTATCTTTTTCTTTGCACTTTGAGGTCCCCACAAAAAAAAAAAAAAAAAAGGGGGTTAGGGTTTGGGTTAGGCATGTACAGTTGAGGGTTTAGGTCAGGGAAAGGGGTTTGGGAGTGAATGCAAGTCTCTGGAATGTCCGCACAAAACATGAAGGCCCATGTGCTTGTGTGCATATGTGTGTGTGTGTGTGTGTGTGTGAGAGTGTGTGTGTGCGCGCATGTGTATGTTTGTGTGGGGGCAGTGGTATGCGCAAGGATCAGTATGTTAAGAACGTCAGCTTGATTTAAAAAAAAAAAAAATGTAACGAGGTTGCCTGGCTCGGCGGTTAATGCCGTGCTTCATATACATGACTCCTGTGAGACCCCAGTGCCTCCAGCAGTCCTGCAGCCCGTAGCCTCGAGTGTTTCTCTCTGGTTCACACACACAGTAAAGTCAGGAGAAACCACACACCCAGCTGCAGCACTTAAGCCCACGGCCAACACCCTGCCACAGCCGCGCTGCAATCAACGGGATCACGACGCCCCTTTCTGCTCATTCGTCAATGAAGCGGAAATGGCAGCTTGGTGCTAGATTAAGCTATATGTCTCCCATTAATTTCGAAGGCCTTATTTATTCATTTGGATTAAAAAAAAAAAAAATGTACATTTAAACTTTCCATAGGTTTAAAAAATGACCCCGTAATCAAAAATTGGCCCATTACACATGAGCACGCTGCAATCTGCTGATTAGTGAGGAAATCGCGCCAATCAAGCCATGGCAAATATTTGCGCTGCAATAAGATGCGTCGAAACCCATCTAATGTATTGCAGCACATAACAGTTGCAGCAGTGCATTGGGTTAATTAGCATTAGCTGCTGCTGGGAGGGGCGTGGAATGGTGGCGCTGTGTACAGCAGGGGGAGACGTGCTGTGTGTGACCGGCTACAAATCCCATACACTTAGAGTTAGCTCTCATGCGCTGACTCCAGGTCAGTAACTGAATTTTTCATATGTCAGTCATGGTAAAGCCCGCGGCTGGGGCAGCTGATCCAGGATCAGTCAAAAAAAAAATGGCTTTTAGAAGAGTGGAGATGAAGTTGATAAAACCAAAAGAAAGAGTAGAGTGTTATTCTCGCTTAAGTCAGAAGTCGTTCATTTTCAATAGAGAGAGAGTGACATGACGCTTTAATTTTATTGTCAGGTGTGACGTACTCATACCTGGAGGGTGTTTCACAAAGCAGGATTGTTGAGTTCGCAGGATTAATGCACTCATTATAACCTGAGACAGCTTTTTATTCTCAGTTTATGAGTCTGTGTTTTCCGTCACTGCAGTTATCCAGCTACCTGTGTAATCCTACTTAGTGAAATAGATGCCTGCATAACCAAACTAAGCAAAGCAACTCCAATAATTAAACCAAGAACCCTCCTGGAACATTGACTGAAACACAGATAAGTGTTTGCAGTTTTGCATTGGCTACACCAGCTATTACAGTGACATGTAGCTAAACACCAGAAGTGTTAAGTTGCAAGAATTGACAACATTCTTTGATTGTTTCCTTTCGCTCTGCATAATTTACAAGCAAAGAGAAGAACACAAGTAAACAAAACAATTTTGTGTAATTGTATTTTCACTTTAGATTCCCACCGACATTTGGATTAACTGCATTCTTGGCAGTGTTGTTACATTATTGTTGGTGATGATTTCCATGAATGCTTTTGAAATGGTATTATTTTGTCAAGCCATTTGTTTAACTTCGATTCCTCAGCTTAATTTTTCCCACTTTCTGCCTTTCTCAGGGCCACACTTTCCCAATGAAGGAACCAGCTGTTCTCAATCCCACATCGCCTCACAGAATCTGCACTGTAGATTCTTCTGTGTAAGAGCCTCCGGAAATGATAGTACAATAGAGTAAAATTCATGTCAATTTCAAGTGCAAACAGGACTGATAAAATAAGTGCCGTTCGCTCACCTGAGAGAGGGGGGGTGACGAAAGTTTGGAAGCAGCGACAATAACACAAAGAACCAAAATGGAATCTAAAATTTTCCGTGGTGTTTTTTTGGCCAGGTAACAAGAATTGAGCAGTGAATGGAGCCGTTGCACCGCTCAGGCCTTGCATATCTTTCATAAGAACTACTTGTGCAAAATTCCATTCTACGCAATGCACTCAGTCATGTTTATGCATTCAGGCTATAGATGCACTTTTAAAAATGGCGAACATGAGGGCTCGGGACAATCGAGAACAGCTGTTAGAATGGCATTGAACTCCTGGATAGTTCTTCAGAATGGCCCTCCATCAAAAGCACTTCAGACTGAATTGAACAATGTCCTTGCTGCTGAACAAGGGAACTGCAGAGACGGTGAAGAACCGGAGAGAGATTTCATTATGAGCCGGGGATAACGAACGGCAGGTAGAGGACAGGAACCGCGACGCACAGGAATGCTGATCGGAATTCTGGGTACCCTGAAAGAACAGAGCTCCAGGTGCCTTTTTTAAGGACACTAATTGAACAAATTTGTGGATCCTCTCCCGCTGCGTCCCTCAACGAACCCTCCGCCCTTCCGCCATATCTGCTGTCGACACAGCTTCTATCTGAAGCTAAAGAGTGCAAGGACATTACTAGCTGGAATACAAATTTGATTTGGTCTTTTCCCTGTTACCTGCCCTTCCCTCCTCCAATGGGAGGAAAGAACACAAGAAAAGGGAACAAAGAGGCATAGCGATTGGTGAGAGCCCTGTGGGTGTAGCCATGTGGTATATTTAGCATCTGTGCGAGACAGGGGCATGGCCCCAGTGCCAAAACCCAGTTATGAAGTCCTTACCGGAATGATCTGATCTATGCTATAGAGGAGCATAGCTAGAGTGGCTCTCGTGTCGTGGCTGTAGTGCTATAACTCGGTTATGAAGGCCTCGGCAGAAGGTTCTAATTTGTGCCATACAGGGGAAGAGACAACATTGGCTCTGGTGTCACGGTTCTGGTGTCGTATCTCGGTAATGAAGGCCTTGGCGGAAGATATTGATCAGTGCTATACTGAGGAATAGATAACAGTGACTCTAGTGTCGTGACTCTGGTTTTGAACCCTGGTTATGAAGGCCTAGGCAGAAGATTCTGATCTGTGCTATTCTGGGGAATAGATAAGTGATTCTGCTGTTGCGAGTCTGGGTTCGTACCTCAGTTATGAAGGCCTTAGCAGAAGATACTGATCTGTGCTATACAGGGAATAGATAACAGTGACTCTAGTCTTGTAACTCTGGTTTCGTACCTCAGTTATGAAGGCCTTGTTAGAAGATATTGCTCTGCGCTACAGAGGGAGAAGATAACAATGATTCCGGTGTCGTACCTCGGTTATGAAGGCCTTGGCGGTGGCGGGGCTCATGAACAACACAGCGCGGCGTAGCGTGTCCCGGTAGCGGTGCAGCTCCTCCACCCGCATGGAGCGGAACATTCCCGTGATCATCATGTTGATGTTGGTCTCCACCTTCTGCAGGGATACGTCCATGCCCTGCTGCGACGTCTTGTCCAGGAAGTCTTGAATCCCCCGGATGTCTGACCAGGGAGAAAGTTTGATCAGGTCAGACAGAGGAAAGGAAATTCATTTCAAATTCAGTCAGAGGCAACAGAGCAGTCATTAGGACCACATTTGGACAGAAGTACAATTTTGCTTTTTGGCTGTGTGCTCCACCATTTTGGATTTGAAAATGGTGAATATAAGATTAGAGCAGAGACTCCAAGATTTATTTGAGTGTATTTACAAACATACAGGGTTAACCATGCAAAATTTTTTTAATACAATGCTACAGTCCAAACTTGGTGCACAGCAAATTTCTGATTGCATGCCATTCTTTTTGACAAATATAGATCACTCTCGTCCTGGAGTGCCCCAGAGTATGCCGTTTTTTTTTTTTTGGGCCAAATTATGTTCTTCATAAATTAAAATTTTAAGATGTGAGATCAAAATTATTATTATTATTATCATTATTACTGCATATATAACTGCAAAAGTAAGTCAATGAAATGAAACAGGTGTGACCTTACTGTTTGCCAAATAAATTGTTAGTTTTTGCAACATGTGTTGACCGTTTCATCAATGAGGAACCTATAGATTGTTTACATTAAGGGTTCCGTCAAATTGTTTTCCTCTGCAGTTATTCATACTGGTTTCCAACATATCTCATTGTGGATATGAAATTTTCATTCTTCATGGCATGTGTAGATTTGTCAAATGTGGCTTATGAGGACAAATAACTGCTCTGAACATGAATGCACCTAATTAAGGCAAATCAACGGCTTGTTTAAGTCCTAAGATTGCAACCGCGGTTGGAACAAAAACAAGTATAAACAGTGGGGCGCCAGGACCGAGTCTGAGAACCACTGCTTTAACCTAAAGCTTATTAACCTAATTACCTTTCTCTGTGAACACTTCAGTCATCGCCAAAGTATAATTTAAATAGCCAGGTGCAGGTCCTTCAAGCTTTCATGACTTCACTGATTATACATATAAATCAGTAAATTGATACAAAATAGAATCAATCAATTCAAATAGAATCATGCCATCAGAATGATCTTCGCAATTAACTGAATAAAGTATATGAATTTTTGCAACGCAATCATTTATTTGCTGATGAAAGCCGTTTGTTATAATTTTCAAATTAAGCATAATTGAAAGCTGAAGAAACACTTGAAGACGTTCAAGTGAGTTTGCCAAGAATACAAGAAACCCTCGGTAATGCAGAGCAAGGTTTGGGATCCTCTGCTGTAAATTATGTAAGGAATATACAACATGCCAGTCACGACACAAAAAATGTAACATCACGTGTTACATTATTTTCATATAATGACCAACACAGAGTTCTGTAATATGCTTATTTTACAGTGAGCACATATGCATGTTTATCAAAAGATATCATTTTTGCATCTTCTTCTGGATATCGCTATTAAGTATCAATTACTTCCTTCTACCAGTCTTTGTTTTGGCTGATTTGATACAGCCAATAATACCATTGCTATGTGGTAGACTGCCATCGTTAGCTCTCGCTCATAATGCTCCAATACAAGAGCAGCAGTGGCTAGTGCCACAGGGTCAGAGATCCACTCAGTCATTGTTGCAGAGTACTTTTCCCCATTTTCCATAGGCTATGTCCACACTGTCACATTTTACTTTTAAAGCGCATACATTCTGCTACATTTTCGCCCCACGTTCATACTACTTTAGCGTCTACGAACCCCCAAAACTGAGACTTTTGAAAGCACTGCTAACCCCTTTATTAGCTTTAAAACTCCAAGTCATAGTGTGGACGGAGATAGTTTTTGTTTCAAAATACCATTTCAGAATGAAAACATATTGTTGTGGATGTAGCCATAGTCACCATACTCACCGAAGATTTAAATAGTCATATTGAAAAATGAACACCTATCTTTTTCCATTTTTAAGCTTCTATTCAGGTTTTGGCAACAGAATGACGCAAAGTGACTGGCACAACTCACCAGTGCTAGTAACATATTTTGAACTACTTCATAGAGGCATAATTAAGGCAAAACAATGTACACTTTCACAAAGCCCTTCAACTAAACACTATCAAAAATTCAACAGGGCGATGTTATAAGACCCTATTAACTTAAACGACAAAGTCAAAATTGCATTTAACTTATTTTTAGTTCTCCTCTAATGCAACGAAAGTCTACAATATCACTCAGTTTTAAAACTAAAAAATGATTCCCTCCAGTGCTGGATGAATCTATTTCCTGAGCCCTTATCAAACATCTTAAAGGTTGTAGATTATGCTATTTATTTACAAGTTATATTCTAGGGTGTCTAAAAGGGGAGTTTTACTTTTTGCCAAAAATCCCAAGCATATACACAATTTCTCAGCCTGTCATCCTCTGAGGAACGGGTTGTTTTGGGAGGGAATCCCCAGTATAATGATGAGTTCAAAGTTGATTAGCTGGTGAACAAAGCAAAATGCACAGGGAGAGGGGGGAGGAGTCTTAGCAAGGCTGTGGAAGGGAGCAGTGCACCACAGACAAAGCTGGTGGGAGTGGAACATGCAGAGCGGGTCTGTTTATGATGTAGAAAATAACAGCGAGTTTGAGCACAGTTTGAAACACTGCTTGCAAATGGAGCTCTACTGGTTTAACTGGAAGGTCTTCAAAGTGAACCTTCTCTGGACTGCTTCATGCAGAAAAGACAAAGCTTGCAACAACATTCAGTTGTCACCAATATCCCACATTAAGCAATTAGGTTATCAGAACAGTTGCAATTGCATTTTAATTCAGTGAGTATGTGTTTCCTGCATAGATGCTAAGTACAGCTTGCTTTGTGCATTTGTCATGGTCATCTTGTCATAAACTGAAAGTAAATAATACATGAATCACTGCCTGAGTGGTGGCTGTTAGCTCATCCATCTGTGTAAGCTGAGCTCTCTGACGGCAAAATGTCAACACACCCAAATGTATTGCGTAGCAAAATACAGACCTGAGATGGCGGGCACAGCAAGATTTTTGCAAGCGGCCTAAAATGAGATCATGGGCACATTCATTGGACATGATTTGACAGGCGAAAATGGGGATGGCGAGAGTATAACTGGCTGACAATGAACACGTCAAAAAAAAAAAAACTTAGGAATGTTTGAACACTTCAGTGTTTGCAGGGAAGAACTGGCTGGCATAACACATTTGAAATTATATTGACAAATGAAATCATATTTGTCCTTGATATTTTATCAAGTAGAACATATCAGCTTGCTTTATGCTCCGTCACTAGCAACACCTAAAAACCGAGAAAGTGCACCTTTTTCCGAGAAATTCCTACAAAAACTTAGAATACACCAAGGTTAACCAAAGATTTGAGGACAACTCGGGAAAATTTTCCTAAGACACACCGAGGATTCTGGCCCACTGAATTTCAGAGACCACATTGGGGAGGTCTGAGGACAGTCAAAACACAGGCCCTATTAAAGACCTCCCTCCAGTACTGTAATCCAAACACCTATTAATTATGCACATTACCAGCACACTCTGTTCGGCAAGGTTATAGTCTAATTAAGCTAGGCAGTCTAACTGAGGTTTACTGGGGTGTTGTCCAAACTTAAGTAAACTGGACAGACTTCGGGATACCTCGGTAAAATTTTTCCGAGGTTAACCAAGTTGACTTCAAATCTTCAGTAAATCTCGGTGCATTCTAAGTTTTCTGGAATTTTTCGGAAGATGGAGCATTTTCTCGGTTTTTGGGGACTACTAGTGCGTTTGCTTTACACAATTTTCTTACCCTATTGGCGATTCACAAAGCAAGCAGCAATATTTTATTTTACCCAGCTAAAAAAGTAATCTCAATAAGATTTAAAGACTAAATGAAGGCTTAATATTAAATAAATTAATGGAAATCAATTGTTGGATCCTCTTTTAATGGTCTTGACTGACAGAAGGAGAGAAACAGCAAGGGGGATAAACTGGCAGCCATTTTCAGTGACTTTTTGATAGATGAGGTTGAAGCCCGAAAACTTACTCTGATCAGCAGTGGGGAATGGGTGCTAGGCATTATGGGTAATGTGGTTCACAGAGCAGTGGGTAGCAGATGCTGGGTACACAGGAAATGCACTTTTAGTGTGATAGGGAAACAGTGGCAACTGGAGTGGGACTATCACCAGCTCCATCTATGCGGTGCGAGCGAAGGCCGAGACAGTAACATAGATTTCCCGCTCACTCACCCAACCCGCTACCACAGACAAGCGTCTACACACACTGCACGGCTGAAGTATTTGAACAACGACACTGCGTAAACCTCATAGTCATTGTGTTCAAAACCAATATGCTGGAATTCAGATCTAAAAAAGCCAACGTTGAGCCACTGTCCAAACACTGGAATCACAGTCCATCAACGTCAATCCTGCTGACATACTGAGCTGAAAAAGTCAACATTTTGTCACTGTCCAAATACCAATGTCACCAGCTTGTTTCTTTTTTCACTCAAAAGGCAGACAATCAGTAAAGAGGAGGGAAAATAAATTTTCAAAGCATCGAACATGAAAAGAAAAGGGGAAAAAAAAAAAAAAAACACCTCTTAGGCTGTTTTTTGCACCCGAGAGCCTTTGGATCATCTTGCATTGACTAGAAGTCATAAAAAGTCATGTCAATGTATGTGGAAATTGACCACAGAGGAAGCATGCAGTTTATTCTGCTTGGTCTTCATTACTGGACATTTATGGCTCTATAAAGTAGGGACATGAAAGCCCAGGTCACCGGGGAGACAAATGAGCTGCTAGCGGTTAGCGCATCAGCCTTCTGTAAACTCACAGTGAGGAGATCAGGAGAGTTCTAACAAACTGAGTCACAAAGGACTGCCTCTACACACAACCGAACCAACACCTACACCCCTTCGACATTAACATTGCAGCTGAAATATTCTGCAGAAGCTAGCAGGGATTCTGTAATTCATGCCCTTATTTACACTTATAACAGGTCATTGGTGGTTATAGTTGGTTCTTTACTGGTCAAAGCTGACCTGCTGCTAATCAAAGCTGGTTGTGGTCATTAATATTCACAATTAAGGTGGAGGGTCAACTAGTTAACTACAGGAACTTCAGCTGGTGAAAAGGAGGCCAACCAGCTAAAACCAGTTAAAAACACAGTTGATACTAGCTAACCAGGTTAAGCTTGTTAAAGCCAGACATCTCCGCAGAGAGAACTTGGGACACACTCCATGAGACTTTAATTAACTCTAAACATTTTTGCTACGCAAGTTTCCGTAATTTAAACGGAAGGATAATTTTGAGAGCAGGAATATATTCTCATGAGCCAATCAATCCCAGCTTTCAACTGCGAACTCAAATAGCTGCCGCTGGCATTCAGCTCTACATCGCCAGGGATTTCAGTCGCATCTCATCCCGAAAACAGCAGCTAGGCTGACCCTGGCTGGTCTCCGTGTTCCAGAACCTCTCTTTTTGAGGAAACAAACAAAATGAGGTCAGAGCCCGGTTTGACAAAGAAGAAACTCGCTCTGCCGCTCACACCTCCTCTCTTACTGCTGCTCTAAAACTCTGGGTCGTGACTGTGCTCTTGAGCCCGACCGCCACCTCTAAAGGACAGCTGCTATTCAGTCTACCGAACACTGTCACTACCATGTATGTACTTTTGACTCTACCTCATATTTCCACCCAGTTTTCATTTTTATTATTATGCTCAGCTTCCATAATTACATCACTTGACTATTTCATACCACAGTACAATGTTACGACGCGCAGCGCAAAAAAAAAAAAAAATTGGTAATTGTTTAAAGTGAATTAAAGGCTTTGTATGTAACGGTCAGGTTGTGAAACCAGTCATTTCATGAAATTACAAAAAATTCAGTCATTTCAGGTAATGGCTGGACCTAAACTTCAATAAATACGACAAATTTCTAGCAATTTCACGAAATGACTGGTTTCACAATCTGTCTAGAGTCTTTGGCTTCATTGGATTTCATTTTGCATGGTGTTTGATTGCTTTGCATGTCTTGGCCGACCCTCCCTCGAAGCAGAGATGGAAGGTTCATCAGGCAAAACAGAAAATATAAAAAACAAATAATGCACTTTGGCAGTGAAATTATAACTCCTGTTTTATCATCAAAGAGGATTAATCTGATAATTCTATGCAAATTGCGTGGCTCTCTGAAAGCTCTTAAACAGGCCTTCATCAACAATGTCAACTTTATAAAAGTTAGGACAGTGCGTAAAATGTAAAAGAAAAACATATCAATGTTTTTCAACCTGTATTAAATTGAAAACGGGACGCTGACAAGATAAAGTTTTAACAAATTAATGCTTTTTTACACTTATTAATGCCTACACCCCTTTCCAAAAAAGCTGGTATAAGCCTATTCATTACCTCGTTTCATCACTCCCCCTTTTACACTGAGCAGTCAGTCGGGATCACTAATTATCACATAACTGCCGCATTTCTCCCATAGCCCAGCTCTTGAAATATTTTCGATATTACCCTAGGGCTGAGAGCATGGGGAGGGGGGTTGGGGGAATTGCTCCGCATTACGTCATGCTCTTAATATTTAGCCAAATTGAATACTAAGTGTAACGTTTGGCTTAGCGCTGTTGCAAGCCAGATGAGTACCACTCTCATAACTAAGTAATTGTTCCTGAGCTAGTCCAGCGCGTATGGAGTACCTTTCCATAAGTATTATGTAACATTAGTTTGTTAGCTAACAAGCTACTCAGTTGACTGTGAATTTATAAACCATGCTACTTCAACCGCAAATATTTGTGATACAGTGACTTAAGGGGTATCAGGAAGGTGTTAGCTCTGTGCTAACAAAACGGGAATTAGCTACCATTATTGCGCTAATGGAAATTAAGTCTGTTTTCTATGAAATCACGCAATTCAGTTATATGATAAACAGCATCTTATACTGTTTATACATAGTTCTATCTTATAATCATATGAGAGTTATGAAACTCTTGGAGTAAATTTTGGGTTTGTTGCATGCTAAAGCTTGCAAAAAATGCTAAATTTACTCTAAAAGTTTCATAACTTGCATATGACAAACCCATTTGTGTAAGATCCTGTATTTGTTAAACTATTGAAAGAGGACATTTTTCCTGTTAAAATAATACTGAGGTGCCACAACAGTGTGGGGTCTCCACTATCATGTCTTGTGCTTCATTAATGCACCACGCGTTTTCATTGGGAGACAGGGCTGGACCGCAGGCAGGCTAGTCAAGCACCTAAGCACATGAACTCTTTGATTATCAAACCATGCAGTGGTTACAAGTGCTAACTATGTAAGTTGCTCCAAAATACATATGTACTTGGACTAAATGGTGCCTTAACGGATATTCAAACTATCCACACCATGACACACTCAAGCACCCCCATACCATGACAGACGCTGGCTTTTGAGCTGTGCGTTGGACACAATCAGTATTGTCTCTGTCCTCTTTGGTACTGATAACACAACATCCATATCATCCAAAAACAATTTAAAAAGTGGACACTTCAGGGTGCATTTGATTAGAAAATGCAGAAAATTCCAGAGTCGTTTTGTTTACTGCAAGTCTGCTGTTTCTGAATAAATGTAACATTTCAGTTTGATAAGTAACGCTCCATGAAGATTGGTTCTCTTAGACAAAATGTTGTGTGTATTATTGGTGTGTAGTAAGTGGACGAGAGACACCTAAGCTAACTAGACAAGGTTTAAAAAAAAAAAAAAAAAGCTTTCAAAGGTTAATACACTCAAGAAAAAGGAGTTCCCCATTATGTATTGAGTTGCAAACAAAGCCTGAAAATGTTTTCCTTCAAAAAAAAAAAAAAAAAAAAGAAACTGGTAAGAAAAAAATTCACTTCAAGACCTTGTTGTGATATAGATAGGAAGTTGTGGCTTGAAGTTAGCAAAGGGTAAAAAAAAAAAAAAAATCTTTGGAAACATTGGAGCTGTATTGATATTCACCTCAATGACACAAACTTCTGCACACCTTGTGAAAAGTTGTGCTAACATACTGTGCAGGCTGGGTAATAACATTAGGTTTTATCACCTCTGCAATCTCAGTTACAACTTCTGCAGAGTTGCTGAGCCATACCGGTTCGGGAAAGAGCCGTGTTTCTTAATTTCAGCTGAATTTCTTTCCTTCAGTGCTGGCATTACATTCTGAACAGCAAATGAGCCATGTTCATTAAGCGCGTGTATATCCTGAGCGAGCTATAATGACTGTCCAGCCATGCAGATTCAGTGTTCTGCATACTGATAGAAATGGCAGAGATTAATGTGTCTCTGTAAAGTTTACAGAGGCGGCGAGAATGAAGCCTTTCGCACAGCTTTTCACTGGTTTAGCTTTGTGTGTTTCAGTCCTGCTTGGACTCAAAATTGATAAGCAGGGTTACACAGGCAAGACTGCTGCAGTAAATAGCACTCCGGGTCACCAATGGGAGTTTTCTGAGAGTAAATTTAGCACTGATATAAAGAAATATTTTTTCACACAGAGAGTGATCACAATGTGGAATAACTTGCCGGGCCATATCTTAGAGGCAGAAACTCTGGGAGTTTTCCAGTCCAGGCTTGATACAGTGCTGGATAGCTTGGATACCACCTCGTCGTTCAGTATCTGAAGTGCCATGTTCACTTTATTGATGGGAAAATGGCGAGCCTAGTTGGGCTGAATCGCCAGTTTGCGTCACTCGTGTCATGTTGCGTTACTTTACATTATAAGGTTCACCGATTAATTTTTGAGATCAACTGATCTGAGACTATATCAGAAATTATGGCTATTAAAGATATGTCAGCAGGAGCCGACGTGAAGGACAACAGCGCAACAGTGATCAGTAGAAAATGCACAGCGTAGACAGAGCAAGACATGCAATGTACTGTGGTGGTCTGATGTAAGATGTATCAAGCTAAAGTTGATTGGGTCAAAACGGATAATAGATATGAAAGTGTTTTAGCTGGATTAATATTTGGTAGAACGCTATATGTTTTACAATACAATATATTGAGTTAAAATATTAGGCGCTGGTCAGTTGTACTCTCAGAATGCACGTTCACAAATATAAATCAGCAGCAGCCAACAGGCAATTGTTTGGGATTAAATTCTCCAGAGTTGGTAGCATGAGTCCCATACATAGTTTTGAACGTAGTTCACTGATTGCACATTCCAAATTTTCTGTGGGAATGGAGATGCTAAAAAAAAAGAAGTTACAACTCAGTGCAAATCATTGATTATTTTGCCTCCATCTTCTATAGCTCTGCGTGGCCTAAAAGATGATCTTCTGCCTTCATATTCAACTGACATGAAATGACCTTGGCCTTTAATCTGATGACCTCCAAAACCTCATCAGCTCAGCCACCCTCTATGGAGAGCCACCATGTCAGATTTGGTGAAAATCCTACCACTCCTTCAGCAGTCATAGCCCAGACGACAAAATTATGATGGACGGTGTCCCAAACAAACACACGAAGGGACAAACAGAAAATATTACGCCGAGGCATAGTTACCAAGGCTTTAAGTGAAAAAAGCAATGTTAAATAAAATAATTACCCATTCGGAGTCAGATATTATGACCTGGATTTTTTGCTTTTTTTTTTTTTTTTTTTTCGCAAAGTTGCACAATGCTTCAAATTATCAAAATGCAACCAGCCAATGAAAAAAACAAACAAACAAAAAAAAAACTGCCTGGAGGTCACCATCTTTCCATCCCTCGAAAGGTTGAGCCAATGAAAGGTCGAGGAACATTTTCGTAGTCTGGTAGTCACGAGACAGTGAAATCAACTGACCATAGCTTAAACTAGCTTTATCAAAGTCAGTATAGGTTTAACTCATTTTAAACTGAATTCCCACTCATTCTGCGCTGTTTTGTCAGCTTAAATCCACAAGCTAGTGCTCCCGCTCTTTATCAGTGCTGGTTGTCTGACAATGGGAGATTTGTTCATGATCCATTATTTTATCTCATAGTTTGTTTATTTTTTTTTTACAATGTATGCGCGAGTGAAATGTGAGTTGTCATTCGTATTCATTATATTGAGCAGATATCTACATTATCACAGGCATTACCGTTGCTGGCTGTATCTTGCTCCTTTTATAGTTCCAGGATCTGGTTTGCCGCGGATTTGAATATTAAACACAGCTAGCATGTTTAGCAAACTAATTTCTGTTTTAGCTGATGTAGCTAGTCTAGCTGAGCTCATTGGAAGATTACTATGGATGTGCAATATGTAACACGACAATCATGTTTCTTCGGTTTTATAACAGCATTTGTTGAATTGGTGGACATGATAATTTATTAGATTGCCAGTGCATTCGGCTATTGGTTGTCAGAACACTCACAGGAAAGCAGACAATTCCAGTCTTGAACATGAGCTTTTTTTTTCTTTTTTACCTCTTGCCATGAAAGAGCTTTTGGACATTTGATGCCGCTGTTAAAGGGAAAATGGCAGATTCAGTGAGTGTTTTGATCCAGATGTTACAACTTTTATTGTTCAGTTCAACTTTGTTTTAAAATTACCAACAACATGTTTTATAACACCTAAGGGGCAGTTATTTATTTTGCAGTTCACCTCAGACGAAAACTGACTTTCACTTTAAGTCTAGTCTTCAACAATGTTCCCAATTTAAACTCAGTAATCCGACATATTTCCTGATTTTACTTCCTGAAATATACCCCCTTATTAAAGGCTTGAGACCCAAGATCACAGCAGTCTCTCATTGGAGGGTAAGACTGAAAACTGATATATCATGGCGCGCTGAGGGACACGGTGCTCACTTGATAAGGAGCGAACTAAATCTAAATACGGAGTGCTACATATCTGAGATGTATCTCTGCAATAACTAAGATGTGAGGCACATGTGCATAATGACTCAACAAGGTGTGCTTCAAATCTGTGTAATGAGTTGATATGGTGTGATTCAAATCTGTGTAATGACTTTGTTGGGCAAGCTTAAAATCTGTGTCATGACTTGGTAAGGTGTGGTTTAAATCAGTGTAATGACTTTGTACGGTGTGATTTAAACCTGTGCAATAACTTTGTAAGTTGTGCTCATTCAGTGTAATGGCTGGAAACAGTGAGCTTCAAATCTGTGTGATGACTTAGTAAGGCGTGTGTTAAATCTGCGTAATGACTTGGTAAGGTGTGATTAAAATGTGTCTAATGACTGTGAGGTTTAGCCTCTCTTGTGTGATTCTTCACTCTCCCTGAAGCTGCAGCACCTGGTCTGTGTCTGATGCGTTTACTATGCTTGACATCACCTCTTCACGAGGATCGCTTCAAAGAGGAGGGCGAAACGAAAACAGCCCTGAGCAATAAATCCTGAGGAGGGATCTCCCAGGGGCCCCTCTCGCTGTAAACACAACAGAGGGGCTGCCCAGGGGGAGTCGGGGCTCAGGTTTTTGATGGCATTCTGAGCGCGTAGCCGCTCGCGGCCAATCAAACCACTGCGCGCGACGGCTGCATTTCACACGGGGATCCGCATTTGGTGCGACACGATTCAGACGGCGCATTTTTCACGGTTGTCCGGTGCTGTTAGTCAAAAATGTCAACTGAAACGCGCGGGGGAGGGGCTGTGGGAGGCATCGCGAACTGCAGGTTGAACAAGGTCGCCATGAACAGGGAAACGAAAGGAAAGCTTACAGCTCCGATGACGAACACAACCCGCCAGTATTCACCACTGCAGACAGGACGGACACACTCGCTCATTATATTATCCAGCGCGCTGGCTCTTTGCATCTGCGCTATGGTGCGAAATCCACTGCCGTGCCAGAGCAGCTTGCGCCATAACTTGTCCGCAAACAAAATTCAATTCGCAATCGACCAGTTTCCGTTGGAACGTCTCTTTTTTCCCAGATGGGCTGAATGCTCATTGCGGAGGGTTCAAAAAACGTGAAAATAACCGTGAACCCATTTGCACAGTCCCATCTGCAAACCGTTAAACCTGCTATTAAACTTGTAACACGACGGGCGGTTTGAGAACGACGGCATGGGAGAAATGAGATTGCGGTGCTTAAAGTCTGAGCCTTATCGATTACACTCAGAAATTAGGATCATAACTGCCATTTTACAGCTTGTTGGCAACTTTATTTTGCTGAGTGTAAGCTGAAGCCAAAATTGCTTTTAATCTCTCTCACCATATAGTATAATAACTGTAGACGTTATTACCGCATTAAGTCATTTTTGTTTTCGTACGACAGATATTGCCTCTGAGAAAATTTAGGGTATGGCATTGGCTTTTATTCTGGGATTACGAAAACCCTGCCATTGGTGCATTTTAACCAGAGGTGGAAAATCAAGGTCTAGAGAATAAAATTCCATCACAGGATTTTGTTCCAGTTGCCTGGATTTGTTATTTAGCAAGATTCCTCCACCAGGAAGTGGCACATTATTTTACATGTTTTTAAGTGCTGTGAACACAAATCATTAAGTTGGCATACTCCATTTTTTTGAGGTTATCAGTTTCCACAAAACATTTGAGTTCACCACACCTGTCAGGGATTATGGTGCAGGTATCACAAACATCCTGCCTGTTTTTTTCTGGGGCTTGTTCTCCACTTTATGAAATATTAGCAGCTTTTAAAAATCTGGAGAGAACCAGACGAGGAGGGGATTTTAAACACAGCGAAAGCAGCCCATTTGTTTAGCCAGAGAGCCATGTGTGTGTCAACGTCTCTTGACAGAGAGGGGGAAAAAAAATCAAATCCCCCGCTGGAGAGGAACATGTTGTTTGTTCTCATTGATGAGGTGACAAGATTTTCCCTGTCAGTTTTGATTTTGGCCGTTCGGAGAGCCAGTTCCCCTCCTCACAAAAACTCCAGAGTACAGTCTGCAACTGCTCAAAAGGTGGCAAAAATTTTCCTTCTTGTCTTCACTCCAGCACATTGGGTACTAAAACAATGA
This sequence comes from Gymnothorax reevesii, assembly GCA_029721435.1. Taxonomy (NCBI): domain Eukaryota; kingdom Metazoa; phylum Chordata; class Actinopteri; order Anguilliformes; family Muraenidae; genus Gymnothorax; species Gymnothorax reevesii. Next base: position 7,236,759 of record CM056580.1, on the reverse strand, counting down.
CTAAGAAGTAAAAGTGCAGACTGTCGGCCACAATGTGTTGGTAATGACATGCATATCGTACTAACTGTGTGGGAATTGTTGAAGCTTTAAAACAGTATTGCTGTTCAAATATGTACGGACTGTTCCACATACCTCTCGCAAACACTTACAAAGCCAGACTACCCACTTAACTCTTTCCCAACTGGAATTCATGAGGACAAAATGGCAAAATGGAAAAACTGCAACATAAAAAAAAATAAAAATCACAGAAATATTTCATTTTTCGATGTCACCTGCTGTTTTTTGTTTGGCGAAATATCACTTCATTCTGAGGAATTTCCACTTGAAACCTCTTCGAGACAACCATTTATATTAGGTTCAAGTCTCCCTTTGATCAATGTTTTTTGAGTTATGGTCAGCGAAAACGATAAACATTGCAATGCATACACAATGTTTGTCGTGTGCGAGTGATGGTAAAATAAAAGGATTTTTCTGTTTGAGGAGCCCAATTATTCAGACAATGTTTGAAAACATCTATATTTAGGTATAATCAGAAAGAGCTGATTCTCAGCTTTCTTTTGATATAGAACACAAAGTAATCGGTTTCATACTTATAAAACCATTCAGTGACCCCTTGTGCCCTGTGAGGTTTTGGCCATTTTCATCCTGGAAGAGACCCCTCCCATCACAGGAATGCTTCATCATTGGATATAAAGGTGATTGCACAGAATACCTCCGCTATGATCTGCAGTGACCCTTCTACTTTCGATGTGAGGAGTGGTCCCCAAATAAGCCAGGAAAATGAACAAAAATATCTGCATGCGTTACGTTTGCACACACATTTAAGCAGGTTTTTTTTCCTTAATTTGACACCCACCTGTGTATTATATATATATTACAAATAAAATATTTTAAAATCTTCATCCTGACCAACAAAATCTTATTTGTATTGCTTTTTTGCTTAATTTGGGAAAACCACTGCCAATGAAATAAGACAGTTTGACCTATTTCTACTTAAAATATGACTACAATGGCCCGCCGCGATTGTGTAGTGTTTGCAGTGCGGTTCCATTATCTAGTCTCCAAATAAGTGGCACAGATACTGCAGCAGCGTTCTGCATGGGACTCTGCTTGGTATTCCGTGGACTTGCACATTGTTAAAATTCACCTCAAGCACAGGCATAAACAGAAAATATGTCGCTACGCCACCCCATCCTCCCACAGGAAAAAAACAAGGCATATTAGCATCACCGCTTGTAATAAAATCATGTCATCAAGAAATACGTCTAACGCCACTGGAATGGCTCCAAAAGCCTAATTATCTGGGATGGTGGTGGCTGGCCCCGGCTGTGATTGGTCGGAAATGGAGAGTTTGAGGGGAAGTGAGGTAAGGGTGTGGAAGGAAGCCCAGCGAGGGCGATCTGTAAAGCGTATCTGCGAGCATCAGAACGGCTGGAAATAAGGAGATGGGAGAAAGAGAGAGGAAATCAAATAAAATCCTGATCCCCCCCCAACCAGCCCCCTATAACACCTCCTCCGTTCCCTACACCCCCCGCCCCGTCACCCAGGAAGCCATTTGAACAGAAGATTGGGGGCGATTTGAGTGTGCTAAGTGCAGCCGTAGCAATTTCCCAGGGAACTGTGGGGAAGCAGTGGTGCCAAATACAGAGGGCATCCGTCTCCTGGGTGACACGGGGCTCGGAGGGTCGGTTAGGTACCGCTGGGACGTTATTATGCGTCCCACCTTATCAGGACACATCGCGTTGGGACTGCGGAATCTTACCCCATTGGAGCAGTCGCTAATTAATTCAGTTTTCCCGTGGTTAAGCTCTCTGATTGGACCCTGCCGTATGCACTAAGATCGAGGGAACAGAAGTGAAATGCCTCAATGACTGACACAAACATGAGCAGGCATACACCATGTGACATGCGCACGCAGAAACAGGCATGTGCACACAAGCAGGTACACACAAGCACATACAATGCGCTCGTAGACTAATACCTTTACATACACTGACACACGCGCACGCAGGCCTGCACAAAAGCAAATACACACTTACGCGCACACACACACAATACACCTATGCACTCACAGCACAAGCAAAAACAAATACCTTCACACACGTGTAGACAAATACATACAAGTTTATGCAGCAAAAACACACGCACATACAAAGAGGGACTGTGAACACAATCAAACACACGCTGCGGTTGGAAGACAGAGCCGAGAGGTGATAATTCCATGCGGATGACAGAAAACTTTCACAGGGTTTGCAGGCCATTTTACAATCTCCATTCTGGCCCCAGGCCTCAGACCTCAGGGCTGCTGGGTCTACACTTCACACATTTGGCTGCTGCCGCATCCTGCTGCAAACCTCACAAAGCACCACCGTGGGCAGCTCTGTTCTCCTGCAGGATAAACGGCTCAAGCAACCCCTCTTCCTCCATGACCTCTCCCCCACCTCCTGCGTGCACCCCACGAAAAACAGGCCAAAAAACATCTACAGAAGTGTTGGAGTTCATCACTGGGGTGGTAACCTCTCAGTACATAAAGCTGTGCCCCAACGCACCCATATACCGTAAAACTAAGCTGTCCTTTTATTGCTTGGAGAAGATACTAATTTGTACACAAAAAGAACATTATTTCTCTCTCAGAGTCCATTTGGGAAATGCGCTCTCTCGCCGCACACTTCAGAATTTCTCCAACCTGCTGAAATTTGGCAGAGTTGACCGAGGTTAAAAATGTGCTGTTGTCATTAGCAGGCCAAATAGAGGTGAACACTTTGCCCGGCGACACTCTCTAAACAACAGTAAGGGTCATTTTGGATTTACTGCCGGGCGTAAGTGCTCAGGAGAACATTGGCATTGATGAATACACTCAGGCCGATGTGCTGGGCCGACCGCCCCTTTCATGTGCCACTTGAATGTGTCATTTGTTTAAAACAAAAGCCTGATTCTGTAGCAGAGGAGGGGTAAATAACAAAAGCACCATTACATGGAAACTGCTTTCACTCAACATCACCACCACCTCACACCGACGGCGAGAAACAGCAGCTCTGCACTGGCTTGACGTCATTTCTCCTGCTTAAAACATTACCCTCACATAAATATATTGTCATTCTCAGTTCTTCTGATCCGCACTCCATGACTATTATAACTCATCTGATGAAGGGTTGGACGGTGGTTGTTTAAACGGACAGCACTTTCCAGAGGAGAGTCTGACACACAGTGATTTGCCCTACGTTTTTCACTAAGATTCGCACCATCTGTCTGTGCGTGACCTCAGCGCCAAAGAGACCTGAGACTGTGCCACCTTCTGTTGACTGACACCTGTGAAAATTATCCGATTCTCTACGGACAACTTACCGTTTGGAAATGTGTGCTCTAGATAACTGACACTGGAAAGTAAGGTCTATTATTATGAAATAGCTTTAGAAAATGTTAAGTGCTTTTATGAAACATTATATTGAAGGAGTGGAGTGCTGTTATTCAGAAAATGGCAATTTTTCAATAACTGATATGTGTCCCGTAAATGTTCCAAGATAAAATGGCAGAGTGCTGACAAATGTGCCTTAATCATACTGTGGCAGAGCTGCTCTACCCCTCGCCCAACCTGCTCCCTCACCCAACCGACACTGCGACTAAAACCTCGACAAGCGTTTTAATCTTGCATTTACACTTAAAATTGGTCTTTTTACGACTTTTATTTGCTAAGTAAGACAGAAATGGTGCCAATGAGGTGACACGGTTTTAATCAGTTCACAACTTTCCAACGGGATCGAATGCAGAATCTTGTTAAGCTTCTAAAAAAAAACCCTGTATTTCCTAAGAAAAGCAAGATTTTGTGTCTCATTCAATAAAAAAAAAAACTTTTTATCACAGATATTCTAACCCTTAGAGCGCTAAATGCAGCTATTGATGCTCAGTGATGTAAGATATCAAAATCAAAGCCGGTGAAAACCTATCATGTGGCCACTTCTTTAAAAGAACTTTAGCAGCACATGATAAATACATTTATATTTTTTAAAAATGTATTTCAGGACTCTGGGTTAATGTACCAGGCCTTACAAGCCGAACACCTCTGTCTCCCCCCCTCGCTCACCATAGTCGGTGTCGTAGAAGATGATGAACTTCTGCCAGGTGTACTCCATCACCACGTGCATGATGACATCGTTGAGGTAGACGGGCGGGCGCACGAACAGCGTGTAGTCCTCGGCGCGGGAGCGGCTGATGTCGGGGCAGCTGGAGCGAGCCGTGCCCCCGGGGGCGCGCTGGATGAAGAGGTGTGGGATGTGCATGGCGTCGGCCAGCGTCTGCAGCGACCCCGCCGACATGCAGCCAATGGAGCTGACCAGCGCCAGGATCCCCCTGTTCATCAGCTCGCAGGCTACGCGGAGAGAGAGAGAGGAGAGCAGGTCATTCATCTATCCACTATCATCTATCTATTGGTTACCAAACCCACTTATCCCCGCAGCATGGTTAGAGGTGTTGGGTCAGGTGTTGAGAGGCACAGGCAGATTGAGGACGTGTGGGGGGGGAGTTGAGGCACGTTTGGTTGGCCGACACATTACAAACAAGCACGGAGAGAAACACGAGAGAAGCTGATTGTTTAACCCCTTCAACTCTGAGTTTTCGCACCCATGAATAACAATTACTAGCCCAGACTTGCTCTCAATCATGTTCCTTTGTTAACATTTTTTCCCGTAATAAGAGTAATTCATTGGTAGTTATAGACAGCTTCTTTCTTAATGCGATCTAAGGGCAACTAAATTATAGGCAAAATTCAATCCAGAAAAATAATTTACTCATTAGTAGGCCTATGCTTTCCTAAAGTGCCCTTTCTACCTTTACGGCACATCAGGTGATCCAACCTGCTCTTCCTGACCGTTTAAATCGTTTAAATGAAGTAAAAGATAAATATTTGAAACACCTTTCAACAATTTTGAACAAGGCTGATTGACAGGCACTAAATTGCGCATCCAAATGAATGGTTGTCCTCTTACCGTAACAAGAACGAATAGTTAATTAGGAAAAATGACCAAGAACAAGTCAGGACACACACACACACACACACAAACACACACACAAACCGAATTCCAAAATAGTGGGGACAAAGCATAAATAGTGAATAAAATCAAAACACAATGACTTTCATATCACACCAGCCAGTGTTTTATTCACAATAGAAGAGAGATAACATAGCAAATGTTGAAAATGAGAAATTTTACAATTTCATCCACAAAATGAGCTCATTTCAAATTTGATGGCTGCTACAGTTCTCAAAAAAGTTGGAACAGGGGCCTGTTTACCATGGTGTAGCATCCCCTCTTCTTTTTAACACAGAGTGGAGGTGTCTCGGCATTGAGGAGACAAGTTTCTTGAGTTTAGCCATTGGAATTTGATCCCACTCCTGTTTAATACAGGCTTCCAGCTGCTAGAGAGTTTTGGGTCTCCTTTGATGGGCTTTTTTTTTAATTATGTGCCAAATGTTCTCAATCGGTGAAAGATCAGGACTGCAGGCAGGCCAGTTCAGCACACGGACTCTTCTTCTACAAAACTTTGCTGTTGTAATAGCTGCAGTATGTGGTTTTGCATTGTCCTGCTGAAATACACAAGGGCTTTCCTGGAATAGATGTCCTCTGGAGGGGAGCGTATGTTGCTCTAAAACCTTTATATACCTTTCAGCATTCATGGTGCTTTTTAAAACATGCAAGTGTCCCACACCATATGCACTAATGCATCCCCGTACCATCAGAGATGCTGGCTTTTGAACTGAACGCTGATAACAGGAGGGGGTGGTCTTTCTCCTCTTTAGCCCGGAGGACACAACGCCCATGATTTCCAACAAGAATGTCAAATTTGGACTCGTCTGACCACAGGACACTTTTCCACTTTGCTAAAGTCCATTTTAAATGAGCCTTGGCCCACAGAACACGGCGGCGCTTCTGGATCATGCTCAACAATGGCTTCCTTTTTGCATGATAGAGTTTTAGGTGACATCTGTGGATGGCACGGCGGACTGTGTTTACAGACAGTGGTTTCTTGAAGTATTCCTGGGCCCATTTAGTAATGCTAATGACAGAATCATGCCGGTCAGTGATGCAGTGACATCTGAGGGCCCGAAGATCAGGGGCATCCAGTAAAGGTCTTCGGCCTTGTCCCTTACGCACAGAGATTTTTCCAGTTTCTCTGAATCTTTTGATGATGTCAAGTACTATCGATGATAAGACCTTCAAAGCCTTTGCAATTGGACATTGAGGAACACTGCTTCTGAAGTATTCCGCAATTTTTTTTACGCAACCCTTCACAGGTTGGAGAGTCTCTGGCCATCTTTACTTCTGAGAGACTCAGCCTCTCTAAAACACCCCTTTTAAAGCCAATCATGTTACACACCTGATGCCAGTGAATTTAATTACTTGAAATGTTCCTTGAGCCGATTCTCTTATATATTAATTGCTTTTTCAGTCCTTTTTTTTTGCCTGTGTCCCAACTTTTTTGAGACCTGTTGCAGCCAGAAAATTTGAAATAAGCTCATTTTGTGGAGAAAGATGTAAAATGTTTCAGGTTCAACATTTGACATGTTATTTATGTTCTATTGTTAATAACATATTAGCTTATGTGATCTGAAAGTCAATGCATTTTGATTTTATTTACAATTTAAACTTTGTCCCAAATATTTCAGAATTGGGGTTGTATATTAGTGCAGGGGGTATGGTGAGTGCAGGTAGGGCAGGTTTGTGTTTAAACTGTATGATGCAGTCTGCTAAAGGCCTGCAGGTAAGATCACACCTAACTGTGCATCCAAACACCCAGAGGCCTGTGTCTCATCTTCCAATCATATCCATTTATTACCCGCTGCGATCGCCAGGCCGCTATTGTTTTCAGTTGATATTTGTTTGTATGTCATCAAGTCAAACCAAAGCGAAATTACTGTGAAACCACTGTAAAAAAGCCTCTAAAGCTGTTTTGAGGATTTTTGCAGGCGTTTATATTTGCCAGTCAGTCTGTTAGTCTGCTTGTGTACAATTATTGTGAACTCAGTAGCATCGCAAACTTTTAAAACGCAACCTTAAAACTTCATGATAAAATGGAAGGCCGAGTTTGAAGACGCGCGAGTTCTGAGCTACACTGTAAGCGATGTCCCCTTCGCTGTCACATTCCATCTCAGGTGGTCTCCAGTTCTATCTGGAGGAGGTTCCCTTATTCACAACGAGACACACCCCCGGTCGTCCATCAGGGTCAGGCCGTGGACAGTCCATGTTCCATCGAGGGGCGTACAGACACACACACTCGCACCCAGGGGCAGTTTCAGCCCAAACAGCACACCGCTGTGCCGCCCGGAGAAGATCTTGCTGCTCGTTTGCAGTCAGAGCAGCGATACTGCACACAAAGAAACGCAAGCCGAGATTCAAATAGAGTGAGACAGCTGCACGCCCACCGTGCCACCAGGAGAGAGACGCTTATGAAGCCAAAAAGAGCGGGACACAGAGAGAAAAGCGTAAGAGAGGTGAAAGCAGAATCGAGATGAAGAGGTAGAGGGAGAGGGCTCGAGAGCACCTGGAAGGGAGAAAAAAAACGAGTGAAAGCTCTCACTAAAGAAAAAGAGTGAGAGAGCGAGAGAGAGAGAGAAAAGGGAAGAGAAAACTGAACAAAGACAGAGGAGCAGAAACAGTAGAGAGAGACACCCTGGAGAGAGGAGCTATTGGTTATTCGTTCTCATAACACAAATGTTCAAAAACACTTTGTAAGAACGAGATCAACAGCCGGGGAGCCGACGTGGTGTGACTGCCGGAGCCGAAAGTTGAGGAGAGATTCATTTCCTCAACTTCTGGTTTTTTTTTATTTTTTTTCTTTACACTCTCTCTGAAACCCTGAGCATATACTTCCGTTTTATTAAAATAAAGTTTCAAAGTGTGAATGTGTCACCGTAACAAGCAGGCTGGTATAAAAGCCCACATCAGTTTAATTACGGTGGCAGAACACGGCGCAAATAAGATTATTTCCAACTTGTTTGGAGGCACGTCTTCCGTCCTGACATTTTTTAGCTGTACGCTCTCCAATGAGAGTGATTACGGGGAACGAAGACAGCGCCGCGGGGGGTGCAGGGAAGTGTGTTCTGTGCCAGAACGCTAACTGCAACAACCTGTGGACACCTGGGGCTGCGACGGACAGAAAAAAGAATGCAGGTAAACAGCCGCGTTTTCGCAGGGAATCGTTTCTTGGCTGGGCATCAGAGGAGAGAGCTGTGCCAGGCTGACGCTGCGCCGCGACGCCGTTTTTGAAGCGCTCGCCGTCAGCGGAGCGCGAATCTCGATCCGTTCTCCATCGTAAGCCCCACTAACGCTGCAGGACCTGAGCGAACGCCAGACGCAGGCATCTATCTCACTCCTGCGCGCCTCTCGGCTCGGTCGTGGCGTTGGGAATGCGAGACAGGGAGCGGACAGCCCAGCCCAGATGCGCAGTAATTAGCTGGGCTTCGGCAGGGGGAGATGAGAGCCGTCAGGCGGGGGGGGGGGGATGGGGGAGATTCTGCAGAGGAGCAGGAGAACACGAGGAGAGAGGAGGACGGGAGAGGAGGGGAGATGGGGAGAGCAGAGCGAGGGGCGGGGGGGGGGGGCCACACATATGTGCACAGAAACACAACTAACACTTTTCATACTCCCGATGGCAGGATAGGTTTGAAAGCACTGGATCTGAGGATAGAGCAGTGACTGACAGAATTAGTATGAGGCGTTTATATCCATTCTGAGAGAACTATGGAGCAAATGCAGCTGTTCGCGCGTCGCATCGCGGCCTAAACGTTTGTGGAATTCACTGCATTTACACTCCCTCGTAATGAGATCTCCTCCAGGATATTCGGCGGGAAAACACCCTGCCCCTCCTCCCTCGCGAAAAAAGTGTTTTTACTGTTGCTCGAGTTTGTTCTTAAAAACAGGACAGGGAATTGTGGGTAACGTGTCCGGCTGACAGAGAGACTGAAAGACGGATTGGTTGTGCCAGCCGAGGCTAATGGGGCCCTGGGGCTGCTGCACAGAGGTGGAGCGCCGCGGCAATTCGGCAGTTTTTTTTTGTACATTTTATTTATTTTCTCCATAGCAAGCTAATAACTAGCGAAGGATGTTGCCATGGCAACATGCAGTATATATACCCATGCGCTCAAACAATCATACAAACACAAACACGCATAAATACATGCGCACACAGAGTCACTCTCTCACACACACAAACAGAAACAAACGCATATGTAAGTACACACACGAACACACACATAAATACACGCACATACACACGCACAACAGACCGCGACACAGCAGCTCAACCTGCTCTGATCTTGACGTACATCTTGAAAGCCTAGAAATGAGCAGGAAGTGTAACTTCCCTCATCTCATGGATAATGACACACATGTAACAACACACAGCTCCGCTCTAAGAAAAGAAAACACACTGCACTGTGAGCCTGTCTAAACAAGTGCGCTGGTCTCGCAGCGAGACATAAAACCTCATTATCTGTCTCACCAAGAAAAAATATTCCCTCATTTTAAATTCATGTGTGTCATTTGAAATTTGATGACCCCATTTATAAATATTTAGTTGATTTTAGCAAAAGAAAAAACTGACAGAAATTAGATAGTAACCTCTAGTATGCTTCAGTGCATCTAACTGAAAGGTGCGTTGAGCTGAACTGAACTTGATTGAGCCATCTCCAACACTTGGTTTAAGTACGTTATGAAGAAGAAAAAAAATCCAATCAGTGACGTTCAACATCTTTCAGTTAGATGCAGTAACTCAAAATATGATCAAGCAAAAGGTTAAGCAGGCAGTTAAAATAAAAAATAGGACCGAAATGTAGGTTCCGTGAGACTTATTTTTTGGTTTTTGCACTGAGAGGTTCACAGCTCCTGGCGGTTTGGTTATAGAGGCCGGTTCATTCACCGTGTCAGCAGGAGCTAGCCACCACAGCTACTGCACTTAGCCTGAAATATCACTGCTCAGCTACGGCCAGCGGTCACTGAGGCTGCGACGCCATTGGTCAGGAAGCAAATGGAGGTGAAAGTGGCTTCAGTCAAACCCGGGTTATTGGTTGAACAATAATCATTCCTTGAAAAGAAATGGCGGACGCCCCAGGGCCAGCTCTCGTCATCAGGAAGAGATATACCTCCCGTGTGTCTGATACCGACAATCTATCGTAGAGCAGTGTGGCTCTGGGGAGGCATTAAATAGCATTTAGCACACAACCGCATGAGTCCTGTGAGGTTTGGAGGCTCTAGCAGGGAGTAGAGCGACTGTCCCAACATGCACTGCACCACGGGCAAGGACAGATGTACATAAACCACAGCTATGATCCGATATCAGTGACATTGTGGCACAACTGCCCTCACATCCTGTATGTAAAGGGTAGAGATGTAGGTACACAAGTGCAGAGAAGTAGTACACAAGTGCACAGAGTTAGTACGCAAGTGCAAAGGAGTAGCACAGCAGTGCATAGTATTACAAAAGTGCATAGACGTAGTACACAAGTGCAGAGAAGTACTACAAAAGTGCACAGACGTAGTAGACAAGAAGTATTACAAAAGTGCGCAGAAGTATTAACATAACACAACATACATGAGTGGCGAGAACAGGCCATTTACCCTGACTAGGCTCACCGTAGGTGTGCATGAGCAGAGAAGTAGAATGCAAGGGCACAAAAGTAGTACACAAGTGCACAAAAGCAGTACACAAGGGCAGAGATGTAGCACATTTGCTTAAGGGGGTATTACAAGCGCTCAGAAAAAAAAAGGCACATGAAAATGTGACAGAAATGGCGCAGCGCATGGCAGTGAAGTGGAACTCTGTAGGTACAATATGAAACACTAATAACACACCTATGCCTTTTTTCTGGGGAAAGGATACTTTTTATCAAGAAACATTGCTGTACATTTCAGAGAACAAATGAAAAATGTATTCTTTGGAAAATAAAAGCGGTAAAAAGTTCCTTTATTTCTCAGTGTACCGACAACACCAGGGCTGTAACTCTCCGTTGAATTCAGTACAATTGTAAATAAAGATAAAGAAGCTTAAAAAATAAACAAATAAATACCCAGAAGCAATAACATTTGTTAAAACACCAATATTATAATGATTGTTATGTTCCCCAGTGCTGCACACAAAATTGGCCAATTAAAAGTGGAAGGCAATATAACTAATTGAATGCGCAAGGAAATATTTTGAATCCAAGTGACGGCGTCTATGATTCCAGGCAGTTCATAACTCAAGTTGTTTCCTACAGACTACAAGTAATCAGACAGCCAACAGGAATGCAAGCATTAAAAACTAGCATAATTTATCATAGTCTGAAGAACGCAGCCAAACTATTGCGGAAAGTTTTTTGGCACCGCGTAACAGAAATGAATGTTTATTTTCTGCAAACATTTGGGCATCGATGATGGCGGTTAGCCGGGAGGCTCGCGGGGGACAATAAATACGATTGTGAATCGACCCTGAAGCGTGTGCGGAGAGCTGAGGAGGCCGTAATGCGTTTACGCGGAATGAGCTTGGTCTGAGCTAACAAGATCATGCTAATCACAAAGTGCATTCATGAAAGCGAATTAGCACTCCACCGCGCAATGCACCAACTGAAATTGAATCACTTCGGTTAATTCCGAATATTTAAGCCACTTCACTAAGGTCTTGCACACAGTGGAATAGGCCGCTGGGTTGCCTATTGTGTTATACGTTGAGGTGAAAATGGAAGCCAGGGCATGATATCGTTCATTTTCCTCGCAAATACTTGAACTAGGATGACTTGGCCGCTCAACGATGAGTGACTCAGTGCTACAGCCTGAGCGAATTCGCTGCAGTGTAGTGCCTTGCTAATGGGCAAAACGGACACCTCTGAACTCCGAGTTGCACACGCGAGGCACAGCCTCCCCCTGCTTTGAGCCAAGTGCTACCGGTTTCCTCAAGTGCTCTCCATTTGTTCTTCATTCATAACAATTACATCCAATACATTCATTATAAACATTCAGAAAGCCACAGCACCGTGACATGAATAGCGAGCCAATGCAATAACTGTAGCATTTCCATCCAGCCTCCTGTTCTTTCTTACATGAATTTCTCACACTGCTCAATTCTAGTCATCGTTAACATCCACGAAACAATCCATAGCTGGTTTCAGTTTGAATGTACAAAAATTAAAATTCAACAGACTAAAACTTCGTAAAATTTAAAGTTTTTTATTGAAGATGTCCACAAACAAGCTCAAAATGTTTTTGGCTCAGAAACTGGTATTAGCCTCAATAAAGGAGAGAAACACCTGTCTCCATGGGGCTCTAGCACAGATACATCTGTGGCCACAATCCATCACTCCCGAGTAAACTAATGAGTCCATGACTCCCAAATAAGCGAATCAGTACACGACTCCCGAGTAAACAAATCAGTCCATGACTTCCAAATAAGTAAATCAGTCCATGACTCTTGAGTAAATGAGTAAGTGAATCAGTCCACATACGTGGGTAAATGAATCAGCAGAGGTACTGAATCCCAGTCCTTCTCAGCTTTCTTTTCCAACCTCCAGGATTTACAAACCAGCACAATTCTCCAACCAGAGAGTAACGAGAGAAATCAGCGCAGGCAATTAAACACACAACAAGACCACTGGACTTCACACTTCTGCCAGTCAGGTCACCGCACTGGCCCCTACATTCAACACATAAAACTGCATAGAGAGTTAAAGTAAATGTACAGTAAGTAAAAAAAAAAAAAAAAGTGTGGTAGATTGAGAGTAAATGTGCCGTATATGTAAAGTAAATTAGAGTAAATGTACAGTACCTCAGAGTAAATGTGCAGAAGAGTAAATGAACAGTAAGAGTAAATACACAGTAAGAGTAGTGCTGCAAGTTGGAATAAATGTATAAAGGAGTTTGAGTAAATGTTCAGTCAGTTAGAGTAAATATATAGGAGGAGTGAATTTATGGTAGAGTTTGAGTAAATGCAGAGTAAGTTAAAGCACATGTACAGTAAGTTTTAGTTAATGTAAAGTTGGTAACAGTAAATGCAGTTAGTTTGAATGTATAACAGTTGGTATAAATATATAGCGAGTTGGAGTAAATGCTGTTAGTTTGAGTTTAGTTAGAGCAAATGTGCAATAATTTAGAGTAAATGAACTGTAGGTCAGAGTAAATGTACAGTACAAACAAACTTAAAAGGGGTTCATAGACATGTGTGTCACTGTTTGGTGAAACCAGGTGTCTCCCTGAGCGAAGCCCGGCCAGCAGCATTATTTCAAATTTGCTTTACATCATCTGAGGTTGTTGTCATAGTAACCTGCTATGAGGCCATTGCTATTTCGCAGCTCACCATTATTTTTCACAAGCGAACCAGCCAAACGACGCCCACAGCATAACCAACACAAGATCACGGCAAAAAAAATTCCTGTCTCAAAAAATACTTACATTTTGCAACAATGCTTCAAATCTTTTTTTTTTTTTTTTTTTTTTTTCATTCAAGGCGGATATATGAGCTTATATGCCACTCTCATTTGAGCGGTGTGTAACATTTTCCTGCCCGTCAGCAAACCTTGAACTGTGTCAAAACATCTCGATATGTTGGTCTTATTAGGCAAAAAATCAATACAGATTAAGGTGTTAGGCCTAAATAAAGGCTGAAGTGCTGTTTAAGGCTGACGTATTCGTGGGTATTTTCAGGAGGTGCACAGTCTGAGCAGTATGAGCGACCCCAGACGACCTCCGTAATGGCCTGTTCCCCTCTCTGCGCCTTCAGCCGGCAGAAAAAGCCTCGCACCAAAGTCACACCTGAACACAGCTCGAGAGGCTGGAGTCCGTCGCACAGAAAGGCTCCATTTCCCGCCGAAAGGTGAATACAGGGGAACTAAATAACGCGCTCGACCGAAGACACGGCCCCTGCGCTCCTCTCTCTCAGCGCCTGCTAAACTCTTATTCACATCTCCAGTGTCATTTTTACAACCACTCTGTATGCAGGGGGACATTTTAGCAAGGTGCAGCCACGCATATTTTTACGTGCGAAATAACAGCACAACATGACGGCTCTGGTCCACATAAACAGGAATTAACAACAGATTCGCGCGGCGGAGTAAAGCCATTCTGTGTTACTGCAGTCAACTCCGAGTCGCTTTCCTCCAAGCTGACGGCCGTAGATGTCACTCAGGATGAATGCGCCCGTGAAGGCTCTCGGGCAGGATGCTCAGACTGGTCTGTGAAAGGGCCGAGGAGATGCAGATTTTCAATCCAACTGAGCAGAGGCTCACCTGCTACAACTACAGTGTAATTTAATGAGCTGATCTCAGCCTGCACTGGTGATTAGTTGTATCAGGTGTGCTTCTGTGCGGCTGGGATGAAAACCTGCAGCCCCTTGGCCTTTTTATGGACCAGTTTGAGAACCTTCCCTAGAGCGTACATGAAGGCCATTTTTGCTTCTGTAATCTGCAGCTCTCCCCCTCAAGAAGAAAAAAAAAAAAACCACCTGGCCCCTTTATATCTTCCTGCGGCCGTGGACACTTGGCCCGGAGGTAATCGTCCCGCCATCTTAGATACGACTTCAAGGAGGGAATGAAGGCAGAAACCCTGATGCATAATAAACTACCCACCTTGAGATCGTCACATGAAGCCATTATGCGTTATTGAAAGGCTTTTAATACTCGCACTCGCCGCTCAGCGGTAAGGTCAGTTGGGAAAAGGGTAACGCCATGTTAACCTTAGCCGTCAGTGGCTATCCACAACAGCTGGCAGGCAGTGCTCGGATGCAGTTTCCTGCGCTATTGATATAGCTTGCTAACATTTAAATAGAAGGCAGTCGGCTGTGAAATCGTCGGCCATTGGAGATGACCTTTACGTTTGGAGCCAAGATGACAGTAATCATTACTTAAACATCTATTACCGCAGCAAGCCGCCAACATATTTCTACTGACTGCAGGGGTTATCGAAGGCCTCACGTTGTGCTTCGAGAACCTTGTCAAAAAATAAACAAATGGGAAACTTCCGGCAGCCATTTTGTACCGCTTTAGTGAGACTGACCCACTTTGCCACAGCTTGTTAATGCCGTAACCGAGGTTGGAGGCAGGTGGGGGGGGGGGGGTTAAGATGGGGGATAAAGAAGACAGATTCAGGTGACAGAAGACAGAACGAGAAGAAGAAACAAATGCGGCAAAGCGCAGCCGCTGATGAAGAAACGGGCGAGGAATCGAGCGTCAAACCCGCTTGGCAAATAAGTTGTCTCTGTCTGGTGAACGAATGACGCTATTCTGTTTTCTTTCAGTCAAATTAAGATTGATGGAAGAGCATTTCGTACCCACAGATGTTCTGCCAGGGATGCAAAATTGACGAGGTGGGGAGCGCTTTATGCATGGCCCCACTCATTGTGTTTTTGCGGTTTTCACGGCTGATTTAGACGTTTGCAGTTTTAGGCCTGCTGTGTTACGTATACTAGTAGGAGCTTATAGCAACGCAAAGGCCGACACTCTCGCCTGACGGTAGGAAGTTTAGTGTCTGTTTCCCCTAGATATTCTTCTGAATTCCTCCCATAACCCAGGGACGTACCGATCAGGCAGATTGGAGAGTCTAAATTGTGACAAGAATCCCAATGATATGAGTGCTTGAGAGATTGACAGACACAATGTGATAGATGCAATCCTGATGCAAACCCAATGCATCCTGGGATTGGTCCCAACACCTTCTGTGACCCTGTATCGGATTAAGTCGGTAAGATAATAGATGGATGGGTGGATGTGGTTAAGCCGGTAAGGTTGAGCTTGATTAACATCATATCAGCGTTATTTAGCTAAGGCTAACTGAGCCAAAGTGATTTCCAGTTCATTCGGCACAGCAGGGGCTTATCACCATTAAAGATCACACTCAAAGAGCTACCTGCTGCAGTTACCGTGGCTGCACTGGTCAAAGGCCTCAGCCATGACACTACAGGCTGCGCTTGGGTAAACCGCACATGTTGTTACCCTTAAAGTGCTAATTGCCGCTATAGCCACATAAGGTGCAAAACACATGAAGCAAAATTTCAGATTTCAGCTTTCAAAAGGTCAACAATTTTGTCCATTTTCAGTCGGCAAATTAGTTTGCAATGACCTTCAGGAGGGTTAGCGGGTAGCTGTGAGTTCCTCTGAAGGTCATTTGCCAAATTAATAATTAAACATTAACTTTAAGAGGGATAGGGTGAGTAAAAATTAAGCTCTTTAAGAGTGCAGGGAGTGCTGTTTGTTTTGTCGCGTTTACAAGTCGTAGAGCAAGAACTGGCGGTAACCGTTCGCCCTTTACTCCAGAGAACACGAACAGCCGCGACACATGGACTCCCCGTTCAGGCGGAGGGGACTCTTCATTCTATCGTAAATCACCATGCAAAGTTGCCGCTTTAATTGAAACAGTGGAAATTAAGTCGTCCATCATGGCGAATCTCTGCCGCTATACTGGTGGCACAAAGCGCTATCCATTACAAACAGAGTCTGCGGCAGATTCCTTATCCGACTGTCCCTCGTTCCACTCATTCATCCCTTCCACTTCGCCGTACCTCGGCCTCTTTTCCTCTGTCTGCTATCTCTCCCGACACATGAAGAGCGGCTTCGCATTGTGCCTGGTGATATACTGGTCATAACTGTCTGTGCCGCATTCCTCAATGCGCAGCCATCCAGCCTTGACATGTAGTCTGTACATTGCTTATGTCTGGGAGCGAATATCTCTACGTGGGAGTTCTTGCATGAGCGTGTTCATCTGGGTGTGAAGAAATATCTCTATGCGGGAGTGTGTGTGGGTGTGTTTGCATCTAGGTGTGAAGAATATCTCTATGTAGGAGTTCATATCTGTGCATTTGAGCGCGCGTGCTTGTGTGCAGGCAAGCGTGTGTGCACGTGAGCATGTGTGTCTGTGTGCAGATTAGTGCGTGTGTGTGCATGTCAGCGTGTGTGCTGTGAGTAGATGTGCGTATGCTACTGAGTGCTTTTGAAGAGTTTATTTCCAACATGCACTAAGTGCCAAAATTACAAAAATTGAGATAATACCATAGAGCGATAGTCCTGTGCTTCTTACACATGGCGGCATACTATTCGGTGTATTTTTTCAAAATGGTCAAAGTTTGTTTTTTTAATAAAATGCAATAGGCGCCAACATATAAAAAGCTGATTTACGCAAAATAAGTGAAATTGCTATGTTGCGTTTTGAAAAGAACTCTTAATTTCTGTTTTTTTTTTTTTTTTTGAAATCATGCCTGTGTGGCAGTATGCGTCAGCATATATCTGTGCGCATATTGACACGCGTGAGCATTCGACAAAACACACAGAAACTGCGGTGACGGTCAAATTCATCACGCCGTATGGCTGACAGCAGCGCTGACGATGTGAGCTGGAGTGGGGACTCATTCACGAGAGCAAATACAAACCGCTGACATAAAAAAGCGCTATGAGAAATGAGAAGGACACTCAAGGCACAAAGATACAACTTCTGACACGAGACGATGAAAGACTAACCCTCTCTGGATAAAATAATAAAGACGGCTTTGAAGAGGCTTGGCTGAGGAACGACATCCCTCTCAGAATGTAATGTTAATTCGCACAGTGTGGCATCTCGCTGGGACAAATTTGCTCCCAGTTTGTTTGACGTGGTCTTGAGAACAGAGCAGGACTGTAGAGCTGACTTTACGCACATATTACTGCCTCTTTACACACGTCCCCAGTCCAGCTCACTGGGCTGACTGACTGCACTCTTCTCTCTGATTGGACAGCCTTCCGACACCGTCAAACACACACCTGTCTGTTCGCTTGGGTCCTCCGCCCTGACCTCCTCTCGTCCGCTCCGCCCGAATGTGTGTCTTTGTGTTCTCCCGTCTGTGTGTTCTACTGTCTGTGTGTGTGTGTGTGTTCATATGTGTTCGTGTCTGTGTGTTCACATGTCTTTGTGTCCGCCTGTTCACGTGCCCCTGTTTACTTGGGACAGTACGTTCACGTGTCCTAGTGCGTGTGCGCCCGCGAGTTGGCGAGTTAGCGTATTCACGTCTCAGTGAGTGCATTGGCTCTTTAATGCACGATCGAGAGAGACATCCGAGGGTCCTGACAGTGTGATGTCACCTGTGTGCGAGGGGGGGGGGGGTTGTTCCTGACATCAGTCAACAGACCACCCTTGCAGAAATGAACTAGACTTTAGAATGCATTAAAATTCATGGCTGAAAAATTACAAAGGCTGCAACAAATTTGCTTAAAATTAATCTTACAATTGCTGAAGGCAAAATTTTAATCACCAAAAAGGAAAGAAACGCATGACAACATATCTGTGAGACCGCAGCATCGAGATGAATCGTAACATGCGACAGGCTGTGTTGATTGAGGAGCGTCCTGGCGAACACTTCAGCGGCCGGGTGCGGAGGATGAAGCGAGGAGGGGTTGCAGGAGGAGAATGTGAGCATGTGTGCGAACGCCGACCGAGGGGGAGAGGGGACGACAAGATTCGAGCGAGGACCGCTCGGCGGTCTCCGAGACAGATGGCAGAGTCCTCACAAGAGCGAAGCGCAGGGCCGAGGGGAGAGTCAGCGTGCCGTACGCTCCCTGATCGCCAAACCAAACCAAATCTGTTCGGCCTCCCGTGTGACGCTGCGCAACCGCTCCCCTCATTCATAATTCAACGAGCAAACGCTAGGGACAGAGAAAACACGCGCCACTTATTTTCCGCAGAAAAACAGCTTCTCTCGTTTTTCACATGTTGCTGGTTAATGCTGAGAGAAAGGCTCAAACGCCACCCTCGGGCCAGAAGCGAAGCGCGGGGTACACTTTGAAGCTGGCCGGAGATCATGCGGCGCGCCGCAGCGCCACACGCGAGGAGACGCGCTCGTGTGCCCGTCAGTAGAGGGGAAACCCTTCCTCTCTCACTCAGCAGCATATTTTAGTAGCTTAAAGGCCAAAGGTCTGAGATTTTTTTGTTTCTCGTGGTGACTGCAGTGGAACACGCAGCGGCGGCTCATTGTGCAGAGTGCAGACAGTATCGACAGAGGCTGCGAGAATGCCAATTCTCTCAGGGTAAAGGGGTCCCAAAGGGCTGTATGCGTGTGTGTGTGTGAGAGAGAGAGTGCGTGTGTGTGTGTGTGTGTGTGTGTGTGCCTGAGTGTGTGTGCGAGGACACATATATTGCCTGTGCTCCCCCAGAGGATCGGTCTGACCCCCTGGGACCCTTCATCATTGGCAGACACATCAAAGTGAGGGCTGTGATCGCCGAGGAGACAGGTTACTGCTCTCAAATCAACACCGCGCCACAGATACCACATGTCACATGACCCCATGACCCGGGCACGCCTACTGCACCCCCCCCCCCCCCCCCCCCCCGGCTGTCAGAGCCACTGCTCTCTGTCTCCCACCCGAGAGTTGTGTGTGATGAAGAAACGCGCCCCTTTCGTCATTCGTTCTCCCAGGTGATAACACACAGCTGGAGATGCAAGCGCTCCAGGTGAGGACGAGAGAGAGGGGGCGGGTCTCTGAAGATGTGAGGACCGGCAGGAACGAGTCGGTCTAATTAGTGACACGCAAAGAGTTTTGCGGGATTAACGGCTGTGGCACGGCGCTCGGTGGGGAGTAAGGTCAGAATTGAAGGAGCCGTGATGACCAGAATGCAAAAACCCTGACTAGAGCCGAATTGATCACTGTCGTGGCCTAACGCAGGGGTGCGCCCAACCCTGTTTCCATAGATCAGTGCTGTCCTATAGGACTGTAGATCTCCTGGTTAAAGCTTGGGCAGAATTCAACCGAATGAGTTTTTCTCTTCAAGCGCCTGAGGGCAACAACATCGCATTTTGTCCCCGGGTATGTTGAAACTGAACACGCAATATCACATGAAGATGGGCTGTGAGCATTTTTTGAGTGATTATGTGAGAATGGGAGGAAACAACTGAGCATGTGCGACTGATTTAAATCTCCTAATCTGGATGTGATTGGCTCTTTGCTTCTGGCCTGGAGGAATCAGGTGCTTCGGTAAATCTAGCAGGAGGATCGATGAGCCGGACCACTCCTCCTCATCACACAGTACATGAGTCAGAACAAACCCGCAGGACTCTATGCACTGTACGGAGTCCCTATCCGCTTACACACCCATCGCTTTCCGATAATCGGGAGAGACGCATGTAATTAACCAGTAACGACTGAACAGAGCACACGATCGGTTACTATCTCAACTTGCAGGTGGTCCTCTTCTGTTCTTCCTGACTGTGCTAACGAGACCCGCTCGTTTCTATGCAGAGATCTCTCCGTCATGGAGAGAGCTAGCGGCGGAGCTCGCTCGCAACACAATGGTAATGCCACTGTGCGTTTGACTGATGGGCTGAGCATTGATTCAGAGGTAACCTTTCACTTGTTCTTTTGAGAGGAGAGAAGGTTATTCATTTCAAATAGCCCGGTGAGGACAATGTTATTCTGTTCTACACTAATATATACTGGCAGTGAAATAGAAAAGTAATATTAAGATCTGACTACCCTCATTTTACTTTGTTTTACTTATCACATCTTACTATTAAAGACTGAGGTTTATTTCACCAGTGATTAGAAACCTTTTGCTTGTAATTATAAGTCTGTCAAGTTAATGTTCTCTTGTGCTATTCCATGACTCACAGCTAATATTAGGTAAGGTAATGGAAGATTGTGTTATATTAGGCCATAATAAAAGGAAAAAAAAAAAAGAAGGTTGGCAAGCATCTTACCCCTCCTCAGAAAAACCCTCCGTCCACCGAATTTTTAATTTTTTATTCTGGAAAAAAAATTATAAAAAAACATTGAAATTGCGTAAGATAGAAAGTGAGGAGAATGCGCAGAATCCCTGTCCATGCAGCAGATGATCTGTTCGGCCTTCAGTCACAGCGCCACCTATGGATCGGGCAGATTTGATTCTTTGTGTTAATACATGTACTTGTGATTTGGATTTGTTGCGTTAGTTTGATCTCAAACTCTTATTATAATAAAATTAAAAACTAGATGTTGCGCACTCTATAGAGATGCTAACCCACGCCTCTTTTTGACCTTGACATTTGACCTTTCGACTTCAAAATGTAAATTTGGACGGGGTACCCTAGGATCATCTACCCCACAAAGTTTGGTTGCCCTAGCTTCAGTGGTGGCCGAGCGGTCGCGCGGACTGACACAGACAGACAGACACACAGAGCTAAACTGTATACCCACGTCGCCTTGTCGGGCCTGGGTAATAAAATAAGTCCCAACCACCCCTGAAAGTTGAAATGTGAAAGATGCAAAACAAAAGCATTTTACATGGCCTTAACACAGAACTGCACAACAAAGATATGAACAATACGAAAGGCCACTGTCTCCAACAGAAAAGAGAATGGATGGAATTATACAAACAATAAAGAAACATTTGCTTGGTATAAAGTATTCATAAATTATAGCAAAAAATAAATACAGAAAAGAGTACGATGTTGAATGGACCACTGTTAATAGATACAACAGGTGTGGTACAACATAGTGCAACAGGTGCGGCACCAAAAAGGACCATTTCTGTATGATGGAATGACCGCAAAAATACATACAGCCCATGACCAAACTTCTTCTGTGCGAACTCTTTAAAGGGGCTGTGTCACCAGGTGGGAATACCGGTGAGGAACGACGGTCGGCCAGCTAGCAATCGGCTGAAATAGAGGTTTTTTTAACCTGTCGCGTTGCAAAGCTCAAGTGAGAGCAAAGGGCTTGCAAAGGCCTTAAAAAGCAGGTCTTTTTCTAAGTTTAGCCAAGTGGCGAACACCTCTTTGCCCATCCACGCGCATTTATGCCTTTTCGCCCGAGCCTTTCAAGTCTCAAAGGAGTGTTTGGGAGAAAGCATTGGTCGGCCAATGACAGCAGTTCTCACGTTCGGCTTTGCCGTGCGATATTTTGCAGTCTGACCTGCATAACTGATGAAACTTCTCTAAAAAGTGAAAAGTAGTTAAGCCTTCTTGCTGTAAAGAATATCTCTGCCATTGGCTTGTATTACTTTGCATCTCCTTCCTTCCAATCACGGACAGCGACAGCTTCCCCTGGCCGACGCCGAAGTACCTCACCGACCGTCGCATGCCCAGCTTGTAACACAGGCCCTTTAAGTAGCACTAGGACATCCCATAGTAAAAGCTTTCCAGCTTGTATCATAGGTTAAGAAGCTTATAGGTCAAAAAACTTTTTTTCATATTGTTGGGGCAGTGTCACAAATATTCTGCAGGTTGCAGTGCTTCACTGATGCAATATCACACTTTTCACCGAGAGAAATATTCAAACCCAGGACGCCATGTTTCTATCGCCATCGAATTACATTAAATGTACAATCTCTAGATCAGGTTCATCATTTTATACGCAAAGCCTTGTAATTCAGCAGGACATATTTGGGATTCTTGGAAACTTTAGGATCTCCACTAGAATATAAAATAGGACTGAAGTTCCACAGGTTCAAAAACAGCAGCTGTATTTTATGGATTCATAAAAGGATCCAAAGGTATTGCGGGGTTAAACTGAACAGGCACAATCCCACAGCTAAAGTTTCCTCGTTCCGATTTTCTGGCCCAGGAAGTTTTGAGTTCACAAGCCCTGCATCTCAGTCACTCGGAGTCAGACGGGAGACGTCTTTAAAGGTTTGTTTTCCGAATCGGCGCAACGTTCAAATCTCGGTAAACAAGCGAGAGTCCTGGAGGAGGAGTCGTCGTGGCGCTCAAGCTCTTTCCGAAGGTTTCCTCCCTGCGACTCCGTGCGCCATGTTAGTTTACGCCAAGCACTCAGAAAAACACACACGTGCGAGACGAATAACAACAGCAAGCCCTCGTCACACCGCAGAGATTGCGCAATCCATTTTTTAATGCTGATGCCTGACTCACAGGCTTCCTTTGGGAAAAACTTATGCCACCCGAGCTGGAACACGAGCCTCTTAAAGCCGATGTTTGAGAGAACCAGTGTACAGAGTCAATGAGAACCAGCGTCCAGAGTCAATGAGAACCAGTGTCCAGAGTCAATGAGAACCAGCGTCCAGAGTCAATGAGAACCAGCGTCCAGAGTCAATGAGAACCAGTGTACAGAGTCAATGAAAACCAGCGTCCAGAGTCAATGAGAACCAGCGTCCAGAGTCAATGAGAACCAGCGTCCAGAGTCAATGAGAACCAGCGTCCAGAGTCAATGAGAACCAGCGTCCAGAGTCAATGAGAACCAGCGTCCAGAGTCAATGAGAACCAGCGTCCAGAGTCAATGAGAACCAGTGGGCAGAGTCAATGAGAACCAGTGGGCAGAGTCAATGAGAACCAGCGTCCAGAGTCAATGAGAACCAGAGGGCAGAGTCAATGAGAACCAGCGTCCAGAGTCAATGAGAACCAGTGGGCAGAGTCAATGAGAACCAGTGGGCAGAGTCAATGAGAACCAGCGTCCAGAGTCAATGAGAACCAGCGGGCAGAGTCAATGAGAACCAGTGGGCAGAGTCAATGAGAACCAGTGGGCAGAGTCAATGAGAACCAGCGTCCAGAGTCAATGAGAACCAGTGGGCAGAGTCAATGAGAACCAGAGGGCAGAGTCAATGAAAACCAGTGTACAGAGTCAATGAGAACCAGTGTCCAGAGTCAATGAGAACCAGCGTCCAGAGTCAATGAGAACCAGTGGGCAGAGTCAATGAGAACCAGTGGGCAGAGTCAATGAGAACCAGCGTCCAGAGTCAATGAGAACCAGTGGGCAGAGTCAATGAGAACCAGAGGGCAGAGTCAATGAAAACCAGTGTACAGAGTCAATGAGAACCAGTGTCCAGAGTCAATGAGAACCAGTGGGCAGAGTCAATGAGAACCAGTGTATAGAGTCAATGAGAACCGGTGTTCAGAGTCAATGAGAACCAGTGTCCAGAGTCAATGAGAACCAGTGGGCAGAGTCAATGAGAACCGGTGTACAGAGTCAATGAGAACCAGTGGGCAGAGTCAATGAGAACCAGTGTACAGAGTCAATGAGAACCGGTGCTCAGAGTCAATGAGAACCGGTGTTCAGAGTCAATGAGAACCGGTGCTCAGAGTCAATGAGAACCGGTGTTCAGAGTCAATGAGAACCGGTGCTCAGAGTCAATGGATGCGGACGGAGGGGAGGACAAAGTCCAAATTAGAAAGGAAGGACAGAGCTGTCCGGCATTCTTCCACCCATTCGCCGTTATCTCACGCGTTTAAACCTGTTGAGGATCTTGGACCTGAGGAAGCCATCCCAGCATGCAATGCGCAAGAGGCAGGAATCCACTCTGGACAGGGTGTGCAAACCATTCCCTCTCACACTCATTTACCGGCGATTCAAAGTCTCCAATTAACCTCACCTAAGACTGTAGGAGAACACGAGTTCAGAGAGTGAACCGCATGTGCACTGGGCGCCAGAATTATTGGCACCCCTGACTGGAATTTGATTAAAATTTACAGCTAAAAATAAATGAATAAATAAATAACCAGCCGACACAGAGAACCGCGCGGCTCTGAACTAATTATTCACAAAATTTTAAACTTCAAGGTCACTGTGCCCAGGTCAAAGATCAAAACCCCTTATGACCCTAAGTTGCACACCTGTCCCTGACGAAGAACCTGTACGTCACATTTGAAGCTCCTGTGGCCAACATTTCGGAGATACGGCTCAGACAAATTATAGAGCAATCGCTCGCCCGCCCATTCAGACGCCGCAGGGTGTAACAGTACTCCACATCAGCCAATAATGGGCCGTGAGGTAAAAAAAATCACTAAATTAAAATGTCCAAATCAGGGTTTCACAATTAATGGGACTCTTGGATCAGCGATTGGAACAGCCACCTCAGGAAAAGATAACAGCTTGGAGTCTTTCCTGTGCTGTCTGAGGTGGAGCAATTCCGGATCATTCTTATTCACAGACCGTTTCAGGATCAGACTCTGTGGGGGGCGCACAATGTCATCATTTATTTCTTAATCGTAGTTTTAGCCCATTTCCAGTCAGGGGTGCCAATAATTTCAGACCCTAATACATTCATCGGCACAAGCCAGTCATTGCCTTGGGGTCATCACTCAGGGTGTGAGGGAGGCAGTGTCATGACAAAGATTGTGCAGAAGATGGCAGGTCTGGGGAGAAAAAGTGAGAATGTTGTTGTACACATGGATACAGAAAGGAAAGCACAACTACGGCATTTACTATCAATTTCCGCTTTAGGAAAAGCAGGATTAGACTGAGTTATTCTGTTGTGAGATGCTGTGAAAAAAAAAAGAGACATTTAATTTAAGAAATACACCCACTTACACGCATTGGGATAGACGGCGCTCCCGCAATCTTGTCTAATAATGCCCAAAGCACGATGGCCTGTTATCAGTGGTTGACAGTGGAAGTCAATCTTACGAACAAAGCAATTATTAATAACAAAGTCATTTACTGAGGCGGGGAGAGGAAGACATGTATCAATGTCATGACAAATGACTCCGCTAATGATAAAATACAAAATGTGAAATAAGGAAAAATAATGAAAAAAATAATCAAAGTGAGAAAAATTGCAAATGAGGTGGAGGACATTTCTTTTGATCTTTTACCAGCGTTTCTGCACAGCCTGCGTTACCCCCATTCAGCTTTTCAGCGGCTCCCAGTCCCTCTGCTGATGAAACGCTTCTGCCGGTTTAATTCTGTTTGTTTTCTACAGGCTGACACTCGTGAGACAGCTTATCCATCAAGCGCTCCGCGAGCACGTCTTCCTCAGGTGGGAAGGTTCTATGCTCGCTACCCTTTTGATATATGGCGAGCGGCTATAACGCGAAATATTTGGATACTGACAAAATGGCTGCAATTCCTGGCTCACGCGACATGAATGTAGCCTGCAAATTGAAGTGGACGGTCTCCCTTGTTATCAAATCTGACCTGTGGTGGCACACGGCCTAAAATTCTAAATTCTCCGGTGCAAACATGGCAGTCGTATCACAACTCCCCAGTTAGAACAGAAAGATCATTATTTTTCACACCATGACGGAGAAATGGTTTCCACATAATCGCGACTTGTAAAATTATGAAAAATTGCTTTTTACGAGATCTCTTCCAGCACAGCGGCGTGGTATGAAACAATTTTATTGAACACAAATCTCCTCTTTTGCCAGTTATTATTGGTATTAAAATGAAAACAGTTTCATGAGCAAGAGTATAAACACAACCTTGAAGAATCTTTCAGTACAGAAGAATTAAAAGCCTTCACCCTCAGTTCAAAGCTAAACATTAAACAAAAATAGGCTCAAAGCCACAAGTTTATCACACTGAAAGGCACAAACCTCTCTGCAATGATACAAAAACAGGTACACTGCTTTGGTGCTCAATACTGAGTGCAAATTAAGTCAGGACAAAGGAAAGCAGTCATGTCATGGTTCTGGTATTTGGTCATGTTTATGTTCTGGTTTTGTGTTCATGATCATTGTCTTTTATTTTTTCTTTTTGGTTTTTGTAACATTCGGGTTTTTGGTTCATTCCATGTTTCAGTTCCATTGCACTTGTCTCCCCTGTCTTGTGATACTACTGGTTCAGTCCGTCTCCCCTGTCTGCGTGCTCACTGACTCTGGGTGATTTAAATGAAGTCTGGTGTTTAAAATATTCCTTCGTATCTCGTTTTCTCCCTTCACTCCTCTGTTTTGATTACTAACAAGACTAACATTTGTGTTTTGTATTATAGTCTACTAACATAACTAACCATGTATATATTCCATTACTAAATTACAAATGAGCACTCTAGTTTAAGTTTTAAAACCACACCGCTACTAATAGACTAATAACCTCTCTGCAATCGCCCTGTTCTATTCTCCGCCCCTTGTCTATCGCTGTCCTCTCCCTATGTTCAGCGAGAATCTCTCGCACGTGCTCAATCACTTTCCTGCTCTTGTTATCTGTGCGCGTAGAACTCCAGGACCGGAGCTGTTTAAATGTCATAGGCTGTTTGTGTGATTCCCGTTCGTATTTCGTCTCTCGCCAGTTTCCGTGGTTTGGGTTTCCCTCATGTGATTCTCGCCTCATTCCCCACTGATCTCTGTATAGCATGTGACCTTTCCTGTGTGTATATTAGGAGTCTTTTCACTCACAGCTCTTGTCAGAACATTGATCAATATTTCATTGTGCCGAGCTCCTTGTACGCCTGTGATTATTGTTTCTCTTCTACTGGATAGTCCGACCCTGATTCTTGCCATTGCCCTTTTTGCACTGTTTCTGCCTTTCTGGATTTTGACCTATTTTTGTATGACCACGAGTTCTGTGTTTGGATGCCCTGTGTATGACCATTGGCTTTGCCCATCGACTACGAATTTTTGCCTATCGTTTTTGTACCTCTGCCCATCTGTCTTACTGGTTCTGACCCCTGCCTGTCTAGTCGATACTGTTTTTGGATTTCGTATAGTGGGTTGGCGATTCCCGAGTATTTTGGCTTTGACCCGGACCCATTAAAGGCATACGTTTTTTGGATTTCTGTCTCTCGCGAGTGGTTCCTGAACTGTACCTCACATTGCCAAAATATGAGCTGACCCTGTATCCACCACGTGCACAAGGCACTTGACATCAGCCATTTTGTTTCGTCTCAATACGTATGAATACAATAAGGTAAGGTCATTCACATATAGCTACAAGAGAATGCCATTTATCCAAATCTGTGTATTTCATATGTAACCTATGCTAAGTACTATTTAAGACCAAACATCATGAATGATTCATAGATGGTTATGAATATTCATTCGGTTGCCTGAGACAATCTTTAGGAACAGAATGAAGCGCCAGGGAAAATGACACAGAGCAGAACCACTGACTGTGGAAAAAACAACATTGGGTAAATTTAAAAAACATTTATTCAAAAAGAAATTCAGCATTTGACGGCAAGCTGTAAAACCGAATGCTCGTTACGCTGGCCGGTAAAATAAAAACATAAGTAAGAATAAAAAGCTGTAATATGAAGTTGGCCTATGAATGATGAATTATTACCTTGTCTGCCTATTCCACCCGAGTTAGATAAATATAATTTGTGTGCGGTTGATTTCCTTTAATCAATCTCCAACTCGCCAGCCAAGGAGATAGAGTGGACACCTCAAGTTAACAATCAAATCATTCTTATTTTGCCCTTTATTTCTTCCCACAATATTAAGCAGCCTTTGCAAAGGTTGTGGGAGAGTATTGATAGCGGATCGATAGCTCATATCTCTGGACCTAATCAGGCATTAAACTTGTGTTGCCAGGCTGCTATCAAGATGTGGGAGCAGGGGGTTGTTATTGTAGTTAATTAACTGAGGCGAACATCTCACTGAGTGCTTAGAAACTTTCAAAAGTTGGCAGTCTAACAAAATATAGAGTAATAACTTTTAAAAGCCACTTAAAGAAAAAAAAAAAAAAAATCAGTTCCCATGTACAGGCAGTATGTAACTGATAAAATCTCTGTACCTTTTATTTATTTATTTTTTTGCATGAAATCTTCTCACTCTAAGCTCCGGTCCTTAGTGTGGGGGGGTACTAGGGTAGCCTGGTCGTATGTTGCTCAACTGGTAACCAAGAAGTTGCTGGTCATGAGCCCGGTGAGGCTTGGAATTCTCTTCTGATCTGCAGAGATGAATTTGAGAGAACGATATTGGGCCCGGGTGCGAGGCCCTTAACCCCAAAATCACTCCAGAGGTTTGACCCCTGTTTGTCTGTCCCTCCTCACTTGCAGTGGTTCTGTCTGGCATTTCTCCTTGGGCATCCTTGAAAAAGAGGATCAAGAATTTCCCAGGCTAAATCAAGGTTTAAGAAAGGTGGAACGCTCATCAGTATAAAAAATGAAGCAGTTGTAGGAGGGTTTAACGGGCAAAAGGACAGACGGTCGGAAAAAAAGAATATCAGCAAAGGAAAAAAACAAAATGGCAGAAATCAATGTCAATATAAGAAAAGCGGAATGAAATGTATTCTTTCCTCAACTTTCCCTTTCCTACTTTCACAATGTTGTTTATCCCCATTTTGACATTTCAGATTTTCTCATTTTGACAGCCCTTCCACTGAAATAGTGCTCAACTTTTTCTCTCTTTAATACTTGTCAGTTTATTTTCCACGATGACCTTCCTGTTGCTAATTTAACATTCCTTTTGACTTTGGGCGCAGGATAGGGAATTATTTACTCCATACGAGAGCCGAAACTTGTCCAAAAGTCTCAGAGATGATCGCTGATGCCCCCCCGATGCCACCATAAACGGCAGCATACTCATTAACGCCCAAATAACTCCAGCGCTTACGCTTTAAACCTCTATTATAAAACCCAACCTGTTTTGCCTTCAAATATATTCATAGGCAGCGTAATCCTGCTGTCTCATGTTTGTGTTTCCTGCTGTGTTATTTAAGTATAAATATACAGATGGTGCCCTGTATAAGGTGGATTTTTAAATGCAAGCAAAGACTATACATGAAGATTCACAGCATGATTAAAAGTCTGAACTGAAATGCAAAATTGCTATGGCTGGGAACTTCACCACACTACTACAACATGTTCTTAATATTTTCCGTCCATCCAGAATGTTCCGACCCAGGACAGTGCTTGGCGTTATACACGTGCGCACGTGAAGAAACACAAACACACACACACACACACAACACACCCCCAAGAACAAGGTGTCCTGAACACCAGAGAAATCCAGTCAGCCAGAAATGATACACCACTGTGCCAACGTGTCTTAAAAATGAAATTTAAATTGAAATATTATGAATTTATGAGGCATTAAATCGACCTCTGCAAGATTCCATTCAGGCATTAAGACTGCATTTTTTAACATCGTTGCTGACTAGTCTCGACAAAATGTGGCCAAATCTATAGTCACTGGCTCAAATTGGCGGTGTTTGAATGCACTGCAAGGCAGGCTTTATGACCGGTTTGGATAAACTGCGACCAAAGACAGTGACCGAAGTCAAATTTCTGTAAATGTCAGAAATTTAGGTCCACAATCAGACAATTGTCCGATTTCTGGTACGACCCTCTGCTAAGCAGCCGATGGGAGCACAGCACAGGTCGATGCAGAGCACGTGCGCCCAGTGCAACACAAAAACGAGAATCATGCTCCACGAATATTGAGACAAAATGCAAAAGATAGAAAAAAAAAAAAAAACAGCCAATCGCTGTTTGTTTTCAAACATTCACAGCCACAGCGGGAAGGCAGCCGAGGAAGAGGACGTATGTGATTACAACATAACACGTTTCACTGTGTTTATTGTCAATACACCAGGTAGTCCGCCCGAGCCGTCTGACATGCAGAAAACTTGGAATCTTGTTGTGTGGTGCATTCTGCAATTAAGATTTCAGGATTCTCGTCTCGTACAATCTGACTTGCGATCATGATCTTGTAAGATTGCTTTAAAAACCTGTTAGGAACTCCGTTGCCCGTCCACAGGCAATTTCAAGGGGTTATCTGTTACCATAGGTCTGTAATTTGCATTATTTCATGGTAATACAGAGATGTAGGCCTTGGAATTTGGGCATGCAGTTCAAGTCGTAAATTGTCCTAAAAAGCCTGAGATTTTAAGAGGTTATTAAAGCTCAACAGTCTAAAGTCAGCTTTAGTCTTCAAATTCAGTAAAAATACATTCCAACACATCTAGAATTTGTCTTGTGGCCCTGGATTTGGCCTAAAGACGACACAAAAAGGATCTCACTTTAATTATTGTGTTTGGGCCCTTTTATTTGGGTCGTCAAAACTCAGAGTAAACAAAGTATTAATCAAACCAGGAAACCTTCAAACCGCTGAAAACACTGCCTGAACCAAAGTTAGGAAACAACCAAAATCCATTCCTCGGGAGGCAGACCTTTTATGACGACTTTTAATGGGATAAATTACCGGGCAACGTACCCCTGCTGAGGTGATTTAGAGTCCCTCCGCTAATGAGCAGCTCCCTCAAACGCTCATCCCACCACAAACTATATATCATTCAAAAAAACTCCAAAACTACCTTCTGAACTAAACTAAATTCTGAACTGTGGCTGGATCGGTTGACCAAATACAACTAAATAGACGACATTCATACAAAACATACAATGCTCTGTTTGTTATTGCCATAGCAAAATAAAAAGTGTGTTTTCATGGGAAGAAATTAAAAAAATTGAATCAAAATGATCTTTCCCATCTTAATAGTCATTCATTATGCTGTATACAAAGAAGCTTCTTCAAAGTTTTCTCCTGCACAGTTTTACAGTATCAAAAATAATTACATCGCTTCTTTACGCTTTCTCAAATGTCATTGATAAAGATAATCAATACCTGTTGTTATGGCCCCAATTTGTTATTACATTTATAACACAACAGCAACAGCAAGGGATGACACACAGTTTTTAAAACTTAAACACATTTAATTTAACAGACAAAGACCATAACAACTAACTAACAACTAATGAACCTAAAGACCAAGATTGATGAGAAAAAAAAAGAAATATTTACAGTCCCTTTTTGTGGGGTGGCTTGGTGATGTCCTGGATAATGAAAATGCTCAAACACAGGCAAAGAAATCCACAAAAGAAACGTCACAGGTCTTGAACAGAATGGCAGGTCTGGTCATCTTCTTGCAATTTCTCCTACTACTTTACTGTCTCAATTCTTTTCCTTATATACTCTTTTGCAGACCCCACCCACATTTAGACCTCTTTTTTTTAATTTTCTGAGACTTGCCCCAGACATGTCCAGGACATGTCTAAACATGACAACAGTCTGAGCTTAACAAAAAAAGGTAAATACTGCCATCTAGTGGCCTATATTCACATTACACCTCCATTCCAAAAGGGAAAAATTTTGACTCATAAAGGCAAAATTTTTCTTTTCAATACAAAATGGTTAAGTGAACACTTGTCTATATATACATATCATACAATATTCAAACACATGATATACACATTCAAACACGGGATAAGCAATCAGCAATTACATTGTCTGTACCCTTCACATGCTTAATTTCCAAGTCAAACTCCTGTAAAATCAAACTCCAATTCAACAATCTCCGATTCTTGTTTTTCATCTTACTCAAAAACATTAACGGATTGTGGTCAGTGTACACAATCATTGGCTTTTGCCCTGTACAAACATAAACATCAAAGTGTTGTAAAGATAGAACCAGAGCCAACAGTTCCTTCTCTATTGTGGAATAGTTCCTTTGGTGGCGATTGAACTTCCTAGAGAAGTATGCCACGGGATGCTCAATGTCATCAGAGTCACTTCTCTGTAGGAGCACAGATCCACAAGCTTGGTCGCTAGCATCGACCGCGATGGAGAACGGTTTGTTGAAGTCAGGAGATTTGAGCACGGGGAAGTGACACAGCAGAGACTTCAGGTGATCGAAGGCTCTCTGGCATGCATCATCCCAGGTGAACTTTACGCCTTTCTTCAGTTGGTTAGTTAGACTGAGAGCAATCTCAGCAAAGTTCTTGCAGAACTTGCGGTAGTACCCGATCATTCCAAGGAAGCGGCGCAAAGCTTTTTTGTTGTCAGGAACTGGAAAGTCCATGATGGCTTGGACTTTAGCATTTATGGGTGCCACCTTACCCTGGCCTATGACGTAGCCAAGATAGGTGACAGTAGCACAACCAAAGTCACTCTTGTTCAGGTTAACAGTCAGGTTAGCCTGGGTCAGGCGCTGGAACAACGTCTCTACATCTTTTAGATGTTCTTCCCAGGAGTCACTCCGTGTGATCAGGTCATCGATGTACGCACCCGTGTGTGGCAATCCGGCGATTGTAGACTGTATCATCCTTTGGAACGTGGCTGGGGCATTTTTCATGCCAAAGGGTAGGACTTCATACTGGTACAATCCAGATGGTGTGGCAAAAGCAGAGATGCTCTTGGCCCTCTCAGTTAAAGGCACACACCAATAACCCTTCAATAAATCAATCTTGGTCAGAAACTTTGCTTGCCCTACACTATCAATACAATCATCAATCCTAGGTATTGGAAACACATCAGTTCTAGTTACAGCATTGACTTTGCGATAATCTGTACAGAATCTAGTACTTCCATCAGGTTTTGGAACTAGCACACAGGGTGAACTCCAATCGGAGTTGGAGGGTCTGATAATATCATGTTTTAACATGTACTCAACTTCTTTCTCAGCAATCTTTCTCTTTTCAGGATTCATCCGGTATGGATGCTGTTTTATTGGTTTGGCATCACCAACATCTACATCATGAGAGGCTATAGTAACTCTCTTTGGAACATCAGGAAACAAATCCTCATATTTCTTGATCAACCTTTCAAACTGATCTCTCTGTGAGGGTTCTAAGTGCTGGAGTTTTACATCAAGATTTTGCAACACTTCAGTGTTTGACAATTTACATGAAAGAACTTCAGCTTTAATTCTAGGGTCATCATCTTGAAACTCCCCCTCATCTTCACACGTTTCGACCATTGGAGAATCTGAAGTGACAGCTGCAACCCTAGCATTTCTGTCATGATAAGGCTTTAGCATGTTAATGTGACACAATTGTTTTGGTTTTCTCCTATCTGGAGTCTTCACAATGTAATTGAGATCATTGAGTTTTGTCAGAATTTCATAAGGACCATGAAATCTTGCCTGCAATGGATTGGACTGCAAGGGAAACAACACAAGGACCTTATCTCCTGGTTTAAACTCACGGCTTCTAGCCTTATGATCATACCAAGTTTTCATTTTTCCCTGACTTGATTTCAAGTTCTCTTTGGCTAGGTCACAAGCTGCACGCAATCTTTCCTTGAACTTGCTAACATAGTCTAACAGACTGATATGGGGTTCTTTCTCTTGCCATTGTTCACTCAATAATAGCAAAGGTCCTCTCACTTCATGACCAAACACTAGCTCAAATGGACTGAATCCAGTAGACTCCTGCACTGCTTCTCTAGCTGCAAACAACAGCAAATGAACCCCTTCATCCCAGTCTTTCTCATGGTCATAACAATAAGTCCTCATCATTGTCTTGAGAGTGGAATGAAACCGCTCTAAGGCACCCTGACTTTCTGGATGATAGGCACTAGAAAGAATCTGCTTTGCACCTAGTTCATACACAACCTGCTGAAACAAACCAGAAGTGAAATTAGTACCTTAGTCTGACTGAATTTCCCTGGGAAGGCCAAACAAGGTGAAGAACTTTATCAAAGCCTTCGAGATTGCAGTTGCCTTGATGTTGCGTAGAGGTATGGCTTCGGGGTGTAATGTGAATATAGGCCACTAGATGGCAGTATTTATCTTTTTTTTGTTTAGCTCAGACTGGAGTCATGTATAGACATGTCCTGGACATGTCTGGGGCAAGTCTCAGAAAGTTAAAAAAAAGAGGTCTAAATGTGGGTGGGGTCTGCAAAAGAGTATATAAGGAAAAGAATTGAGACAGTAAAGTAGTAGGAGAAATTGCAAGAAGATGACCAGACCTGCCATTCTGTTCAAGACCTGTGACGTTTCTTTTGTGGATTTCTTTGACTGTGTTTGAGCATTTTCTTCATCCAGGACATCACCAAGCCACCCCACTAAAAAGGGACTGTAATTATTTCTGTTTTTTCTTATTTATCAATCTTGGTCTTTAGTTGTAGGTTGTTATTAGTCTTTGTCTTCGTTAAAAATTAAATGTGTTTTAGTTGTTAAAACTGTGTTTGTCATCCCTTGCTGTTGCTGTTGTGTTATAAATGTAATAACAAATTGGGGCCATAACAAATTGGGGGCTCAAGGTCCGGGATAGACCATTGTGTGAGTAATTTATTGAAAATCTAACATTCCAAATTGTGAAATTGTTTTTGTGAATTTTCCTAGATATATATTGACAACAGCAATGGATGATTTCTTGGCATCACCAACCGTAGGGGTTTTGAAGTCTTTTAAAAAGACAGAACTGCTAGAAATTTGCAGACAGTTGGAGCTGACAGAGGTAAAACCAGCCATGCGAAAAGCAAGACTGGCTAGAGAGATAGTTGAATATTACATTGATGAAAATGTGTTTGCACCAGGAGATCTGGAACAGTTTCCAGTGGAAAATCCAAATATAGAAATGGAACTTAAATTAAAAATGCTAGAGATTGAAAGGGAGGAAAGAGAAAAAGAAAGGGAGGAAAAAGAGAAAGAAAGGGAAGAAAGAGAAAAAGAAAGGGAGGAAAAAGAGAAACAAAGAGAATTTGAGAGGGAAGAAAAAGAAAAACAAAGGCAGTTTGAGTTAGAAAAATTAGCAAGAGAAGAAAAACAAAGAGAATTTGAGTTAGAAAAATTTGCAAGACAGAGAGATTTTGAATTAGAGAAATTCGATAGAGAAGAAAGACTCCAAATGGAGCAACTAAAAATTAAAATAGCAATGAAAAATAAATTTTGTGCTAGTCAGGAGGTAAAACTGGTGCCTCCATTTTCGGAAAAGGATGTTGACAACTATTTCCAATGTTTTGAAAAGGTAGCAAAGAGTTGCCAGTGGCCAAAGGAACACTGGCCTCTGATGTTGCAAACTGTCCTCAAGGGTAAAGCTCAACAAGCCTATTCGGCTTTGTCTGCAGATGATTCCTCTGATTATGAGGTTGTCAAAAAGGTTATTTTGAGAGCTTATGAGTTGGTTCCAGAGGCTTACCGACAGAAATTCAGAGGTCTGAAGAAATCTGAAAATCAGACTTATGTTGAATTTGCTAATGAGAAGCAGGTTTGCTTTGAGCGCTGGTGTACTTCTATGGAGGTCAAGGATGATTTCAACTCACTAAAAGAGATGGTGTTAGTTGAAGAATTCAAGAACTGTGTTAAGGATGATG
Source organism: Gymnothorax reevesii (assembly GCA_029721435.1). Classification (NCBI taxonomy): domain Eukaryota; kingdom Metazoa; phylum Chordata; class Actinopteri; order Anguilliformes; family Muraenidae; genus Gymnothorax; species Gymnothorax reevesii. Next base: position 7,201,104 of record CM056580.1, on the reverse strand, counting down.
TTAAGACCTACCTTAATGAGAAGCAAGCACTGAACTTGCAATCAGCTGCCAAATTTGCAGATGAATATGTTCTCACTCATAAGTCCAAATTTCAGTCTAGCAGTAACAATAAATGGTCCCAATTTCAGAAAAAGGGTTACGGTGATACCCAAGATTCCTCACCCAAAGACAAAGACAAATCTGGTGATGGTGCTCAGAAATCCAGTAATAGGTCTGATCAAAGTGTGAAAGCTGACAGTGACAAAAGTGGTCTAGTTTGCAGTTATTGCAAGAAATCTGGTCATGTTACAACTAACTGTTGGTTCCTTAAAGCTAAGAAAGAAAAAGAAAAGGATACCAAACCAAATGCCTTTGTGAAAACAAGGTTAGAAACCCCTGTAGTAGATAACCAATCTGCTAAATTGCCTGCTTCTTGTGGGGCTAAAAAGCCTAATACAGCTGACTTTGTGAGGGAGGAATTTCTTCCATTTGTGTCAGAGGGATTTGTGGCTCTGAATGAGCATACTACTCCTGTCCCCATATATATCCTAAGGGATACCGGAGCTTCTCAGTCACTTTTGTTGATGGACTCCTTGGAGTTACGTGATGAGACCGCTTCAGGGGATTTCATACTTGTACAAGGTATTGAAGGGAGGACTGTATCTGTACCCCTGCGCTCTATATTCTTGAAGTCAGATTTAGTTACAGGACAGGTAAAGGTGGGACTTATGTCAAGTCTACCTATAAAGGGTGTTTCTCTGTTGCTAGGCAATGACCTGGCTGGGGGCAAAGTAGTTCCCCCTGTACATCTTACTTCACAGCCGAGCACTGAAAATGGGGATGAGGACCCATCTCTGTATCCTTCTTGCGCAGTGACTCGTGCTATGGCCAAGAAGGCTAAAGAAGATGATGTTGTGGTGCCGTCCAGTACATTGAATAGTCAGGACTCAGGTGGTTCGCCTCATGACTCTGATTGGCCTACTATGGTTTCTCCGTTTGAGGACTTATCAGATACTTTTATCAGTTCTCTATTCAGCCAGCAGGAAGGATCTGGTGATTCTGATGTGTCTGGAGACTTGTCTCTGTCCAGAAAGCGGTTGATTGAGGAGCAAACTAATGATCCTGAAATTGGTGTACTAAAGAGGAGAGCCCTTCCTGATAAAGAAATAGATGCAGTTCCAGTTGGGTATTATCTCAAGGATGGTGTGTTGATGCGGAAGTGGCGCCCTCCTGATATCCCTGCCAATGCAGATTGGGCAGTGGTCAGGCAAATTGTTGTTCCGAAGGTCTATAGGAATGAGATCTTAACAATGGCTCATAGTTTACCTTTAGGAGGTCATCTTGGTGTTAACAAGACTGTTGATAAGATCATGAAACACTTCTTTTGGCCTGGGCTTCGGAAAGACGTTTCCAACTTTTGCAAAACCTGTCACACTTGTCAGGTAGTTGGAAAACACCAGTTAGACCCACCTGTAGCTCCATTGCAGCCTATCCCAGCATTTGGGGAGCCATTCTCTAGGGTCATTGTTGATTGCGTTGGTCCATTACCCAAGACTAGATCTGGAAATCAGTACTTGTTGACAATCATGTGTGCATCTACCAGATTCCCCGAAGCCATACCTCTACGTAACATCAAGGCAACTGCAATCTCGAAGGCTTTGATAAAGTTCTTCACGTTGTTTGGCCTTCCCAGGGAAATTCAGTCAGACCAAGGTAGCAATTTCACTTCAGGATTGTTTCAGCAGGTTGTGTATGAACTAGGTGCAAAACAGATTCTTTCTAGTGCCTATCATCCAGAAAGTCAGGGTGCCTTAGAGCGGTTTCATTCCACTCTCAAGACAATGATGAGGACTTATTGTTATGACCATGAGAAAGACTGGGATGAAGGGGTTCATTTGCTGTTGTTTGCAGCTAGAGAAGCAGTGCAGGAGTATACTGGATTCAGTCCATTTGAGCTAGTGTTTGGTCATGAAGTGAGAGGACCTTTGCTATTATTGAGTGAACAATGGCAAGAGGAAGAGCCGCAAATCAGTCTGTTAGACTATGTTAGCAAGTTCAAGGAAAGATTGCGTGCAGCTTGTGACCTTGCCAAAGAGAACTTGAAATCAAGTCAGGGAAAAATGAAAACTTGGTATGATCATAAGGCTAGAAGCCGTGAGTTTAAACCAGGAGAAATGGTCCTTGTGTTGTTTCCCTTGCAGTCCAATCCATTGCAGGCTAGATTTCATGGTCCTTATGAAATTCTGACAAAACTCAATGATCTCAATTACATTGTGAAGACTCCAGATAGGAGAAAACCAAAACAATTGTGTCATATTAACATGCTAAAGCCTTATCATGACAGAAATGCTAGGGTTGCAGCTGTCACTTCAGATTCTCCAATGGTCGAAACGTGTGAAGATGAGGGGGAGTTTCAAGATGATGAACCAAGAATTAAAGCTGAAGTTCTTTCATGTAAATTGTCAAACACTGAAGTGTTGCAAAATCTTGATGTAAAACTCCAGCACTTAGAACCCTCACAGAGAGATCAGTTTGAAAGGTTGATCAAGAAATATGAGGATTTGTTTCCTGATGTTCCAAAGAGAGTTACTATAGCCTCTCATGATGTAGATGTTGGTGATGCCAAATCAATAAAACAGCATCCCTACCGGATGAATCCTGAAAAGAGAAAGATTGCTGAGAAAGAGGTTGAGTACATGTTAAAACATGATATTATCAGACCCTCCAACTCCGATTGGAGTTCACCCTGTGTGCTAGTTCCAAAACCTGATGGAAGTACTAGATTCTGTACAGATTATCGCAAAGTCAATGCTGTAACTAGAACTGATGTGTTTCCAATACCTAGGATTGATGATTGTATTGATAGTGTAGGGCAAGCAAAGTTTCTGACCAAGATTGATTTATTGAAGGGTTATTGGTGTGTGCCTTTAACTGAGAGGGCCAAGAGCATCTCTGCTTTTGCCACACCATCTGGATTGTACCAGTATGAAGTCCTACCCTTTGGCATGAAAAATGCCCCAGCCACGTTCCAAAGGATGATACAGTCTACAATCGCCGGATTGCCACACACGGGTGCATACATCGATGACCTGATCACATGGAGTGACTCCTGGGAAGAACATCTAAAAGATGTAGAGACGTTGTTCCAGCGCCTGACCCAGGCTAACCTGACTGTTAACCTGAACAAGAGTGACTTTGGTTGTGCTACTGTCACCTATCTTGGCTACGTCATAGGCCAGGGTAAGGTGGCACCCATAAATGCTAAAGTCCAAGCCATCATGGACTTTCCAGCTCCTGACTTCAACAAACCGTTCTCCATCGCGGTCGATGCTAGCGACCAAGCTTGTGGATCTGTGCTCCTACAGAGAAGAGACTCTGATGACATTGAGCATCCCGTGGCATACTTCTCCAGGAAGTTCAATCACCACCAAAGGAACTATTCCACAATAGAGAAGGAACTGTTGGCTCTGGTCCTTTCTTTACAACACTTTGAGGTTTATGTTTGTACAGGACAAAAGCCAATGATTGTGTACACTGACCACAATCCATTAACGTTTTTGAGTAAGATGAAAAACAAGAATCGGAGATTGTTGAATTGGAGTTTGATTTTACAGGAGTTTGACTTGGAAATTAAGCATGTGAAGGGTACAGACAATGTAATTGCTGATTGCTTATCCCGTGTTTGAATGTGTATATATATATCATGTGTTTGAATATTGTATGATATGTATATATAGACAAGTGTTCACTTAACCATTTTGTATTGAAAAGAAAAATTTTGCCTTTGTGAGTCAAAATTTTTCCCTTTTGGAATGGAGGTGTAATGTGAATATAGGCCACTAGATGGCAGTATTTATCTTTTTTTTGTTTAGCTCAGACTGGAGTCATGTATAGACATGTCCTGGACATGTCTGGGGCAAGTCTCAGAAAGTTAAAAAAAAGAGGTCTAAATGTGGGTGGGGTCTGCAAAAGAGTATATAAGGAAAAGAATTGAGACAGTAAAGTAGTAGGAGAAATTGCAAGAAGATGACCAGACCTGCCATTCTGTTCAAGACCTGTGACGTTTCTTTTGTGGATTTCTTTGACTGTGTTTGAGCATTTTCTTCATCCAGGACATCACCAAGCCACCCCACTAAAAAGGGACTGTAATTATTTCTGTTTTTTCTTATTTATCAATCTTGGTCTTTAGTTGTAGGTTGTTATTAGTCTTTGTCTTCGTTAAAAATTAAATGTGTTTTAGTTGTTAAAACTGTGTTTGTCATCCCTTGCTGTTGCTGTTGTGTTATAAATGTAATAACAAATTGGGGCCATAACAGGGGAATCTGGTAGATGCACACATGATTGTCAACAAATACTGATTTCCAGATCTAGTCTTGGGTAATGGACCAACGCAATCAACAATGACCCTAGAGAATGGCTCCCCAAATGCTGGGATAGGCTGCAATGGAGCTACAGGTGGGTCTAACTGGTGTTTTCCAACTACCTGACAAGTGTGACAGGTTTTGCAAAAGTTGGAAACGTCTTTCCGAAGCCCAGGCCAAAAGAAGTGTTTCATGATCTTATCAACAGTCTTGTTAACACCAAGATGACCTCCTAAAGGTAAACTATGAGCCATTGTTAAGATCTCATTCCTATAGACCTTCGGAACAACAATTTGCCTGACCACTGCCCAACTTAATTTAAGTTCCATTTCTATATTTGGATTTTCCACTGGAAACTGTTCCAGATCTCCTGGTGCAAACACATTTTCATCAATGTAATATTCAACTATCTCTCTAGCCAGTCTTGCTTTTCGCATGGCTGGTTTCACCTCTGTCAGCTCCAACTGTCTGCAAATTTCTAGCAGTTCTGTCTTTTTAAAAGACTTCAAAACCCCTACGGTTGGTGATGCCAAGAAATCATCCATTGCTGTTGTCAATATATATGTATTCAATTGAAAAAAAATTTTTTACAATTTGAAATGTTAGATTTTTAATAAATGACTCACAAAATGGTCTATCCCGGACCTTGAGCCCCCAATTTGTTATGGCCCCAATTTGTTATTACATTTATAACACAACAGCAACAGCAAGGGATGACACACAGTTTTTAAAACTTAAACACATTTAATTTAACAGACAAAGACCATAACAACTAACTAACAACTAATGAACCTAAAGACCAAGATTGATGAGAAAAACAAAGAAATATTTACAGTCCCTTTTTGTGGGGTGGCTTGGTGATGTCCTGGATAATGAAAATGCTCAAACACAGGCAAAGAAATCCACAAAAGAAACGTCACAGGTCTTGAACAGAATGGCAGGTCTGGTCATCTTCTTGCAATTTCTCCTACTACTTTACTGTCTCAATTCTTTTCCTTATATACTCTTTTGCAGACCCCACCCACATTTAGACCTCTTTTTTTTAATTTTCTGAGACTTGCCCCAGACATGTCCAGGACATGTCTAAACATGACTCCAGTCTGAGCTTAACAAAAAAAGGTAAATACTGCCATCTAGTGGCCTATATTCACATTACACTGTTTATTTGTAAGAGAAAAACAAATTGAGCAGGGAAAGTATTCAGAAAAATGTTTTGCTCCTCAAAGTGGTTTTATGTATTCAAACATTGAATAGAATGCATGAAACTTCTCAATAATAAATGAGACACAAAGCAGTACAGTGAATTTTTAGTGAGTGCAAAACTCAAGTGAAAAATAGTTTGAAAAGCATGCATTAATAATAATTTTGCTTATCGATATTTCCAGCTGAAATATTTGAAATGAAAGGAAGAGAATAGTTATGCCTAAGCTGAGGCGTCCCACTGGGCTTGATGCTTGGGGCAATAAGTTTGCAAATACTTAAAGACATAATTATGAAGCAAGGGGGAGGTGAATTCATTGCTGTGCAGAATCAACCAACTCAACATGGGCAATTAATGAAGAGAGGCCTTAAAAAGGCGCAATTCACTTTATGTCTGGTGTAAATTGTGCACGCATATTTTAAAGTCTAACAGGTTGCTTATTAAATTTAATTATGCAAAGAGAGAAAGCACCAAAATCTCAGTGGTGTTTAACAGCTACTTTTGCAAGGAGGTCGGGTTTTGAACAAGATTATTGAGTTTGCACAATCCTGGTTTCCCCCAGAATTGAGACCGAATGTCAACTAGCTTTGAGAATGGAAAAATCACTAATTAAAATTTTTTGGCTGCCAAAAACATGCTCTATGAATACTACTAATGTCACGAACCGACACGCGCTGTTAAGAACCCTATTCAGATGCGTTAAGTCACGTTACGAATGTCACAAATGTGCTACGAATGGCACGGGAAAATGATATTCGTAACGCAACGTGCCTTTGTGTAAGCCCTGGTTTCTGCTCAAGCAAGCTTTGAACTTCTATCTTTATTGAGCCAAAGAACTTTAATTGACGGTTAATTTATGTTGCGTAGGAAGCAGAGACCTGGTCGGCCCACATGCCCCCACAGATTCGTGGAATAAATAAGGTGTTCATTTCTTGTATTCAGGCCTCCAGAATCATCGCTGGACTCAAAAGTGGCGCAAAATAGCGTGATATGAAGACATCTCTGCACTCTGACCAGTGCCGTTTGGTTTGATAGAGAGTAGAGTGAACCTCATTTTTCTGAAGTCATACAGCTTAGATCAGAAGCACTCAGTGTTATACAGGAAGGGCCGGTGCAGGCCAAGCTTTTATTCCAACTAAGCAGTTACACACCTGATACTACTAATAGGGGACTTTAACAACAACTCTAGGAGTTGATTTGTTCCGTCATGTGTATACCTGTTGGAATGAAAGCCTGCACCAAGATCACCAGCTCATACTGTTAAAGAGTGAGTACCCTTGGCTTAGATGCTTGGTCCACAAGTGAGGAGAGGAATATTGCAGTCCGTCCTGCTGTCTGTTTGTCCTTTAGTCTGGATAAGTAGGCACACATTTTTTTCATAATCTAGTTTACCAACATTAATGAGATTTTGCGTGTTTACGTTACTTGTCATGACCTTTATTGGGTTTGAAAACGGGATTCAGTGACAGGGGATATTGATCACAGTGGGCCTGTTCATTAAAATCTGCGTGGATTTCATACCTAAATATTGCGTGCCCTCAAAAAAAAAAAAAAAAAAAAAAATGCCACACTGTAGCAATTATCTTAATTTATAAATCAGAGGAAAGATAAACTGCACAAAATTTTCATTTCATTAATCAGCATTAACTTGTAATGTTTTCCAATGGGCATAATATTTTAAATTTTGCATGTTCTTTAATGTAAATTTTGTTTTTATAAATCAGAAACCTGCAAAGAATGTGGCATACACATCATTTCTCTGCCTACAGACCGTTTATAAATGAGACCCAATTTCTTTTTGTTTAAAGTGAGATTTGTCCGTGAAATTGAAGTCACAAGCTGTACGATGGGCATACCGGTAGTTTGTGGACCGGTTTGTGCATACCGTCCATTCTCAAATCTACTAAAGCTACCAAAATTCACTACGGCTGTACCTTTATTTTCAGTGAATCCTAAAGTAAAGGTGTGTGCTGTACTTCATTAGAACGCGCACACTCACATAACGGAATATTTTCTTTTTTAAATGGAAATGAACTGAAACACAGCTACTACAACTAATTCATTAATAGCTGGGATATCGGCCAATTCAAAGGTTGGGTACTGCCGGCAGTTGTCAGGAGTATCTTACATTGCAGAGTAATTCATTACCACCATTGAGCCCGCATCCAAATTTAATTAATTCTTCAGACATTTGAAATAAAGAGGTCACAGCATGATATATCCGCAGGGGTCAAACAAGTTCTCCTTGGTGCCAGAGATTCACGGCATTTAAAATACCTCCACATAACAAAGACTCCACTAAACCGTTGCGAAAAAATTGGGTTTCAGTATTTCTCATCGTTGGGCTGGGAGAGTTAAGGAAACCCAGCCCAGCTTGATCTTTGGAGACGCATTTAAGGATGTAATTCAGTGCACCTGATACACACAGGCCATCCCTATAGGATGAATCCTATCGACAGGTGGTGATACGCACAGGTCTGTTTAATAATGCCATCACTCTCATTCCACAGACAGGACTGCAGCTTGGACATGCTTCATTCAATAAGCTGACAATGACGAAAAAAGGATTTGGATTCAAAAATGCACAATAATGTCAGATCACCGCAAAATTATTTCACTAACTGGCACAAACTCGACTTTTTTTATTTTCTATAAAACTTTATTGAATGCTAAAACTCATTTTTGACAGTGTACTGAGGAGACAGCTTCAGTCTATTTCAAAACTCTTAAAAAAAAAAAAAAAAATGCAACGAGATTTCGCCCCGTGTCGCCTGTCCTGATCCTCCGAAAATGAACAGGAGAAGAAGAAGAGGCAGCTCCAGGGAGGACGTAAAGCGGTGTGATTTTTAAAGCTCTCCACCAGAGCAGGAGATTGGGCTTTATTCCTCCATTTTACTCACGGCTTAAAGCAGGCAGCTGGCTCTTAATGCTAATAAAACATCACCTAAACCAACTGCCGTCTTCTGGAAAACAAAAGACGAATTCAAAGGCTGCAACAACACAAAACCACCCACCCAAACACATATAAGTCAATCTGAACACAGGTGTTTGAGTCCAGTCATTATTTTTGTTAAGCGGAAAAATGTTTGCCAATGAGATCAGATTCGCTGATTGAATAGTAAAAGCTCACTAGCGAATAAAAACTTGCAAAAAAAAAGATTAAATTTCATACTTGAATGAAGGAAGTACAGTCAGCGATAGGGAGAGGAGATGGAGAGGTTCTCCACACAAATTAAATTCACCGCAAAACGCCGACACGCACTCGGCTTATCTCCCGTTTGCTGTCCAGATCTCCGCAGATTTATCGTTTCAACTGCAGTGAAAAATAAATGACGCAAAATACCATGAAACATTTGAACACCCTGTCAGTGCATGAAACATTCCTGGTTATTCCTTATTAATCTTGCAATGAATACTCTAAATGAGTCACGTACACTGGTCCAACGCTGCTCATCTCAAGGCCAGAGAACAAACAAAAAAAAAAAAAATTGGCTTCAGGAGAGCATTCAAAGTGATTAGAAAACTACATTTACTGACACGCGTTTATCTGAACTACAGCACGCATTACTAAAGGGATTTTATCCCTACATTCCTCAGCTTCCTCCAGCCAAGTAGCGTAACCCATCTTTGCATTAGTATCTTGTATACCGATAATGGCATCCTCCTTCCCTCGTGTTATGAACATCTGATATCCCTAATTGACTGATGAGGTACAGAGGAAAGAGGTAAGTTGTTCTGCGCTGCCATTGCATTGTTCCTGCATCACTTTGATAAGTGTCGTTGATAAAGCAGATCTTCACAGAGCCTTTTGTCCCTGACGGGTAACTGAAGAGCGTAGTTATACGCTGACAGTCCCTGCCCCGCCCCAACACATCCCGAATTCACAGATACTCTACCACACGGTTCAACTGCAAGGGAATCCTACAGCTCCCTGTATGACTATCAGTCTGCGCTAGCTCATTTTTACAGTGTTGAAAGTGCAAGCCTGCTGACAAACCAGAGGCAGGCACATCTTTTAACTCGAACAGCATTACATTCACGTTTCATCACATGTCTGGGAGAAGACAGGTCATTAGAGGGCGTAGGCTCTAGGAGACACTTTTTTTTTGAGAACTCGGCATTATGGGTAACCCACCTCGCTGGTTGCCATAAATATGGTTATCATTACAGCAATCGCCTGGTCTATTTTGTTTGTTTTTCTCTCCCCCACAGTGCGACACACGGGAAACGCCAAAGATGGAAAGATATCTTTTCTCAGGCTTCCTCCGGCATTAATTTCTGAAATCATGGCCTTTTGTCAGACGAACACCAGGAAGTCCACTCGAGAAGATTATGCCCTGATGAAAATTACCAAAACGCACAGGCGAGAAATCAACACAGTTAATCCGCTTCAGGCAAGAATAAAGCAAAACTAATACGGGGGCGATGTGGCATGATAACGGTATGGGCGCGACAACGTTGTTCATCGCACAGTTGCTTTTTCCCCAGCAAAACACGCCTGGCCCTTTATTATGCTACAGAGGTGAGATCGCTCTATCTCAACTCAGTCACAGATTAAACACACTATATGTGCATGCCTGTTCTTTCATACATTACATACACTGCCGTCATTGAAAAAACACTTTTTATCCATCACAACTTGTGTTTGATTGTGGCAACGTTACATATCTCAGAGAGAAAATTATTATATTCATTTTCTTAGGACATTAACTCCCTTTGGACTAAATGTGGAATTTGAATTGAAATGTTTTCTCTAACTGACTTAATTCTTTGCAGGTCTGCATTCTTTTGATGGGTTGACAAGGTGATGCAATACTGTTCATGACGGCCCCTAGTGGCCTGACTAAAACATTGCTAGTGTTGTTTTTTGTTTTGTCTTCCCACCATGGTATCATGTATATAGGCAACTTGTTATTTCTTTTTATTTCTTTTTGCATTCACAGGGGCTTATGTACTATTGAACTTTTGTGTTTATAAATTGTCCAAATATGCAATCTGTCCTTTTGACATCTACCATTTTGCAACGTAAACACCATTGACTAATAGGTGACTTAATTTTACACCTTAACTGGTAGGTGTCGTAGGACTAATGAACTGGTTGTTGTCAACCAATCACTGACTGGGGGACGATTTATAAGGGGTATCTTCACTCTGTTTGTGTAAGACTTGAGAAAGGCCATACAGGCCGAAACGTTGTCTGAATAAAAACTTGGCAGCAGGACAAGAGTGTGCGGTATCCTTCGCTTCAAACTCAACCATTACCCATTACCTGCACCTCGTAACTTCTGGTGTGCGTTGGCTATCCTTCTTCAAAAACGTTACATTACTGTCATTGCGCTTACACCTCAGAGCGATAATGATTTATTCTTGATTATGTAGCTGCGTTACATTACATATATTACCGCCAGTACGCCAATTCTTTTTAACCATGATGACTTATGTTTGATTAGACCAAGCAGACAACAATCCCCCCTGGTGCAATGAGGGGTTACAGGCCTCCTTTGACTGCTGCACTGAGCTTACTGTCGCAGCCCTGGGGCTTGAATCACTAACTTGCTGAGTCCCCATCAGACACCTTAGCCGCTAAGCCGCAACTGACTGTCTCAATTACCAAGTCCTGCAGATCAGTTGCTTTTCGTTCCCCGCTTTTCAAAAGCAGCCACACTTCCAGTCGTCACTGAGCCCTGACATTCTGACAGGAGCCAAAGAGAGACTTCAAAAGTCCTGACAATCTGACGAGAGCATAGGAGAGGGACTTCTTGCGGCTAGCTCACTAGAGCTCACCGCAGGACTGCATTTTCAGTCGAATTGCTATAAATGCTTGCGCACTGTCTAACTCGTCGCCTTCGGCACGTATGGCACAATGAGGTCTTGCCAGTACTTGGACACTGCATAAAATGGCAGCATTTCCAACGTGGTTGACGCAATAGTAGAAAATACCTGCAAATTAAAGCCTCCAGTCTCCACTTAAACCTCATATTTGCTGCTTTCAGACCAACTTTGCCGGGAGATCAGATCCACAATGCACAAAAGTGCGTTCCCTGTCCAAATACTTACGGAGCGCACTGTAGCGTAGCCGCCGCATTTTACCCCTCCTTCATCCTTGCGATCCTCCCTCCCTCCTCTCGTCCGTCCCCATCTCTCGCTCCACCTCCCTTTCCGCTGGCCTGGCTCAAGACCCGCACAGATGCAGCGTTTAATGCCTTCATTCTGGTCCCTGTCACCCCTCCAAATCCTGTGATACTTCAGCACCGATTCCGATCTGAAAGAGCCCCTGATCCAATTTGGGGACTGGCAGGGCCCCAGGACAGGTGCTAAGTGCAGCAGTTTCTCCGGATTAGTGCTCTGCTCGTCGCTCTGGGGATACGCACCTACAGTAAAAATACTTAATGAAGTGGCGATTAGCCGTAACGGAAAGGAACAACACTTTGGCAGCCTGATCTTATCTCAGATAACAGATCCTATAACATATCCGCGGGGATTGAGACATCTACGCTCATCAGTGCTAACGGGGCGTCGTTTCTACAAAAGAGCTGAGGCCCAACACTCCCACCGTATTCCCCGGGCCCAGCCAATATTCTCAGAATCTCAGCTGCAGCTACAGCAAAGTTAGAAGAGCCGCAAGTACCGGATGGTCCTCGCAGGACTTTTGTATCATTATTTTATTTGTCTTTTTCGCTTGTACGTCTCACAGAACAAGGGGAGCCAACATGATTTGTACTTTTGTAAATAAAACTTGTGAATTTCACATATTTCAAGTTTAATATTAAGTAGTCCTAAACAAGGGACAAACGGTCCACAATGGCATGCAGAATTCCACGGATAGAAGCTCTGTGAAACACTGAAACACCGCTCCGTGAAACAGTGAAACACTGCCCCGGAGCACCACTCAAACACAGACGTACTCATGCACCACTGGAGTCAGAAGAAAACATGAGAGAGCAGCATCTCGGAGAGAGCTCAACTAATGCAGAAGGGCAGAGTGTGTGTGTGTGTGTGTGTGTGTGTGTGTGTGTGTGCGCGTGTGTGTGTGAACGCAAAGGCATCACCAGGACTGTCCTCCAAGACACCTCACTGTTTCAACATTTCTCTTTGCTGAAATATTGATGTGTTACATCTAAAATATCATCTCAAGAAGCTACACTTGTAACCAACTCTATCTCTGGAGAGATAACGTTTGCTGGGTTATATTTCAAGCTTGATTCGGCCCACCTGACTCTCATTCGCAGCTCCATGCAGATCTTTGGCTTCTAAAGGAAATTTGCCTTCGAGAGTGAGAGCAAAATCCCACACAAGCATAGATCTCCAGAGACCAGGCTAATCACCACAGGTCCATCCATTTACCTTAAAAATATTCTTAAACTAATCAACTTCAGATCTTTACATATCCCACTGCCTTTCATTTAAGTAAAAAAATTTGAAAGATATTTACTAAAGCTGTTCTGTCCATAAGGTTTTGAATTGGGAGACAATTGAAGGGTTCAGTGCACTAATTAGATTAAGTGCTAATCTCATGTTTTATATGAAAGAGGGGGAAATAAAGATAATACATTTTAGTTATATCTCCCCACAGATAGATTCAGAAACAACATATCATGAGAAAAGCAGATTTCTGACCAATGCACAACACTGGTACACGGTGGTGAAAGTTATTCGCTGTGTTATGGCCCCAATTTGTTATTACAATCTACAACACAAAAGCAACAGCAAGGGATGACAGACACAGTTTTAAAAACTTAAACACATTTAATTTTTAAACAAAGACAAAGACTAATAACAACTAACTAACTGACCAAGATTGATTAGTAAAAAAAAACAGAAATATTTACAGTCCCTTTGTTTGTTGGGGTGGCTTGGTGATGTCCTGGGTAAGGAAAATGCTCAAACACAGGCAAAAAATCCACAAAAGAAACTTCACAGGTCTTGAACAGAAATGACAGGTCTGGTCGCATGTATCCTTCTTCTTGCAATTTCTCCTACTACTATTTTACTGTCTCAATTCCTTTCTTTATATACTCTTTTGCAGACCCCACCCACATTTAGACCTCTTTTTTTATTTTCTGGGACTTTCCCCAGACATGTCCAGGACATGTCTAAACCTAGCTCCAGTCTGAGCTTCACAAAAAAAAGGTAAATACTGCCATCTAGTGGTCTCTATTCGCATTACAGCTGTCATAAAAAACATGAGATTGGCATATCATCAAGTCATTGCACTGAACCCTTCAATTATTTCTCTTTGCTCCAACACACGTTCTTTGTCACTGTGACCATACAAAATCCGTGATGTCTAACACGAGGAGCGTGGACTGGTGTTCCCTGGTGCCCCCAGTATACTGTCCATCTGCCATCCCTCTCGCCAGCTCTGCCACAGCTGATGCGCAGTGAGCATTTTGTTGCAAAGCAGTTAATGCACTCCACATTCAAGATGCTTTTGCAGAAGTTCCCGTCAATACCGTTAAGTTTTCCAAGTGAGAATCATAAGCTTACGGTGCTCGAGGCCCGATGAATTCTGGTTTACACCCTCCCTTTGCCTGGGAGTCAGGTGTAAGGACAGTATGGCCAATCAGATTTGGTGATTCCTCATTTGGTGATTCCTGGTTTGGTGAGTTAGTGGTTGAGAAAATTTCCCCAAAAATACAAGCCATTTGTAATATTAAACAAGACCATGCAATTGTAACATGAATGTGAAGCTTTCAATCAAAGCTGAGGGTAATTTGTGTCACATATTGTATCAAGGACACACTGACTGGCCAGTCATGCCCGTCGGGAACCACGAGGTTTGCACAAAGTGAACTGAGAGGGGAACTTTTAGTTCATCGGTTTCTGTTACTCGAACCCGAAATACGAGTGGAGGGAACTGTGCTCTGATGCTTCTTGTCTGAGCGAACAAGGCAGAGACGGAGGAGAGGGGGAGTGGGTTCCGGTTGCCATGGAAACACTAATTCAATTCTGAGGCTAGCCGCACAAAAAAAAAAAAAATAAAGTGAGGGCTTAAAAAATGTCCTGTTGCTGTTGACTTTTCTCTCTGTGTCTCCAAACTTCCTCTCATCGGTAAACCAACAGCTTGCTCGAAGAGACGATGTTGTGTTTACTATCCACACCCACGAACCCCTCGATGTTCGTCTGTCTCAGAATGCCAGCTCCTAACGCCGAGGGAATTCGCCGTTCTAACAACATGCAAATGAGAATAACAAGTGCTTTTTTGTTCATTTCACAATGGAAGCCAGTGATAAACTGTCTCTATCACTTCTTTGCACAAAGTAAGGTCTTGTTCCAAGAATCCGTGCTCCGCAGCAGTCAAATCTGTACTGCGGATGAATGTCTGCGTGTGATCGTGTGTGTGCATGTCCGTGCGCATGTGCCGGTCTGTGATTCAGTTTGCGTGTCTTCGAGTGTGTGTGTGTGTGTGTGTGTGTGTGTGTGTGTGTGCGCAAGTCTGTCTGTCTGTGTTTGAACCAGCAGGTCTGCATGTCTGTGCTGCGAGTGTGTGCGCGCGCGCATGTGTGTGCACATCTGTACGCCTGTGTGTGGGCGCATGTGCCTGCCTGTGTCAGAGCCCGTGTGGCGACGCGTGCGCTTGTGTGTGTGCTTGAGTGAGTTTGCTCCTGGCGTCATGTTCTTTCTCATGAGCTATAACGTGTGCGATGCAAAGACAGACACATGTTCTTCTGCGGAGCGAAAGTGCAGCGTCTGTGACAGGCAGTGCAGACAAACATGCAGGATTATGCACTCAGTCACAAACCCCAGGAACGAGCAACACAGACATTAGAGCACAGAAGTCAGAAAGGGACTGTTCGTACTGCATGCAAGGGCACAAACACATAAACATGCATGTACACACATGCACGCACAATCGCGCACACACACACACACACAGTGCCTCCTCTCCAGAGCATTGCTAAGTAAGGAGCAGAAGGTCTAGAACTTGCTCCTGTGTACAAAGTCTGTTTAATCAGAGAAAATAAATCAATCCAGAATCAATGGCAAAGGGCTTTGAGCATACACAAATCAGAGAGAAAAAAAGATGTCCTGGACCGTGAGAGAAGGTGGGCAGAGGTGTAAGGAGAGAGAGAGAGGAAGACCGAGAGATTGTTGAGAGAGGGAGGGGGATGGAAGGTAGAGACAGGGGAAGAGAGAGAGCAAGAGAAGGAGAGATCGAGTGATGAGAGAGAGAAAGAGAGAATGATGAAGGGCCCTCTTCTCCTATAGAGTGGCAGTTGCCTTGTTCCCTCAGGGTTGAGTTGGCTGCACTCGGACTGTTAAACAGAGCCCTGTCATTAGGGCAGCCCAGGGAAAGGTCTCATTGACCTATTATAACAACATCAGCATCAACACTAAAGGTCAGGGCAGCTGGGGTTTATCCTGGGCACACACATATTAATGAGCGCACACACACACACACACACACACTCACACACGCGCACACACACACACACGCACACACGCACACATGCACACACACACGCACGCACGCACGCGCACACACACACACACACACGCACGCCGACACATCACTCATTCACATACACATCAGTGAACACACACGTGCACTCACGCACACACATACACACACACTCTCACACACACACACACGCACTCTCACACACACACACACACACACACTCACTCTCACACACTCACTCTCACACACACACTGTCTCACACACACACACACACACGCTCACACACATCACTCATTCACATACACATCAGTGAACACATACAAACACACACGTGCACACGCACACACACACACACCGACATCACTCATTCGCATACACATCAATGAAAACACACGTGCACTCACGCACACACACACACACACACACACACATTAATGAGCACACACACACACACACACACACACACACCACTCATTCACATCAGTGAACGCAGACCCATTCGCACAGTCACACATGCAGACACTCACAAACACGCATAAATCTCTCATCAACACATCCACACCATTAATCCTGACTTATTCACATATCAACGCCACACACGTTTGGACACACGGCTCTTCTCAAGGACTCACCAGGTGCTTAGCGAGGAAAATGATGTGCTCGTTAACTTTAACTACTAATGCATTATACCACAATGACCTTTATAGACTCCCGATAAGGAGGCCTGTCACATTAATAAACAAAATGCCTGTTATCAAATAAATAACAATAATAATTGTGATTAAAGAGGATGCGCTAGTCCTCCAGGGATTTATGTGCAGACAGTCTCTACAGCTCCACAAACCACAAATTATTGAATGTCAACAACAAGAACTGCATATTTATGTGACCTCAGCGGATGATGCTTCGCATCACAGCATAGGGCTGTGGTCATTGTGGGGGCTCCGCAAAATCTCACGCTAAGTCCTGTCACAGAAGTCCATAGCATCGTGTATTCTACAGAAAAACAGAATGCGTCTCACTGACAGTGGAGTTACACAGCCAAACACCTGTTGTTTTCATTCAATATGCTGAAAAGATTGAGGGGTTTTGCAGTAAAATCCATGTAATGAGCAGTTCGGTCCGAGTTCTTTGATTTTGCGCAAACACATGATGCTGCTATAAGCGAAGAAACAAGATGGCTGTTAATGAACAATTGGAAGATATTCTCTCATTAACATATCTACCATTAACAATTTCAATATTCAATGGTAAATAATTGAAGAGTTTGTTTCCAAAATGCAATAAGTGTCAAAAAGATTGAGATAATACCATAGAGCGATAGCCCTGTGCTTTGTTTTTCTTTGCAACAGGCGCCAACATAGAAAAAGCTGATTTACTCAATATGAGTAAAATTGATATATTCTGTTTGGAAACAAACTCTTCAATTGCACAGGAGTAACTTTTTGCACAGGAGTAAATTTTTGCACATAAGAACATTTTTGCTAAGTAAATAAATCATAACCCTCATTGCTCAGGCTAAAGTAGCACTTTGTAATACCATCAGCAGATGCTGCTTTCCAAATAACCACTTAAACAACAAAACAATTTCCAAATAACCACTTAAAACTGCCAAGATTAGACTTTCGCAGTGCAAAAGCAGTGCATTAGACTTATGCAGTGCATCGCTTCATCAAACAGCAGCAGTTAGCCATAGCACCTGAGCCAGGCAGTCCCTGAGGTGCTCACAAACCCCAGTGGTGATTCTTGGTACTGCAGTTTACAGCGCAGCGGGAGCCTAAAACAGACTGACAAGTACTTCTACTTTTTAAAAAATTTTCTTCACTCTGAAGACTAATTACTCTCCTGGGACTGTCCTCTGGGAGCTAAAGAGTACTTTTTTAAAATTCCTACTTATCCTTTCATGTTCAGGTTCCCAGTGCGTACGCAAGAAAGCACCGTAATCAAACATGGCAGCCTCCAAACTGGCTTCGTGTGTCACGGTTCCCGTGGGAGTCCATGAAGCCGGTGAGCCGAAGGTCTCTCCAGGTGTCATGCAATCCCACACAGTAAGAACACACATCTAGTCTGTAACTTTAAGCACCACAGTCGGTTCAGTGGGCTGGCTGAGAATGTAGTGTTTTAATAAGGAATTGGGCTCAGGGTTATAAATGTTATACACTGGGGTTATTAGACGTATGTAAGGTTGAGAAGGCAGGGCCTCAATAAGAGCTCGGAGTTCAGAGTTTGTCCAGTGCGGGAGTAGAACACAGTGCAGTTTATTAATCTGGAGGGTTAATCCACTACTGAGGGCCCAGAAGAGACGAAGGGGCCCCACAGTGTGAGGAAGGGGATTGAGAAAATGCAGGTGTTTGAAACCACTCTGGAGAATAAACGCCGATGTCCACAAAATAATGACAATGAATAGCTAAATAACTCCTTCATCAAATTTCCAAATGAGACAAGCTTGTTGCATCTTTGAAACAATTTTTCCAGTCTCTGTGACACAAATCCTGACTTAAAAAGCCTTGAATAGGGCCATGCACAACAGGCAAGGACTGGCTTGATTTTGCATTTGCATATAGGGGTTAATCTTAGTATAGCATTGGGAGGGTCTGTAAAAAATTCAGTATTTTGAACATTTTATTCAGTATGTAAATGCATGCATCTAGCGGGAAGTTACGTGATCCACCAAGTTGTGCGGCTAAACACAGGCATGAAATATACATTTCTATATAACTGCCAACCATAACAATATCTCTGTTTTCAGTTTGTGAGTGAGCTTTTTTCCTTCTCACAACAGATGAAAACATTTCAGCTCGGCTGCACTTTCAAAGTTGAGACCTTTCTTAAGGCAGGAAAAATGAAGCAGTAGTCAGCCTTGGTAAACCTCAGGAAGTAGTTCTTGCGAATGTATCAATGGACTTCAGTTTTTCAGTCAAATATAACAGGGTGTCCACCTCTATCCAAAACAATCTACTTATTGAGATCTTGATTGAAGACCAGGATTGGCTAATCATTTGAATCACACAACATACAGCTCAGTAGAAGCGAGTACCAGCAATAAGAAACCCTTATTGGATAAGACTGAACGCCCCCGACAAAAAGTGAGAAAGCATACCCAAAGAAACGAACCCAATAAAAAAACTAAGTGGCCCTCAATTTTTATCACATTTCATATCAGCAAAGCTTAGATATGCTACTGCATATGGACACGACAGTCCCAAAGGCTTAGCAAATCTGGCCTCAAGTAACAATGAGTGTACAGCACCATCGGCCAAAGCAAGGATTCAAGTCTTCAGACAGTTTGGAATGACATCAACATTAACTTATCTATGGGCAACACAAGGATACATGTCTGCTCTTCAAAGGCTGGTGGAGATACCGGACAATGATGGCATTACGGCTCAGCGCTCATTGTCTTCCCACAATCCATCTGTCTGCTCATTCCTCTCGGGAGGCTGCAAGCAGATCGCAGCACTTGGCTCCAGCAATGAGGTAAAGGATGGTAACAGTACGGAAATGCGCGGTTGCTGGCACAATGTCTTTGTTGTCTGAGCTCCCCTTTGAATAAGAGAACGAATAATAGTTCCCTTTTCACTGAGAGTACACAGTGGGCACTTGGAAGAGATGAAAAAGTACTTAGACTCTGAGGATTATCGCATTGGAATTCTGACTGCTTTTGTCCATTTGGGGTTTGCGATTCCCATCTGTCGGAGGCGCATCTCCAGGCACTGTACAACACATATTCCTGTAGGGAAATTTCACATTTATTTCCCAGCAGTGGATCTGCCAAACAGCATGTTGGACAATAAAGACGAGGACCGCAGAGCCTGTCGGCGGTGAATGCTGCACAAGGTTCCTGAAACTCCACTCACCTCTGCTCTCCACAACTGTGTTTCTGACAGGCGGTGACCACACATTGGCTAATATACTGAACACAGCCCTTCGTTCCTCTGGCCTGAGGGCAAACACTGCCATCTCTCTTATTTGCTTGAGTGAACAGAGACTATATGTGCCTTAGTTACAGAGTAGGGAAAGCCCAGCTTCCATTCAGTTGAAAGCCAGTCTCAACCTTGCTTCTTATTGGGGTAAATACAGCCTGATCTTTCATTTGCCGACAATATGACAACATTCAGCACAGCAGCACAGCTCTGTTTATCCAAAGACTTGTAAAGCATCCAAAACTGCCCAGATGAAATTCGCCTACACGGTTGATGTTTACAGAAATGTTCATTGTGAATCGTTCAGGTCGAAAATTAAATTACATCAGAGTCTAGCTCAAATGTACACCAGCCCTCCAAATCTGGGAGCACTGGCTGTTGAGTAGATACAACACCTGTACAAAACTTACGCCCCATCAAAGTCGAACTGATATTTAGCTAAAGTTTAAAAATCCTGCACTTTTTACATTTGCATGAAGCTTTTATCATGCATTCCACGTGCATATCACTTTCAGAAGGCTTAGTCATGATCTGAGCATAATTGCACGTGCTGAATATTAGCAGTTGGGTGGCAATTCTGAAAACTTAGGTTTTCTTCTGTGTCAAATATTAACTCTGTTTCTCTAGATTATAGTTGGGACTTCGAGTGACAGCCTTATGGTGAACAGAGATTTCCAGGCCATCTGCAGAGGGCAGCAGGCCCATATTTTAACAGCAGAAAATTGATGGCCTTATGCAAGAGGGGCATAAGTGACACTTCGGTCGAAAATGACATTTTTGGTTGTTTTGGAATAATTGAGACTAGCCCATCAATTCCTATCATAAAGGGGCAAAATACCTGTTTAAAATGGTGCAGCATGTAGCTAATAGGTGGTGCTGTAGCAGTTTTTTTTTGGCAGTCTTGTAAAATTTGTAAAATGTCACTTACCGCCCTTCTTGCATGAGGCCATCGAGGTGTGGAAAAAAAAACCCTTTCTGTACAAGTCATCAAGAGTAAAGATCAAATTATTTTCAAACAGACATTGAATGCCTGGAGAGGTATGTCCAACCCTGCTAAAATTCCTAGAATTGGGTAATGTTTGTTGATGTAATAAATTTGGTCCTCGAGAGAAGTTGAGGTTGTTTTAGGATTTGGTAACACATCCTTCTGACTTCTGCATATTAAAGGAATTTACCATTACTTGATCATCTACTCATATCCCAAGCAGCTAATTGCAAGCAAGCTGATATTTTTCACATGACAGAGAAAAAATTCTTTTCAAAAGACAAAAAAAAAAACAAAAACAAAAAACGACAGGCTTTTTTTGGTAACTTGTCTCTTTGACATCAGCATATACAGTAAATGGCATTTACGCACTCATTACTTTGTAACTTGCAGTGGAAGTTTGGCAGATGGTTAATTGCTTGTTCAGATTTTGTAGGCAAATTTGCTTGAGAGACTCAGTGGTCTTTAAGCAAAGTCCAAAAAAACTAGAAAAATGATCACGCAACAGCCATTATTTTCAATTAGCTTGCTTTTGTGTGCAATGAAAAATGCAAAAATGTCAAAAATAAACAAGTTCTTCCACCAAACAGAACACGGCTGTCAGAGACATTCTCTAGTTCCAGGGAGCCCACTTTAAAATTCAGGAGAGAGACTCATTCGAGGGTCTGAACCATAAAAATTCATCAAAACATTCCCCATATTTACAAACATGATTTACACTTTATGCCACAGACGTAGCTTCAGCTAATTTGGACTCGTTCCAAAGAAATGTAAGAAGGGGAATTAATTAACTGCGAGAAGACCGATTTCTCTGAATTGAAGCAGTAACACCAAATATCTGAGCTTGTGTGGACACTGAGGGGGGATCGAGCGTGTAATTCACCTGTACGCCGAAAACTCGAAAGGCGAGAATGCAGTCAGTAAAACTGTGCTGCGAATCTTTAACGAGGAACGATTTCCCTTTGATGGGAGGCTTCTGATAAGCCGGGCCTTCACCGCTCAACCCTTGTTTCCTATTCCTCACTTTCATTTTGTTTGTTTTCTTGAATCAATACGGAATGAAGATCTGTAGATTTGGAAGTGTTATAATGTGGTGCAATCAAATGCCTTCTCTCTGGGGGTGAACCGCTGGCGAAGCGTCAGGGCCGATAATCTATTTTGCCCGGAGAATCCTCACGGTTTCGAACGACTCTCGCCGGCGTAAACAGAGAGGGGAAATAATTCCTCCCCTGAACTCTCCCACGACTCTGTGTGTTCGGGAACACATTCGAGATCAGAAGTATCGCTAGACTGGACGCTTGGAGGGATTTCAATGTTTTCTTCAATGACCTTTCCACTGAGAGGTGAGACGTTTCACCGTCACATGTATACAGTGTGTGCATTAACTCCATATACTTCAAGGCTAATGCCTGTCTGATCCTCATTTCCTAGAAAACAGGAGACTTGTTCTTAACTATTTTCAATCTAGCACTTGTATTCATATTAATAATAATAATAATAATAATAATAATTATTATTATTATTATTATTATTATTATTATAGTAGATCAAATTTATATAGCACATTTCTAAGACTCATTGCGCTGTACAGTGTCAGTAGACACACAGAGATTTCAGCAAAAGTCCTTGCACTCCAGTTTAAAAAGGTAGATATTGAAGAGCGTTTTGAAGGGCGTGATAGTTTGCTTTCCTGACCACTTCTGGAAGTTTACTCCCAAACTCCAGTGCTACACAGCTGAACGCCCGGCCTCCTGTGGTCACTGGTTTGTAACAGGGCAGCTGTAGAGTTAGGGGAGCGTAGGGTGAGTGGAGGACGGTTGACGGTGATGAGATCTGACAGGTAGGAGGGACTGGTGGCGTAGATGGCCCGATATGTGAGCCCCAGAACTTTGTAATTGATGCGTTGATGGATAGGGAGCCGGTGAAGGTGGAATAAGCGGGGAGGGATATGCTAGCGGGGTGAGGTGCGGGTGGCACAATTTTGGACATACTGTACACGCTTTATGATGTTATCAGTGGATTCCACCAGGAGGGCGTTACAGCAGTCCGGTCTACTGGAAATGAGGGCGTGTATGATTCATTCTGCTGCTGGCTGGGAAAGGAAAGGGCGGATCCATGCAGTATTTCTCAGATGGAAAAATGAAATTTTGATGATTTGTTTGATGTGGGTATCGAAGGACAGCTGGTTGTCCAGGATCGCTCCCAGGTTACGAACCTGAGGTGAGGGGAGGACTCTGATGCCATCAATATGAAGGTCGACTTCAGGAAGCTGGCTGGGCTCGGTCTTTGTGCAAACAGGATAAATTCTGTCTTCCCAAGGTTGAAGGAAGCTCTTCTGCATCCGAGCCTTGAAGTTGTGAAGGCAATGGTAGCTTGGTGGAGGTTGGTGGAGGTTGCTTTGTTTATGGTCTTCTGATGAGCAGAGATGTATATTTGTATGGCGTCTGCATAAAGATGGTAGTCAAGACCTTGTTTCCACAGAATGTCACCAAGAGGCAGCATACAAATACAGAAGCGCAAAGACCCAAGGATCGAACCCTGTGGTACCCCATTGCATAGCGAAATACTGTCAGATTTATGGGATCTGAGGGCAACGTGATAGGAGCGATCTACCAGATAGGGTCGAACCCATTCCAGAGAGACTATGGTGATTTTCTATTCTGTCTAAGAGGATGTTATGATTTTCAGTGTCTAATGTGGCACTGAGGTCCAGGAGGATGAGGATCCTGTAGGCTTTTGAGTCCGTAGGTTCATGAAAGCTTTCCCACTGCTCTTAACAACTGGTGTCCAATCAATTATCTGCAACAATACAGTCCAACATATAAGGCACTACAGCTCACTGATGGCCTGCCCTTTTTCTGCCGGTAGGAAGTCCACTCTAACACAGTATACTGCATTCATAATGCCCTTCACACCCAGAACCACTGATCTCAGTCCAGTTTCCCTACATCATCTGCTCAACACATCCCCCAAGAGTGGGAATGGTACAAGTGATCCTCAGTACTTTCACTTTAATAAGACCATTGACCAAAATCCTGCTGACAGGTCACTGGAGTTATATTACACACAGAAAGATTTACCACGAATCCAGTATACAAATAATCATCGATCTCCATGTAATACACCTATCTTATATTCACTTCAGTACTTTTATGCAAGAAGCACCATGAATAGGTTTACCCATTACCCAGACTGCCACAAAAATTAGCCCATTGGGACAGATAATTACAGTTCTTAAGCAGGAAGTCGCTGAAAAAAGCAAAGATTTTTCACACAAAAGGACCAAAATAGCCCTTATTTCAGAAGTCAAACTCTCTTTTTTTTTTTTTTTAAATAAATTTGGCATCTCCAATCCCACCCGAATCTGGAATGCCCAATTGGTGAAATTTGTACAAGGCTTGCTCGTTTGCGACCCCTTGCGGCCAACTCAGGAGAGTGAAGAGAGTTCACGGCTCTCCTGCGAAAGCATGTGTCCGTCAGCCACTGCACTCATTGGTTGAATCATTGCAAGTTCAGAACGAGGGCGGAGGATACCCAGACATGAACAGACTTAGAATCTTCCTGACGAAGGCCCGTCTGGCCAACAGGAGGCGCTTGAGCAACGAACAAAGCTGTTTATTTGCCTTGACCGGCAGTCCCTTCCCAATCGACCACTGCCGATTAGTACAACTGGAGCTCGAACCCGCAATGTGATAGTCACTTCTGCCCTGCAACGCAGTGCCTTAACTTATTAAGCTATCCAGCAGCTCAGAACTCAAACTCTCAAGGTAATATTTTTCTGGACACTCCTTTTTGAAAGCTCACTAGCTCCAACCCACATTCTTCTTCAATCACCCCACTGTGACCCGTAGAATTTGCAGCGCTGCCCACAAGTGCTCCCCCACTCTCCGAACGCTGAAGAGAGGAGAATCGCACTCCTCGGTCGCCCCAACGCAGAGAGAGAGAGAGAGAGAGAGAGAGAGAGAGAGAGAGGCGAGGTCTGACAGGCTTCGGAGTCTTTGATAACAGGCTTTTGTTTCACCCGTGTCACGGCGAGATTAGATTTACGGTCCTATATTCTCTCAGCCTTTTCCCGTCCCCTGCCGGATCGAGGTTCGACCTGCTTCTGTCAAGAAGAGGCAGCGATATTTCAAGTGTGGGCTTTTTTTGTTCTTTTTCTTTTTAAATGTCCTCGCTGAGATGGGTTCCACACATGCCTTCATCATCGTCCTTTTCTGCCACCATTGCGATCGCGGCACTGAGGAGTATAAACAGAGTGTGGACCTGTGTGGAGCGATAGGTACAGCACTTTCAGTGATCGTGTGTGGGCACGATGGATGCCATCTCCACAGTCTTCCTGTTTTTAAAGTATGTAGCTTACATACTTTAGCTTC
Organism: Gymnothorax reevesii; assembly: GCA_029721435.1. NCBI lineage: Eukaryota > Metazoa > Chordata > Actinopteri > Anguilliformes > Muraenidae > Gymnothorax > Gymnothorax reevesii. The sequence goes on along the minus strand of CM056580.1, from coordinate 7,175,879 downwards.
TCTGCGTTTTAGCTTCAACCTTCCGCTTACAAAACACAGCAACACCAGCTATTAAGGATATAAACTCAAGCGCAGAAAGACACAAGAGTCTGCCTCAGGCTCTGAGGCCTTTCCGTGTCCATGTTCTCGCCGCGTTTGTGTGGGTTTATTTCAGGTACTCCGGTTTCCACCCACCGTCCAAAGACAGGCATGTCAGGCTAACTGGAAACTCTAAATTCCCAGGAGGTTTGAGTGTGTGAGTGAAAGGTGTGTGTGTTTGCCCTGTGATGAATTGGTGAGTCGTCCAAAGAGGGTTCCTGCCGCTCGCCCAGAGTCAGCTGGGATAGTCTCCAGCTCCCCCACGACCCTGGTGAGGAAGATGCAGCGTAGAGAATGGACGGATGATAATTATTTCCTGAGGACTTGGCGACAGACCCTCACAGGCTTCCGCAGCTGACAGCAGTGGGAGGTTCAGCCCTCTCATGGATTAGTGCTGCCAGTCCAATAAAAAAATAATACACAGTAAAATAGACACTGGCACCCAGGCAAGCGCTGCAGAGGAGTTCACACACTTCATCCACTCAGCTACTCCAGTAGGGGCAGGTGGCGCAACGTCGACTCGAGAAGAATAACTGTCACCAGCAAACTGGCATGAAAACCTGGAGTGGAAACATTTTTTTAAATAATTCAAAAACGCGGTGGAGGGGGAGGATGCAGTTGGGGGAGTCAGACCTTTTCATTCGCATCACATTTCTGTGGCTCGCTTTGCGATATGCGTCCGAACCTTACGCCAGCTGTTTCCCTTCACAGAGCTGTCGGGCAAAACTGCAGGAGTGAAGGAGATTCCTTTAGCCAGGTTCAAGAGACAAAGTTGGTGGCGAAGCTCGACGGGTTAACTCCATTCTTCCGTTCGTTTGCCGCTGCGATTCGCTGGCAGCAACGTCCACCGAGGATCTGCGGGCTTCTGGTCGGCTGACAGGCTTGGATCTTAATCAAAGGGTGTAATTGGAGCAATTGATTTGAAGGCAAACTTGAATCGCTGATGATAATGAGCTGCCGTGAGAAAAGCCACTTGTAAACACTGTGGGACCGAAAAAAACTGTCAGGCCAGTTAACGGGCAGTCATTCTTTCACCTTACCTATACTTCCACAAAAAAAAAATTCAAGACTTTTTCCTCTTGGTCTACCCCAAAGCGAAATAATAAAAATAAAATGAAATAATATAATAAAATAGGTAAAAGCTGAGTGTGATAGTGATTAATGAGTAATTTGAACTATAGGAGAGATAGATAAGAGTCGCTTAACTCTTTACTTCACCCTCCCTCAGTTCGCCAGCAATTTATCACTCATAACTGTTGGCGTCACGGCTTGCGTACGCCGGCGAAATAATGATGTATTTTTTTAATGGACTCCAAAATGGAGAGGAGACGGGCGCGTGGCGGCGCACATGAATGTTTTATGGGTATTTAAACAACTCAATTTCATGCAAATGTGCCCACTGCCTGCCATGGCAGAATTTATAAACAGGGGCTCGGGCGGGAGGGGCAAGAGATAGCGGGAGGGGCGGGAGGAAGCAGGCGGCACGGTTTAGTGTTGTCTGATTATTAAAGCCGAGACACCGCTTTGAATTATTCAGCTGGCGGACGCTACAAATCTAGCGCCGTCTCTAGCATGGAGGTCTGCTGAGGAGTCGCTGAAACCGCCTCACAAATCTCCATCGTCCCCATTCCTCCGCTCCACAAATCACCGCTTCCACCTTTACGTAGCCGCCTGTACAGAAGCTCTGTTTTTCTATTTGTCAATTTAATGATACTGTTCAGTACTCTGCTTTGAGATCCGCTCATTTCACAGGTGAGATGACCGGCCTTGCTGCAGTGGAAGTGTACTATATTAGCGCAGAGGATCTGGAAAACTTTTCCTGCACCATGCTGAGCCCAAGAAGTCAGGTTGTTATACCTGTGTATGGTGCGTATGTGAGCGTGTGAGTGTTCGGATGCTTTTCTGATTCAGCCTGCTTGTGTCTGTGTCTCTGTGCATGTATGCATTCCTCATCGTGTGCACCCGGGACTGTGTGAGTAAGCATTTGCGTGCGTGTGTGTGTGTGTGTGTGTGTGTGTGTGCGCATGCCTGCGCCAGTTTGTGCATTTGAGTGTGCATGCTTGTTCATTTGCGTGAGCGAGTATGTATGCATGTTTGTGGCGTGTGCGTGTGTGTTTGTCTTCGTGTGTGTGTGTGTGTGTTTGTCTCCGTGTGTGTGAGTGTGTGTGTGTTGTGTGCTTCTACAGGTTGCCAACTCATGTTCCCTGCTTAGAGAGAGGTGTAAGGAGCAGAGAGTGCTCTCAGAATATGCATGATCAATTAAGCTCCACTTCTGACAGAATTCTTAACAATGCATTTGACATTCAAACAAAACACCCACCAACCATGTATGAATAAAAGAGACAATTAGATTTCCACCTCAAAATAGAGCAGCACTTTCCATGACATTAAAATTGCAATTAATAATCATCTGTCAAGGGATATTATAAGGGAGCTTGTACTGGGCCACACCAAAGCAACAATCAAACATCACTCTCACAGACAAGATCGTACCAGAGTTTTATAAGGTGAGCTAAATTGTATAAGTAAAGTATACAGCACTAAATCTTCATAAGATGCTTACAAAAAATTTTGAGAATCTGCCATAAATGGTTGGACAATCAGTATTCTAACCAATAATGGTATAAAACCCATAGATAATGTATGAGTTGGGTAAAAATAGCTGAAGGCAGAGAGGTTAAGCTTCTAATAAAACATTCTGAAGGCAGGCATGACATGTTTTTTAAAAACCAGTTCCACTGGGGAAAACAAGCATCTACTGCAGCACTACACTTGGGCAAATCATGGAAAAAAAAACAAAACAGGTTATCCGTATAGTTGCATTTCCTGTAAGAACACAAACAGTGTTTTGCTCCATTAACATGACAGTTAATGATTATGAATGGGCCTTTACTAGTGAGCTGGTGCAGTGAGCGAGGAGAGTTCGCTCAGTTCCACCGCAACACGCTCTTACGCCCGACCGACTCGCTCGTGGGTCGGCCTACGGTCACTTAACACGCCACACAAAATGGGGTGTCGCTCAAAGTTAGCTCCTTTTTTGTGACATGATGGATTAAGTCCAGCAGCTGCAGCTGTGCTGAAAATTGATGGGTGAGAAACATTTGCTTTAACCATCGAAAGTGATCATCGGCCTTCTGCTCTTTTCAATCAATCTCATGGTGGAACAGCGCAGCTATTAAAGTCATCAATAGCTCAGTACCGTCAGATAATGCCAGTTCTCAAAGGGTTAATGAGGTTAAAATCTGCAATGTGTAGATTATGCAACTCAATCAAGTTTGAAGGGCAGGTTGTATTAGCGAGCCTTCCTTGTAGGGTGGTGCTCAAATTTGTGTTATTGGACAGTGTGACATCTGTTTTTTTTTTTTTGTTAAGAGAGTATCTCAAGACAAAAAACTGGATAAAAATTGGACTTATCACTTACTCTCCATTGCGTTCACGTAAGCCAGATTAAATTTATGTTTGCAAGGTGTTTTGGCCCTTGGGTTTTGGCCCTTGGTGGGCTGAATTGAGAATGTTATTGAGCTTGAAAAGTGCTCTTCCATAAATAAGACTAGACAGTTTACAACGGAATAGTATTGGCCAGGGATAGGTGTGGCCCTAAATGCCTTTGGCTCGGCTCTGACTGTGTGCCTACCTGCCAATGGATTACTCAGCGCATTGGCATATGTTAATCCAAAAACAAGGAATAAATCCTGGTTTAAGCAAACGATCCGTTTATATCGATGCTTTCTCCTCTGTCTATTATCAGCTCCACAAACGCTACTGATAAAATCTTGCTTGCTGGCGTACATCAACCATAAAGCAAAGAGCTGAATTGCAGGCGTTCTGCCATGTCAGTAAAGCCTTTGAGGTAAAAATACAGAGTTGTTTTGTTATTCCGTGTTGGGTTGTCTATTCCTTGTCCTCAGTGTGAGCATTTATTTGCCCATAAAGATTCACAGAAGAGTCACCGTCGTGACCCAGTCACCCAAGTCACAATTTTTCTTCAGTCATCATAGCAAACAGCGAGGGCGGGGTTGGAAGAGGCTTTTGTTAGCGTGCGCTACCATAAACATTTTCACACCTTTGACACTATATGCGGCGACAGCTAATGACGCCTGCTCCGAACATTCTGCTGCACAATCTTTGGATCGCAAATAATGATCAGAATATTCTACAATGAACATTATAACGCTGACATCGCAATCAGTGCCGACAGCTAAAACAGAGTAAAAAAGAAGCACATTTATCAAAAAAAAAATACAACAAGAGCAAACCGAGATTTCTGATCTCCGCCAAAGGATGACATTGATACAAATGCAAGATCTGTCTCTTGGGAAGATTTTAGCACCACGCATGCAACAAGTTTAATTGGGATTTGTGTGTGTAAAGCAACCCGTTCTCGTCATCCCTGGACCAAGATCTATCTCTGGTGAAAATTTCATGAAGATCCGTTTAGTAGTTTCCGATAAATGTCACTAAATTTGTAGATCCAGATCCCAATCCGGATCCAGATCTCGATCCGGATCATCTTCAAAATTTGATGGAGTCTTCCCTGGACTAAGATCTATCTCTGGTGAAAATTTCATGAAGATCCTTTCAGTAGTTTCCGATAAATGTCACTAAATTTGTAGATCTGGATCCGGATCCAGAAATCAGATCCGGATCCGGATCATCACCAAAATTTTATGGAGTCGTCCCTGGACCAAGATCTATTTCTGGTAAAAATTTCATGAAGATCTGTCCAGTAGTTTCCGATAAATCCTGTCCACAGACGGACAAATAAATAAATAAAGAAACCGACTCGATTGCATAATCTCCTTGGCGGAGATAATAAAATCCAAGAAACAAACAGCGTATTAGCAAATAAATGTAATAAAAACCAAAGTCAAAATAAAAATAACTACTGTCAGTGGCTTCATCTTTATTTCAGTCAGCCTTATGGTTGCTAGGTACTTGTGTCAAACACCATCAGCCAATGATAGTCATACCCTCGATAACAATGAGTAAAGAACACCGTACATATTATACTTCATTAAACAACGGGTAATTAGGAGTGATGCTCAATTATAAATAAAAGTGTACTCATTTATACTAATATTCTGTGTAATTGGTCATAAAAAAAGATTTTAATGAGAAAGTACAAAGCTCACGTGTCTCAATTATTGACCTCTGTTACCATGTTCCTTCAAAGAATAAGACTGTTGAACCATCTTCATCTGCTGTGAAGTTCTATGGGACTGGTAAACATGTGACCAATCAGCTTTGCAGAATCTTCCCCGAGTCTGCGGTGGCAATACAAGAATTCTATGGTCAGTAACCATTTCCTGTTTTGTTCTGAGGTGGGCTTCATAACATCGACTAGCTGAAAGATCCATTTACAGCTGCATTTGAGCATCCTGGCAGGTGAATAGCAGGTTTTTGGCTGAAATATCCCGGTCACTGCAGGAGTCCATTACTCCATTGACTTAACAAGAGCCCCAGGACCAGTGCCAAGCAGTCCCGTAACAGCATGAGCAGTGTCCTTTTCAACATTCAACATAAGCCGACTACTTCTGACGCCAGGTCCACCGCTGGAGAGCACAGCCACTCGCTCAATTACAGTCTCATTTGACCACACAAACACTGCTATATTTCAACCAAAAACCTCACTGAAGTACATGCTGTGTCAGACTTAGTGGGATACGAATTTTGAATCACAATTTGTTTGTAGCATAATAAGTCATTGCTGCCGTAAGACGTGCAGGCAGTTGTCAACCATTTCTGTTGCTTGACAAATACCTCACTGGTGATTGGCTGACTTCATTTTTTTTTGCTAAAAGTGGCTGACATGGCCTCAGACATTTGGTTGGTGTTTGTTTAAAACCTAGTTTAGGTATAAAGGTATGTTTCAAGAAAGAGAAATGCCACAAAATTGCCCACAAGCCCCACGGTGGAAGTTTATCTTGTTCTGCTTCAAGAAAATCACCATTCAACATTGTTACACTCTTTAACTGTAACTCTCCCATTGGAGCAAAGATGGTGAAACATTTCAGCATATTTATATTTAAATCACTATTCTGCATAATTAACCATTAACTTATAATCGTTACATTATCAAACCCTGTCTTCCTGGTCATGGCAGCAGGAAGTGCCGGACCATATCCCAGCATGCTTTGGGTGAGAGGCAGGAACACACTCTGGACAAGTCTCCAGTCCCTCGCAGGAATAACCAATCATCCACTCACAAACTCAATCCCATGAGCAACGCAGACTCTTCAATTAGCATTGCATGTCATTGGACTGTGGGGAGAAACCAGGGTAGCTAAAGAAAGCTCAAGAAAGCACAGGGCAAACATGCAAACTCCACACAGACAGGCCCAGGCAGAGTCTTAAACAAGATCTTCTAATGATGGCAATATTAATGGCTAATCAGGAAGCATCCTCCAGGCGTCAAGGACTATCTCCCAAAATGTGTTGAGTCTCAGTACTGACTGACGTGTTTTCTGGTACTGAGGAAGACTGGGATAAAGTGATCTCAATGTGTTCAGAAAACCTTATTGCAGCTCTCCCAGAGGAAAATACTTTGATTAGATCAAGAGGTTCTTCAATAAAATGGTTCCCTATGAATCAATATAAACATTCAAAGTCAGGAAAGTAAGTCAATTCCCTCCCCATGCCCCAAGTCAAATTTTCATGTGGCATAAATTTTACGCCAAAATGTCAAGTGCATTACCTCACTTCCTCCATCAGTGTGGTGCAAAATAATATATTAGCAGTAGCAGCTATTGTTTTCACAAAGTTTGTGTGCCCTTTTAATGATTAATCCTGCCAAATAACTAAACTTTGGGTGAAATTCTGCCAAATGACAAAACTCTAATCTTTGTGCTGGGGGCCTACGCTGTGTCATACTTTCAAATTTCACTGCACCCTTCGCAAATAATTTAATACATTGTGAGCTTAGTTCCAAATGATAAACAGAAGGCAATATCATCTGGCATTTGTATAATTCTTTGCAACCCAAGGCATGTAGATGCCTGTAAGGTGCAATGAGCGTATTAAACATTTAAATGTGAATACATTTTACAGTCAAACCCCAACTATCAGGAAATTAGTTTTTTTTTACCATTCTATATGAGAATTAACACAGTATTCAGCACCACATGACAGAACGCAAAAAATAAAGGCAATGTATTTTATTATTTTAAGTATTAATTTATGGAAAATTTAAGAAGGTATTACAGAGTGAGCTCCATAATTTGTTGGACTGCGACAGATCTTTTATTATGGTTCTTTACCTGAGCACTTTTCAGTTTCACAGAATATAGTGTGTTTAAGTGTGGACTGTTTAGCTGTAATCTGAGGGTGATTCATCCAGGTCAAATCAAATGTTTTCAAATGGCAGCATCTTTTGTATATGATCTTCCTCATTTAAGGGTTCATCAAAAAACTAAAAATAACGATGAACAAAATAATCGTTTCTAATATTTGTTTGAAGATCCCTTGCAAGTAAAGACTGTTTGACGTCCCCAGATAATGATCACCTTCCCTGGTGATGCTTTGCCAGGCCTGTACTGCAACCATCTTCAATTCTTTGCATTCATAACTGATTCAGCCACAGAAGCACAATAACAAAAAAATGTGTCACTGTTCATATAACTATGGTGCTCATTGTATTTGAAACTACAACAGCAATAGCGAGTCGATGCTTTCGTCCAAAGCGGCTTACAGATAAGAAGGCTGAACAGCGATATGGGTCTTGCTCATTGCTCTTTGTGCAATCCAGTCATTGGGGTGCAGACCTCCAACCTTCCCAGTCCCAGCCAATCACATCAGCCACTGGGCTAAGCTGATCAATTACAATATATTTCCAAAATTAAGAATACATACTGTGTCATTACAAACTTACCTATCAAACAAATAATGTAACAAGGCTTACACTGTCGCCCTCAACAGTGAAGGGTTAATATCGGCAAATACCCACGCGTCAAAGTCCCCCCCCCACGCCAAAAAAAAAAAGCCTAGCTAGCACAAAATCTATCCTGTTCTCCATCTTGTTGAGTTCTCGCATTGACACGAAAGGTCTGCAGAGGACGCAGATGCAGACATGGCTGCGCTGATGATTCCATAATCTACGTAAAATAACCCTTTTTTGGACTTCAACACCATTTGCTGCTGGTCAACTCTCACTCAGCTCCACTGCCAAAGCACAGAATTCAAGTCCCTGGTTCATTTATTTTACCTGCAGTAATTACTCATCTGTGTATTTGTCTATTTTTGTGCAAAACCAGTACGCAGTGTTTTCATTAGCAGAGAGACGAGAGGAGCTCTAACGGCCTTTTACGCATCGAGGAGAAGAGGACGGAGGGAGGGAGATCGAGAGCCAGAGAGACTGGGAGAAGCAGCTAGAATCTGTTTTCCTGAGCCACTAAACAGCCGGGCTGAGAGCGGAGAGATGGAGGAGAGAGGCGCACATGAACACACGAGATGAAGGAGAAACACACAGAAACACAATACAGAGATATTCAGAAAACTCCAGTGCGGAAAACAGCAGAATGTAGTATTTCACAGCACACAGCACTGCAGTCCCATCTTTTTCGTCTATTTAGTTCAATATAAATTTAGCAAAAAAGTGAATTGTGTAATTCTTTTTACATGAGTAATTTTTCACCGTACCCTGATGTATGGAATGCTGAGGACCACCAGTGAGGCATTTTCAGAATTATAATCTGCACTTGAAGGTACATTTGGCTGAAAAGTGACCTTTGACCTTGGTACAGTATCAGTGCAGAAAATATCAAAGTACAAAAATTTTGCTTCAACGACATTAAAGAATCGTACTCGTCTCATCGTCCCACATAATACAGAGCATATGATGGGTCTAACCAGTAACACATGGTAGCATGTGTCTGCATCATCAGTTTCCACTTGTTAATGAACATCTCATAGAGAGAGATTTAGAATATTAGTCTGTAATGTCTAATCCATAAGTAATTATGGAAGTATAATTTCATTTATGTTTTATAAATCATCAGACCTTCGATTTACTGAAAACCTAAAGATTTGTTGCTGTATGATCTGGTATCTCTAGTTCCACAGCTTGGCCATGATTATACGGCCCAAACAATGTGACTGAAGGAAACAGGCATAAAATACTCAAACCCCATCCCACAGGACGGCTGATGTCTGGCCTGGAAACAAGACCCGATGGAGGAACAGACAGACAGACAGGCGGACAGGATGATAAAGTATGAAAAGGCATGTTTACACAATGATAAGTATCCATACAAGAAATTTGGTAGCAAAATATTGGACGTTTAGGAGTTGTGGTCTGGAAAACAATGGACGGACTGACTGACAGACGGACGGGCGGGCGGGCGGATGGACGGGCGGGCATGTGGAAGAACCGCATTTATTCCTCTATCCCCAACCACTATGTGATGAGGGAAAATCAAATGTTTAGATTCAGGAAATATATGGTACAGTACATGTATGTACATATAGATATAGTCCATGGGCCGGAGGCCAAAATTTCACTTTTCGGTCTCACTCAAAGGGACGAAGGCTACCTATATTTTTTGAAAAGATACATGTATGTAGATCATTTTTTTGTATGATAGCCTTTCCAGGTGAGTAGCTAAATTTTGGTTATCAGCTCATGAAGTTAACCACCCCCTAAGGAAAATTATATGGTAGACGCAGGTGCATAGCCTGGTGTACCCTTATGGTTAGAACTTTTCTCAGTGTTCAGTAATATTGTGTTTGGTGTCATTTTAAAGGGGACCTTCTCAGCTTTCTTCTAAACCTTTCTGATAAATATGGAGCTCACTGCAGCTCCTCAAACCATCAAAAGCATACATTTTTTTTGCAATTTGCGCCTAAACTATGTTCTTTCTTTCAGTCCTGTAGCATTTAGAAACATCAGAAACACAAAACTTAAGTACCACAACCCTCACCTGGTTATAAGGTTTCAGAAAATATATAACATACCTATACAATTTCATTGTGAGAATTCAAGATGGCGCCGTGGTCCATCGTTACCCATTTTCAACTTTAGATCTTGACAACCTAGATGGTCGTGTAATACCTCTTCATAACGGTTAATGGTGATAGGAAGTCCATTTCCAAAGTGATTTTTGAGATACAAGGTGAAATTCAAGGTCCACTGAAGGTCAAAGGGCAAATTTGACCTGATTAATGGCACATCTGAGGCCATACCACATAATTAATTTTATCAACCACTCAACTACAGAAAATGTGTAATATTCCCATATTATATACACATAACTACACATTATATGTAAATAATGAGTTAATTAATTAGTTATATCATTGTGAGAAGAGAGTGTAATATTCCCATATTATTATTATGTTATATAATTGTGAGAAATGTAATATTCCCATATTAATATTCTATCATATTATATCATTGCGATAAGAGGATGTAATATTCCCATATTATTATTATATTATATAATTGTGAGAAGTGAGTGTAATCTTCCCATATTATATACACATAACTACACATTATATGTAAATAATGAGTTAATTAATGGGTTATATTATATTATTGTGAGAAGTGAATGTGCACCTTTTTTGTGAATGTGCAAGTTTTTCGAAGTCCCTTTTTTTTTTTTTTTTTTACAAGAAACAAAGTAGACTTAGCTGGTTAGGTCACAAAATGGTCACTATAAGTTATTTATTACACAAATACACAATGGAAATATTTGTATTGTACCTAGTATTGTCATTTCACTTCTTTTATGGGATATATATCATAATTTACATATACACAACCCCAATTCTGAAATAGTTGGGACAAAGTGTAAATTGTGAATAAACTAAAAATGCAATGACTTTTAGATCACATGAGCCAATATGTTGTTTGCAGTAGAACATTGACAACATTTCAAATGTTGCAACTGAGACATTTTACATTTTTATCCACAAAATGAGCCATTTCTAATTTTCTGGCTGCAACAGGTCTCAAAAAAGTTAGAACACAGGCAAAAAAAAGGGCTGAAAAAGCAATTCATGCATAGAAGAATCAGCTGAAAGAATATTTTGCAAGTAATTAAGTTTACGGGCATCAGGTGTGTAACATGATTGACTATGAAAGGGATGAAATACATTTATTTTTCCCCACAGACCAGTATTACACCTTTTGGGGTACATCTTGGAAAATAGTGCTATAAATAACTAGATTTAGTCACTAAGCATGGCTTACAGGATACCCCCCGCAACAACCAGTAGTCGGGCAGTACCACAGTCAATAGACCTTCCAGCAAGAGAAAAAATTTTCAAAATCGGATGAGTAGGTAATGAGATCTAGGTCCGGACGCACAGACGCACGCAGACACACACAGACACACGCACAGACACACGCACGCGCACACACACGGATGGACAAAGCAAATCCAGTATACCCCCCTAAAGTTTGTTGCGGGGGGTATAACTAAAATACATCTTCGCTGTGCCGTCTATATTTCCAGAATAAATACTAATGTTACAAGCATAAGGCAACCACAGAGAGTTTTTTTTAGCTCAGTTATCTGCTACAGTAAAAAGGAAGAATGATGGGTCATAATTTGCATGCAGCACGTCAGAAAAGCTCCTCTCCTTCAACCATTAAAAGTCTGATCCAACAATTAGGGACTTCAAGTTAGAAATCAGGATGTGTCAAATGTCCAGATAAACATTTTTCCAGTCCGTCAGTCATAATCCTGCCAGTTCATACTCGAGTCAACAATCAGTAATGAGAAAAAGCACAGCTAATTTGAGCTATAATCAATATTCTGGCACTGAAGAGGTCTCAGTGATAAAGTGCTTGACTAATTGCGCCTCTATTATTTTGTTTTCCTAATTATTGTTATTTCAGAGAAATATTACCTGATGACAGGCATGGTAGTGAGAGTTAGCTCAGAATCCTAGCCTTCACAAATCTGCTCTTCATTGAATTTAATGTTGTTTTAACTATATTATGGGGGTTCCTCCAAACTACGGTTGGTATATATAATTAAACCTCCTGCTAAGGCAGTTCAGTAAGAAGTACAGTCATCACAAAAACACCCCATATTAGACCACTGCTTCAAGCTTTATAGTCGTACCACGGAGGCACACCGCCATGAACTTACAGGACACTTGATTGCCAGCGATAATTTTCTGCAAGAGGTTACACACCACATCAAAATGTCAAACTGCTCATTATGTGGGACCTATACGCAACCGCAAATATCCAATTTAAAACAATGCAGCATTTTATTACCTAACTAATAAATACAACAGCATACTTGTAAGTATATTTGGAAGTTGGCTGTTATTTGTGGTTAAATGACATCCAAAACACTATTCTCTGTTCCAGAAATACCCTCTGCTAACTGCATGTCTTGTTTAAAAGTGGCGGTAGGTTTAAAATTCCTGTTAGGCTCCCCTCCTCTCCATTTCACCTTTATTTGAACGGAGTTCAAGTGACAGCCTTTTGAAAAAGCGGACTTCACCTTTGAAGTGATGACCTGCAGAGTTGAAGCGGACGAGAGAGCAGGGGATCATGGGATTGAGCCATTTATCAGATTTTTGGGCGACCAGGAAGCCAGGTGCACGTAGCCAATCGATGAGGGAATTTTAATCAAGGCTAAAACTCAGACTCAAGGAAAAAACAAAAAGAAGAGAAAAATGTTGTACATGATCTCAGTGAGGCAGGAACTCATTTTAACATCTCCTCCGTAGAACGGAAACTTTGACAGCACAGTCTCTCACTCCCACGCTCATGATCAACACCTCTTCCTGCAGCAACTCTGCTTTCCAAGGTCTCGCGCCGAAGAGTTGAGTACGTAAATGTTCAGAAATGAAACAAACCCAAAAGGGTCGTCTGTGATACCAAAGAGGAACTCTGTGAACTTCAGTGATTATTTGTCAGGCTAAATGGCCATGGAGTTCAAACTTCAACATGACAGAAGGTTTCAGAAAAGAACTTTTAAAAAAATAGAATCTCTATGGAGACAGGCCTAAGAATTGTTTTTTTTTTTCCCCCCTGAGAATTCACAGCTTGGACGATTGCATAATGTTTTTGCTGTTCGGCCCAGTGCACAGGCACATTGGATTTGAATTTAACACACACAAGGTTAAAATAGAGACTGAATGCTCTTTGCATTCGAGAGTTTGCACATCCATAAGGAGTGAACTCAAAGAGAAACGCAGCCCTTTTTATAGTGTCTGTCCCAATACTTATGGTGTCTCCGTGGCAGTAAGGGATCACACACAGAGGTACAGCGCGGAGAGATGGTGGGGAAGATAGCTGTCGACAGCGATCCATTTTGGGCTTTAATCCCTTTCTGTAATGGCAGGGGGTGGATGAATTTGCATGGGTGAGAGAGAGAGAGAGAGAGAGAGAGAGAGAGAGATGGAGATGTAGGCAGAATATAGATGTGAACAAATTAAATGCAGGGAAAAGAGGGACAGAGATGAATTCACAGAGCGAGAGAGAAAAAGAGAGAGCGAAACTCTCTCTGAAGGAAGAAGACAATCTGTTCCCACTAGAATTACTGGCTGTTGCGCGCAGATATGTCTCAATCAGTCATCCATGGCCTGTGCTTCAAATACAAGGCCCCTATGTTATATAGAGTCTATTACAATGTGACGCATAATGTCATGATGTTATATAGTGTGCACTGAGTATGCAGTACAAAAGGAGCAATGCTGAGTAAATTTGTATTCCTCAAATTTTTATTATTTGTCATTTTTCCTGGGCTTACTCATGTGAGATAGTGAATATTTCAAAAGAGGATAATGCGCCATAAGTTTGAATTCATACTGCGGATCTGTGGCACAGAACTTCTTCATGACTGCTCACGACAGGAAGCTGAAGGAATCTCTGGGATCGGATGCTGGCTTTTTAAACCTCATCTCAGATAAGGCGCCCGACAGGAATTCCTGATGAACCTCGACTCCGCACATCCCAACCGCGGCCCTGTCAGCAAAAGGAGTCACTCTAACTGAGGGAGGAAAATTCCCGACGGCTTCGGAATTAGTCATGAGGATAAGAAGCCGGCAGCCTCTCGCCGGGAGAAACTCGAAACTTTACAAGACTGATGCAGTTCCAAACTGCTCCGAGCTGCGCGCAGACATGAGCCAACCTCGCGCGCTTTGTTTTATTTATTTCGGCGCTGCTTCTTTTGTGGGGCCTCCAAAGCCTTCCTCTCAGCTCGCACAATTGAGGGATAATACTACCGCAAAAGGACTGCCAACATTCGAGGATCTAAATCTACCACGATGGGGCCATCCGCAAATCGTCCCTGATGCTCGTAAATCCAGACGCCTGGTAACAGCGGCGCTATTTACCCCCAAAATGAGGACAAGACCAGCAGAGTTCAGGTCTAATGTCACCCCAATCCACATGATGCTCCGTGCAGCAGCGGTTACCTGAGTGTAAAGATCAGAACATGCAAAACAAGGTACGCTAATTAGCATAAAAACATTAGAATTCAAATCACGGCCCTTTGTCTCAGAACAACAAGGTAACGGCACGGCAGCTTCAGTCTTCAGCGCGAGGTTTACCTGCAATAACCCGCACAAAAATAAAACAGGAACCGAGCAATTAGTGAATATTACATTAAGAAATCTTTAATGTATTTCCTGGCTGTCAGTAATGACCACCTTGGTGCGAATTCAACTGTTGATGGAGGTGATAAGGTCAATACAGTTATAAAGCCCATAGTTTATTAGTAAAAGTTTTTTCCCACTTAGACGTGACACTGCATTTGAAAACTCTCATGAATTGAATGCACTTCATATAAAACACGGGGGTAACTAGCACGAAATGTCACAAAAAAATAACGGCATGGCCTCTCCTGAGGACAACGTGAGACTGCTCCAAATAATGAGCGCCGATTTTACAACACTTTATCTATATGCATCTATATGCGAGCATAGCCACTCGCATGCTTTAATACCACAAAAATTCATGACCGAGTATAATGCATACAGAGTTCGCATGTATGGTGAATTTTGCTTTTATGAAGGAGTAAAATTCTTTGCTTTATGGAAAATTAACCATTGACACAATTTCAATTTTTAAAGGAGTAAAATTTTAAGAGGATAAAAAGTTGTTTAATAAAGATTCTCATACTTGACACGAATGTTTAATGATGAATGATACTCAGACTATTCTCCACTGATCATTCTAATACCGATGTACAAATGACCGCAGAATTAACATGCACGGCGCTAAAGGCCCCTCAGCCTTGCCATTATGTCAGACAGATTGGAATCATCATGAAGGGGCTCATGAATACCTGATACAAGGCCTGCAGGTCACAGAGAAGTGACTGAACAAAACATATTTTATGAATTATTAGCATAAATAGGTCTCAGTGACCTATATTGAACAAAACATATTTTTGTGCATAAATACATCCTCTATACACAATCATGTCTTTGCCGTGTAATCAAAATATTTGGAGATTTGTTTTTTTGCGCAAGAGTGAGAAAGTAGTCATAGTATATAGGTCAACGGTCGAACGTGGAATACAAGCAGACGATGCACAGGTACGTCCAGTGTGTTTTATATGCAGCCATTTTCACACTGCTGCAAAAATTAATTGTCGAGAAGCAGCCTACATAAAACTTTCAAGGTCAAGGTCACAGCACCTAGGTCAAAGGTCAAAACCTGACAAAAATAGGTTGCTGCCCAACTACAGCCCAAAGTCCTAACGTGATGAGTATGAGGTGTTAAATATTGATTGCGACCAAGTACTCACCAGCAAAAAACGTGGGAAAGACAGAAA
Source organism: Gymnothorax reevesii (assembly GCA_029721435.1). Classification (NCBI taxonomy): domain Eukaryota; kingdom Metazoa; phylum Chordata; class Actinopteri; order Anguilliformes; family Muraenidae; genus Gymnothorax; species Gymnothorax reevesii. The sequence goes on along the minus strand of CM056580.1, from coordinate 7,160,061 downwards.
AACAGACGTAAAGATGCCATCATGATGACAATAGCCCATTGGCCATGACAGAATGATGAGGGTACTGTTATCCTGAATGTGCTGAAAATGGGCGCCATCTTAGGTAAGACATTTTTGTGAACCGCAGTGACAGCAGAAATGTAAGACTACAGATTTCCACACAGGCAAGCCGCCAGTAACTGGCAGCAGAAGTCTTACCCAATATGGCCGACAGTTTGAGACATCCATGTGCATTTTAGAATTCTATGCCAATGACCGCAAGTAACCAAACAAAAATGGGTTCAAGGGCAATGTATGGAATGAAATTTGTTCCAACAGAATTTGAATTGAATTTTGGTTTTGAATTGAATTTAACCTGCTTTGAATTGAATTTTTTGGTTTTGAAATTGAATAAACAAGTAATCTGAAACTAAATCCAATTATTTGTATTGAATTTAAGAGAAAACTTGAAGCATTTCATTCAGTTCGCACATTCAAATTCAGTTCATAAAATTCAAATTCAAAATTCAAATTCAAATTCAAAATTCAAATTCAAGTTGAGTAACATCACATGAACGCGCATGGCGAGCTGCAGTCACGCCTCTGTCCCTCGTGGCTTGCCTTATTTGGAATAAGGTAACTATGTCATTTCCGGGAAGCGCACCTCAGAACAAATTCTAAACCCACCCGACTGTACACCGAAAATGTTTACCAAAACTTCGGCTCTTTATCAGTTTATTTGTTTTACCTCATCATATTAATCTTCAACAGTTAACCCTGAGTTAGCCTAAGATCATCAGCAAATGCACTCGTTAATTATCCCCCGCCACGCGATTAGCGCGAAGCGGGTGATATAGAATTGGGCTCCATCCCTCCGTGCTGACACATAAAATTGAGGTGGCGGGGGATATCGCCATGTTAGTGGCAAACACTTGTTTCTATGGTTTCTTCGGCTAAGTAAATAATGCTAACGTTAGTTACGAATGAGTGTCTTTTCTCCGTCGGTATGTGTAAATGTATTTCGATGGAGAGCCTACATGTTAAAGTTCCTGTGCTTCAAGTATAACGTTATATTCAGTCAAAATCAAAATAATTAGAGCTGTTCAGGACTTAAACTTCAAATTCCTCGGAATTCAGTACTTTCTACCTGTCATCGGCAATTTCACTGGTTCGGTCTCTGGCAGGTTAAAACCCTGAGGAAATATGCTGAAATAAAAACTCGGACATTGCTCACTCACTGTAGAGACGCTGCCAGAGACCGAACTAGTGACTTTGCCGATGACCAGTAGAAAAGTATACTGAATTCCGAGGAGCCACCGAATTTACATTGCATTTCATATTTCCGTGAATGCTGTAGATGATTTGCCGGATATAGCTAGCCAGCTATAAATGAACCTGGAGCGTTTAAAATGCTACTACAGAACCATGTGCATACAATACGTAAATCCGTGTTGGCACCGTATTTCCGCAGAGAGCATATCCCCGTACTCTTATCAGCATATTTTCGTGCAAGAGTGAATTTGCATGTGCGTGAAGTACCGCTCCAAATGAGGAATATTTCTTTGACTTGATTCAGCAGCAACCCCAACTGGATTAATAGCAGGTTCTTCACTTCGCGGGTATGTCATCACTTTGTGACTCCTGGCATTCTGAACCATTAAGCCGTATGAAGTTTAAGTGCTGAACAGCTCTATCAAATCATTTTGATTTAGATTGAATGTAACGTTACACTTGAAGCCCTAGAGCTTGAACACGTAGAACAATATAATAACAAAATAAACAAAACAAATAAACTGATAAAGAGCCGAAGTTTTGGTAAACGTTTTCGGTGTACAGTCGGGTGGGTTTAGAATTCGTTCTGAGGTGCGCTTCCCGGAAATGACATAGTTACCTTATTCCAAATAAGGCAAGCCACGAGGGACAGAGGCGTGACTGCAGCTCGCCATGCGCGTTCATGTGATGTTACTCAACTTGAATTTGAATTTTGAATTTGAATTTGAATTTTGAATTTTATGAACTGAATTTGAATGTGCGAACTGAATGAAATGCTTCAAGTTTTCTCTTAAATTCAATACAAATAATTGGATTCAGTTTCAGATTACTCGTTCATTCAATTTCAAAACCAAAAAATTCAATTCAAAGCAAGTTAAATTCAATTCAAAACCAAAATTCAATTCAAATTGTGTTGGAGCAAATTTCGTTCCATAATGACTCAGTAGTCCAATGAAAAAGAAAACACACTGAGAAACTATTTTCCTCAAATTAAAATTTTTCAAATTTAAATGCTTTATTCGCATCACATATTCAAAAAATACATATTGCCAAAGCATACCAAGAACAATCAAATCAACAACAATCATAACAAAAATATTACTTCTACCAATAGTCTATGTAATACTATTAAAATGTATCATTTAATGTTAATTAATCAACAAAGGAATGAAAACTGTGTGTGTAATTTCAGGGAGGAAAGAAAATGCTGCGAATAAGATTTTAGCGATTCGCTATCGAATAACAGAGAGTTAACAGAGAGTTACTCATTGTCACTGTCCCTCAGGCCATGACAGGCCAGTCCGTACTGAGCTGCGAGTGAGGCTGTTGGGGTTGGGCCGTCTCCAAGGAGACCTCACAGCTTCTCTTCATTACTGAGGATTGGGAATATATTTAGGGTTTTAGGTATTTTATTAGAATGTGTTTCCCTGATTTCTGCATATTTTTCACAATGGAGAAGGAAGTGCATCTCTATCTCTACCCCTCCTGTCTTACAGTGACCACATGTTTGTTCTTCTTTGGGGAGCCATGATTTTTGTGTCTTCCTTTTTCAGTTGCCAGTGTGTGGTCACTGAGCCTGTACTTGGTCAGGATTTGTCTCTGCTTTGTATCTCTGACAGAGAAGAGATATCCTGCTAAATTGTAGTCTTGGTTTAGAGCCAAATGACAATTAAGTCTGTTTTGTGTTTTGGTTTGAATATTGCAATGTTCCAGGTAGTTATCTTTTGTTAGTTTGATGATTTTATTATTCTAATTTCTGGTTGAAAAGCAGTGCTGGCCTGAGTTTGATGGGTGTTTGACATTAATTGGTAAGTGAGTTTCAGGACCAACTGACTGAGGGGACTCTTTTTGGGGATCAGATCTTGGATTTTCGTTGCTTGAAACTGTAGTGATTCTTCGGGACTTTAATGTAGATGCATCCAAAATTTAAGTGCTTTTTTTATGTTTATTATCAATGGGTATCGGCCTAATTCTGCCCTGCATGCATTAGTTGGTATTTTTCTTTGGGCATGTAGTATTGTTCTGCAAAATTCTGCATGCAGGCACTCAATAACATGCTTGTCCCACCTCCTGTAGTCGTGATGACCGAGTGGACCCCATATTTCACTGCCATACAACGCATGAGGCTGGATAACGCTACTCCTCAAAAAGCTAAAAAAAAAAAGACTAATTTTCCCAGGTGAGTTGTACAGCTGGCTGCTTTTAATTTGTAACAGCTTGAAGCTTTAACACTTCTACATTGGGAGAACTCTTAGTTTTTATTTTAGCTGTATTTTCAAGGTAGCTTCCCTTGTCACCTCACCCCTAACCTAAATCCGCAGAGGTAGCGTTATTGATAGTCCCGCAGCAGTAAGGTGCTGAATCTCGTGGCCGGTAAAAAGCTACCGCAGAGCCTTCCAACAGCTCATGTAATGGGCCAAACGGACGTAAATCCATCCAACAACAGGCATTGCTCAAAAAACAAGTGACAGATCGTGAGGGCAAGCTTCAGGACGTACATTGCAGAGTTGAGCTCGGGACGCAATTTCACTGATTTATTCTCGTATTTCCCTCAATCAATCCGCCAGGGATTTTTATTTTCGCGTTGGCAGGCAGGGAACTCGCAGTCTTTTGTACTGGTGTGACAAACTTGAGGGATTAATTATTGCTCCCTCCAATGGGGTTGCACAGGTAGGAACCTTCCCATCTTTCAAAGTCTCAAAAAGAAAGTGACTACGATGCAGTGAGGTTCCACCCCTTCCCTTTCTCAGGAGCCAATCATTTTTTGTCTCAGATATACTGAGCTTGTTGGGAGGGCTTATGCTAGAGTCCACAGGGGGCCCAGTGATAGGTCATTTGACAACTAACCAGTGTTGCTGGTTCAAGCCCCCAGTGGGGTATGAGATTCTGACATTATTTGGAGAGATGAAGTTGGGGAGAACTCAGCTGTTGGGCCCTTGAGCAAGGCCCTTAACCCCAAAAACTGCTCTCCGTCCCTCTTCACTTGCAACCGTTCAATCAATAATTTCTCCCAGGGGATCCTTGAAAAAGATAAATATGTTCTCAATGGAATTTCCCCACTAAAATAAAGGTTAAATATGTATATATATATCCATGCTGAAGGATTTACGTTTAGGTGGTTTTGGTAGTTTTCCAAACACACCTTCAATGCTGTGACATGCAGCTTCTGAACTACAGCGGACGGTGATGAGGGGAGGGGTTAATCCAGTGATCGACTTCTCCATATAATTAAACATACAAGAACCCTCTCAACCTCAGAAGTCCACAAAATCACATGCAGTCATGAAATGCAAATGGAACAATATAAATGATACAGAAATCCGCAGGTGACGGCTGGATTCACAGCAGAACCATGCTACTGCCCTTATGAAAAGAGCTTTACCTTGAGAAAGCACTTAGGATTATGCTGAGATATTGGAACATGACTGACAGCCCAAAGGAAGTGTCAGGATGACCAAGAGTCACAAAGTTGAAAGTCGCCGTTTATCATTGAGCTGACTGGACAGGTAGCCGCTTGGAGGTGGTGTAGCCATGTAAGACTGCAAAATGTTTTGCCCGACATCTTTCTTTGAATAAATGAAATGAAAATGAAAAAAAAAAAACTTTGTTCATGCAGGTCTGTTCGCAGTCTTGTGGATATTTAGCTCTGAAAGCTACGTGTTCTCCTTGATGCATCTCAATGCACCTGGGGTCTTCAAATTTCCCCTAATCTGAATAAACCGAGACACATTGGTCAGGGGTAATTATCCTGTGCTGTGTGCATTTTCCAAGCCTAATCGGCTGCTTGCTCAGTCTTCGGCAGCATGAAGAGACAATCGATGAATTAGGCCGTCTCATTAAAAGGCCGCAAAATAAACGTCAGCCCGTTGATTGCATTTAGAAATTTGTTTAAGTGGCCTCGCTGGGTATTCGAGTCCATCACAGAAGGCGAAGTGATGCAAGGCAGAGCTGGATTCATCACTGGGGACCCTGATGCCCTCCTTCACGATGGCTAATGCGGTTAGTGGTGCTCGTTTTACGGCCGGAGGGCACGCGTCACGCCCCTTGCAACGACGCTAACAAACGACCGGATCTTAGGAATGAATGGAAAATCGAAACGACCCGATCTGCTCCCATTCGCCTGGGGGGGCGGGGGGGAGTTGGAATTGATCCGGCCACTCAGGCTCCAGGACAGCCCAGGTCACTTCAGAGGTATGCAGCTACGCTGGCTGCCAAAACCCCAGTGAAAGCACAAGCGGAACGTTCAGCTAATACGGGACAGCGTAATGGCGGGGCACGTCCTAACTCTTATAGATCTCGGCGGGGTGCTGTGCATGGACTTTTACTATCTCGGCTCTCAAGTCTAACCTTTCAATACGTGTGATCCGCTACAACAGTTATGGCCTTGTATTTTACAAGCTCTCTCTTCCAGCTTGAAGCTACATTCCAGGAGATTCCGGACCCACGTTCTTCTATCACCTGCAAAATTTTTATCAATACGCATATGTCCAGTCTGGTTGCTGGTTAGAGCAGCAGTGAGCTTCAGCCTATCACAGTGTACACAGCACGAAAGGAAGATATTACCCAGGAGAGGTCACTCACCCGCACACATTATTGACATGCACAAATTTCTATGAGCAATGGACATTCCCCAATGAACCATATTTGAATGCGCATACAAACTGGAGAAGGTCACGACATGCGAGCTCTGCATAGTGAAGGCCTAACTGAAATTCAGACATGAGGCCTTCTTGCTGTGGTCAACAGGGAGAGGAGCTCAGTCATTGAGGAGAAGCTCAGGTTTACGTTATGAAGAGACAGTTCAGATGGTTTGGGGCTCTGGCACGGACACCTCCCCGGTCACTTCCATATGATGGTGTTTCAGGCGCGTAATCCAGGAAGCAAACCAACGTGCAGGCCCAGGACATGTAGGAGGGACTACCCTGCCCCGAGCTGCCCCGAGAATGCACTGTGATGTCGGAGATGAGCTGGCGAATTTCCTGGAGTGAGGGAAAGGTTCACCTCATCCCGATTCGTGGAATAAGAGGATAGATAATAGGTGATTGATTGATGGATGACTGATAGATGATGATTGTTGTTGTTCTTCCGTCTTGTTCATGAGATCGCTGGCTCGCTGCTATTACCAATCTGGCTGGGATGGAGTATTTTGCCTTTGCGGAACAGGGCGAAGGGACCACATTCTCCTACGCGATTACACTTTGCCCTGCAAGCTGCTCAATTATTTGTTTAATCGGAAAGCGACCGTCTGTTGAGTTGCAGCCTCTGAATTTGGCAGGAGACGCGTTTGGAAGCGTGAGCACGTGGGTCAAATCCTGAAAGCCCGACTCATGCTGGGACAGCTGGCTGCCCTTCTACACTCCGCTAAAAGCCAATGAAATTCTCAGGGTCTTTCAAGGTCACTGCATTTATTCTGTCAAATTTACAGTACAAAATGCCACTCAGCCTGCAAAAAGGGACACTATCTATGATTGTGCCATTCCACTGAGCGTGACTGTTCCAAGAGACTGACAGCAGGCTGTCCAGCCAATCATTGCCTGGATCAGCGGTACTAAATCTTATCCAGAGGCGCGTTTCCCAAAAGCGTAGTTGCAAACTAAGTTAGCAACTTTCATAGTTTGTCCATTCACAGTCAATGGGCCCAACTATGTAAGTTAGCATCAGTGATTTCAGGAAATGCACCCCATGAAAGGGCGGGTGTGGCTGCAGGCTTTCAGTCCAACTAAGCAGTTACATACCTGATCCTGCTTATCAAGCTCTTCAGTAAAGACTCCTTGCGATGATCAGTAGGATAGAGGAATGTAACTGTGTGGGCTGGAATGAAAGATGGCACCTACACCAGCCCTTTCTGGAAGAAGTGAAGAACCTCGGGCCTGGATTATCGACAGAGCTGCAGGAGAGCAGCGACGTTCGGTGACAGAGCGGCCGCCTATCGTTGCTCATTTTCCGGCCAAGAAGCCGACTCATCATGCCTCTCATATTCCTGCCACTCCGTGGAGATGAGAGCGACGTTTCGAGGGGGGAGCGGGATCTTTTGGAGGGCATCCAGTAGTTCTGCAACCCACAGATAAAAAGCAGTTGGTGGAGGAGGGGGGGGGGGGGTGGTGGATTGCTACAGCTTGCTGCAGGAGATATCAAAATTTGCACTGCTTTGTTTAGAGAGGGCTGGTGCCGAGGCGCGCTCTCAGAAAACCTTGATGGATGAGACAGTTGTAGCTATGGGGGGGGGGGGGGGACAGGCATTGAATAGGATCCAGATATCTGACGAATGAAGTGGGGGGTAAATAGCCTCAGAATCTCGGTTTATAGTACAGCCCTGGCGCTAAGCCCACCGTGCACAGAACACATCTCCCAACACTCTAATACCTCCCTGAAGTTCATGCATAATAAATTCGCCCATATACAGAAGGCATCCGAAAACCAATAAGCAGACAAATTAAAATAAATGAGCGGGGATAACTTTCTGCGCTTAATAATTCAAGAGGCGGCGAACGCGGGAACGAATAACGCAGGCCGGACCGCGCCAAAATTTGTAACGCGGCCAATTAGAACATCTGCTAACGCCAGCCAAATCTCGGCCGCCTGCATGGGCGAGGGATTATAGCAGAATCCGGCGAAACAAATCAATAGCGAGGGGTCAGCGCAAAAAGAAAGAGACTCTGGCTAACGTCTGACGAGAAAGGATTTCGTACGGTATAAATTCTGAGGAGGATTTGCATTTGTCAGGGATGGAAAGATTACAATAATTACTCCAAACAGATCCGATTTGGTCCGCAGATGCGCTTGTGAATGGAGACATATAATTGCATTAATGTATTGTAATACGAAGCCCGACTGTAAAGTCATGAGACGAGACTCCTGTGACTGACGCTGACAGCGAGGCAGTGAACTTCACTCAGGTGTGTGCAAATCACAAATAATGATCTGCTCCTCAACCAAGCCATTCCACCTGACTATAAACCTGTGCTGCAAAAAAAAGATTTCAAAGCCGGGCATGTCTCCTGCCTCAATTGTCGCAACAACGGACTGACCGTTCAGTGAATTTTTAACAGAAAAACACATTCTGGCGCTACTTAATCCCCGTCAGTCTCCCGGTCATATTCGGTGCAATTTTTTCTTTCTCCTGCCAAAAAAAAAACTAAACTAATTTGAGCGAAGCTTGATGGCATCCAAACTGTCCCTAATAAAGTGAAAGTAGAATTTATTCACATTATTACTTGAAGGCAATCAGTGCTGCTTGCAAAAATGGCATTGAAACAGGCATGCATCTGCTGGGGGAGATTAAAATGAAGAGGAAAGCGTATGCTACGAATGTATGTACATTATTCTTTGGAATAAAAGTGAAGTCAACCTTTGTGATCATTCCCCGGAGTACAAACACTAATTAGCACGCGGCACCGTTCACACACTGAAATCAAAACCACAACAAACCACGCTGCACTTGTTGGAAACACACCCAGCAGGCACCGCGAGGGAACGCATCAATGGAGAAAATTGAAATCACTTCACACGACAAATAGGAGCGCTTCAATGCTGCAACCACTACAACACAGGCGTTCCTCCCGTGGGAGCTCGTCAGCGCGCGATTCTGAAACGGCTCCGAAAACAGGTCAATGTGCAGAACTGCAACCACGGCTCACTTCTCACCTGGGAAAGCATCAATGCCGAATACCGTACGCCAGAGCGCAAATGTACAAACAACCTTCTGAATATGAGTGTCAATATTTTAAAAGCGAAACCACCACGTCATACCCCACAAGGGACTTCATAAGTGGAAGTAAACAATCACATTTGAGTCACATGTGAAACGTTCACATGTTGGCGTGAAATTGAAGCTCCGCATTATCTGTTCCATATAGGTGAAATTTAATAATTATTCGCTCACATAAAGGGGAGGAAGCCGAGGGCTGCGGTCATACACACTGCGAGTTGGGCCTGGGGAGTGTTGTACACACATTCAGGCACGTGACGAGGAACAAAAGCACTGTAAGTCTGAACCCAGTGTGCGAAAAACCTCACAGAACTACGCTGTACGATATTTATTCCAGTATATAGAGTGGTCCTCAGCATACTGTGATTACACTGCAGTATACCGAAAAAAATCATTGCTATTATATTAATATAATAATAATAATAATAATAATAATAATAGTAATAATAATAATAATAATAATAAAAGTGCAAATTAATTGGATAAAGGTGCTGGTCAATTGAATGAGCTGAATGGCGCGTAAATTGCCGTCCCAAGTGATGGACGTTCTACATTACCACCTCAAAGATCACTGCATAGTACCTTTTAGCCATGTTTCATTAATTTCTCAGCAAGATTTCGACTGTGCTGCCTTAGCGGAGGTTTGCGCTCTCCGGGTGCCTCTAGTTTTATATGATGCATTGTATTCAATGCCATATGATATATCCACTATGTATGTGTTTGTTTTTTTCGGTCTCGATTTTCAGGCTGAATTGCTTCAGCACAGGCATTCGGCTGCATAAATGGAAAATATGTAAAACAGTCACCCCCACAGAGCAGCAGCAGACCTATAAATAATGTAATAACGAAAGCAATACATTTCACTCCTATGTAAATGAACTGAGGCAAAATAAGCACAATCTTATTTACCTGTCCCCACTGCTGCAGAGTCCTGTGCTGTCGGGCTCTGCATATGCAATTCCTACAGAAAGTCATCACAGAGACAGAGAAACTGAATACTCCCTTCTCTTTTGATCTGATTTCAGCTCCACTGCACCACAAACTCCACAAAAACACAAACTGGAAGACAAACTCAATCCCTGTGCTGAAAACTGTATAAAAAAATGCAAGTCATTCCCACTCAAGAATTTGCAGCACACTTCATGAAAATGAGCAAAAATGATTAGAAAATTATAGAAAATAAGCATATGCATACTTTGAGTCAAATTGTGAGCAGAATTGTCAGCAGAAGCCATGAACTTTCATTTTAGCTCAATAATACATAAAAAAATAAGCAGGAGTATTTTTTTCCTAAGCATGTTTGAATATTATCGACACTTAGATTGATTGGCAGAACCTCCCCTGGAAAGGGTAGCTGCACTGAATCTTTCCCAGTCATGTCTGACAAGGTTTATTGAACACTTCCGCAACATTTTTGAGAGGGTCTTAGGTTTGCACTGGGGGATTGTCCCGTTTTTCAAAAGGGTTCACGTCTAGAGGCAGAGATAGCCACTGCGAAATGTCAAGCTTGTCTCCCCCAAATCATTTCTTCTCCTGTCAGTGGTGTTCGTCGTGGAATTAATTGTACCATAAATTTTAACAAGATCCTCCAGACCTCCAGTTGTCAAACAAGATTTATAGTGGGTAACAGGTGATTTTCATTATGTTCATCTCACTTTTTTCTGACATTTCATCTACATTCTGAAGGGATGCATTGCCAAAAGTTTAGTGTCATCGGTCCACAGCATAATTCCAATTATTGTTCAGTTACAAAAAAGTTTTGAAACATTTGGACACTGCAATTCGCAGATTTGTGTAACGGATGAATAAGACACTTGACCTCAAAAGTGCACTAAACTGAAGGTCTGAAGCTTCTGAAGGGTTCCTTTGCCACCCAAACCATCCTCCTCACTGTGAGTGAGGCACTGCGCTCAAGCACCTGCTGCCTGCAGGTGTTCTACTGTTCCAAACTTTATTTTAATTACTCTGACTGTGCTCTGTAGTATTTTCAACTGTTTTTGTGTCTTCCCATACCCGAGTAGTGTGACAATCATTTCTCTCTCTGGTGGTCAAAACTCATGTGTTTATCCCATGATCATTTGTTAAAAAAAAAAGGATTGCCCTTGTGTACAACCTTATATTCATGAGCTGGTAAAGGAGGATATAGTGAAAGGCAGTGATAAAGATTCGACCGACAATCCAATACAAAATTAGTCTCAGGCATCATTGAAAATATTCTTTCAGATTGACAAAAATTTGACCCAAACTACACTTAGAAAAATACTATTACAAAAAATTGTTCTTTTATAGTGCATTAGAGCAAATGCAAGCGATAAATAAACTCAATAAACTGCAAGCAATAATAAACTCAATGCTTATGTTTAAAATTAAAGACATGATATTCATTTTTATTTTGTACATTCAATGTCACTCATTCTAATGCAGGATACCAACAGGTATTGAACAGTTACGGAAGTTATTGCCCCCGACATCAAAGGTATATTGGCAAAAGCCCCCAAGCGACAGCTCCCACAAGAAGAAATAAGAGCCGAACTACAGTATTTCCCCAGCCAGCTTGAACGACAGGAGAAATACCACAAGAAAAGGAGTTTTGCCCAAACATTGCAGTATTAAATCATGATAAACTGAACCCATTTTTAGGTATCCTTAAACTGCCCAAACTAACTTATTAATAATACACTTAACTATTTTTTTTCTGTGGTCATTTAATAAAATAAACTATTGTACCTTATTCAATTATGGCAAACTGAACCTATTTATGTCTTTGATGTTTTCAGATTATTCATATGTACCAATTAATAATGAATAATACTTATTGTTTTTTATGGCGTGATTCCTAAGTTTAAATTCTTACTCTATTTCTTAACCCAATTTCATTTTAAATATGCTCAAACTGCCTATATTTACTCATTAATAATGAAAAATACACTTTACTATTTTCCATGTGGTCAGCAATAAATTTAACTGTAAACTTAATATTTAATCTATAGATATTTTTGCTCTAGTATGTTGCGATAATTGATCACGACTGAAAGAATCACAAAGCAAAATTTCAGGGAGATATCGCTTACATATCAGGCAATATGATGAAACTCGGGTGTTCCAGAAAATCAATGCAATATAATTAAAAATACAAAGCCCCATATCAATCCAGTTCTCCATCTTGATAAGATCTAAAGGCATATAAAACTCGAAAAGGATCTATAAAATACTTTTGCCGTTATCACATTAACAGCAAGGACCTGCGGCAGATGTGGGTGTGGACGATAATTCTATTATACCAATGAAACAAAGTTATGTCAACATATATTAACTGTAATGTTAATATAAGTAACTGTGCGTATATATACATATATATCGCCAATGTATATATAACTGTATATGGGTCTGGAACAATCCATTCATCAGTGCATGAGCACACCTAGCTATTCACGGTCAGGCCTGAGGGTATATGGAGAGCTTTCACAGAACTCATGGGGCGAGAGTCAGGAAGACATGAAGAAGCTGCTCATCCATCACACTGCAGGCATGGAATTCATACGCACACAACTTACACTCCTCAATAAACCTATGCCACATGTCTGTCGACCAAGGGATGAAATACAAAATGCGCTAACCCCATGAGGTTCGGTACCATATATGGTGAGCGACTCTAGCGTGTGACTCTTGAGCAACTGTCGGAGGGGCAAGAATGTCAGAACAATGTCAGATCATGCACGAGTCACTTTAAGCACTTGGCAGTCTACTGCGCCTGGATTAGGAAGATTGCCCAGGATTAGGTTTTGTTCAACAAACTGACGCCAGATGGTAAGCAAAGAACAAAAGCACAGGAGTCCCTGCTTGAATTTGGATAATCCTCCTGTTTGGCAAAGGCATTCGTTTCTCCTTTTCCTGTTTTCAAGCAACACAACATAAGTGGCAATAAAGATAGATTGCCGCTCTCTGATTAACCGCACAGATACGACAATACCTGTCAAACTAAACGTGACGGATAGGACCATACATCCGCTGAACAAAATAGTAGCACATAAGTAATTGGAATCAACGCTTCCTTTTAATTAAGGCCCAAAAGCCATTCATAAACATGTCAGCAACTATTTAATAGTTCGGCTACTATTTATTGCCTTTCTAGAGCCCATCCTCCGCTACCCACTGTTGTGCCAATTCAGAAAATTCCGGAGGACCAGCTACTAGCGAGTGATCTCATGTGAGAGGATAATGCACTGAAGTACCCTACATAAAATTTTATGGTATTCCAAAATAATGTCGCATAATTATACCTCAAGTATGTTGAAGTATTTTGTGTAATGGGATTACACGCCCGCGAACTCGGTGCGTTTAGTTATGGTGCGCAATTCATGGTGACACCATTCTCAATTTCGTGACAAATCTGCTCTTTTTTGGTGACTGACAGCCAGGGAACCAGAACAGCCTAAAATAATTCTGCAAAGGCTCATATCTGTGGAGTTTTTTAGTGAAGCACGACAGCATATATCCACTGGTTAGAATGAGAAGACACTCAGGGAAATGAGGAAGCACGGAGCAACTTCAGTCCCAGAATTAGAATGTATTGATTCTTTTGAACTTTAGCCTGTGGTCTTCATCACTGTTAAGGAAAATAAATCAAAGTCTGCCTGCTAGTTGTAGGCTGAGGTGCCAGATATACAGTATGTCACCACCAAGGAAGCACTTAAGAATTCATTTAGATCACAGTCAGTTAATCATATGTTCTATTTCTGATTCAATAAAGACGTGTAATTAGTAACTGCAGATAAGGCAATGATACCAATTATGCCTCATGCCAGGGACCTACACATGCATCTGATGTTTATGAGCCAAAGGCAGGCGAGAACTTGAAGAACAGGCAAAGAAACGGATTCAAAATCATCCTCAGCTGAGACGCGAAGCTCACATCATGAATCGTCCTGGTTGCCATGACAGATTTTAGAACTTTCCTGTGCTGACGCTACTTGTCGGAATCATAAAATATTCAAGTATCCCGAGCATGTTTTGGGAGGATGTGATCGCTCCAATGCTTGTCTCAGCCCAGGAACTGGGAGGCTGAACAAGGGAGAGAGGAAGAAACAGGCATTCAGAGTAATTTAATTAAAGCGATGGAGAGGCGGAGACTGTCAGGTGAACTTGCGCTTAATAATGATCCCAACAATAACGAAGAGTGCACGGCTTCGGAGATTAGCTCCAGGAAAGGGCAGCGGCAGAGTTTTCCCTCTCTTTTCTGAAAGGGGGCAAAGCTTTCTGCAGGAAAAGCTGTATTTAATATTCATGAAAATAACGTCTCAAGTCTTTAGTTCCATGCGGGAGCCAGTCTCAATCATCTTATGAAGCACAAACCGACTCCCATAAACTTTTATATTTTATTTCGCCGAGCGCTAAAAGCCTGACAGCTGCAGGAGAGCGGAAATTTAAATAAATATGAGGCGTGAGCGTGTCGGCGCTCTTGGGAGCCCGTTTCTTTCCCTCAGCCTCTCCCATCTTCAGCCATTTTCGCTCCCCCTCCACCTGTACGGCAGGCGCTATAAATCAGCGCAATCGCGCCAACCCGTGCGGTTACTCATCCTCTCATGACCGTCATCATTACCGCTGAAACTTCGGACACGGCGTTCCTCGCTCGCGGTCGTTAATCACAGTCTCTCCGCTTCTCCACCTGCGCCTCTTCTCCCCTCCCTTCCCCGGTGAAGTTTCGCCATCGCGCCGAGCTCCTGTCCCTCGCTTCCGGCCCGGCGCGCTGCGTCGCCACACTGGTCCAAACTCAAGATCAGCGCAGCGTAAGAACAGGACAGAGGTCCCCCGTCTGTATCAATAAGAGCTTAAGTCTTGCAGTAGGACTCCATTTTGTTTTCTCAAATGTTGAAAATAAACGCTAGTCATACGTTACGATTTTCTTACCACAGTGACGATATTTTTGCCTTATTCAGTGAACAGGAATGGGATCTTAAGAACAAACACATGACTGAAATACCTAATGTGAATGACTCAATGTGTCACTCATTACTGCAGACAGGAGGCTTGACATCAGGACAGGGGCCCCGGGCCCCCAACCCCTCTCTCCCGGTTACCTGGGGACCACACTTTTCCAGAGGTAGGTTATTGCCCATGGGGAGCACCAGATGAAAGCTATACACACCTCCTGATGCTTGCCGCCATTTTCCCACAATTTTCCAAGCAGTAACCCAATAAAAACTGCAGCTCGTGTAGTCAAACCTGTGGAACGTCAGGCCTATTTTAAATTCCAGTGGGGATCCCAAGATTTTCAATGATCCCAAATATGCCCAGCTGAATTACTGGGAAATGTGCATAAAATGATGTACAAGATCTAGATATTTTCCATTTGATGTAATGCTGAGGCCATAAAAACATGATGTCCTGGGTTTGAATGTTTCTCTCAGTGTGATGTCTTCATTGGCGTGCGACTGTAAGCCGCTGAATGCCCATGCCAAGCCGCACAGATAGCGTCCTGGCACTGGTACCCTCAGGGGTCAAGCAAGTTTACATACCACCTCAGCAGCAATTTTCCTCATTAAACCAATGAGTTGGCAAGGAAGTTAACGGACATGATTGGAGAGAAATCCTAAGTGGCAATCGAGAGCACAGTCTCTCTCTCTCTCTAGCACGCGCACTCAAACACAAACACACACACAGACACACACACACACATACACACACACACACATATACAGTGCTTAAGAAATTTATTAAACCACCTGTCATAAAAACAAGAAAACACAAATATTTTAGAAACTTGACAAAAACTTGTTAAAAAGTAAAAAAAATTATTTCTTTGGCAAAATAACAAATTGAAACAAATAAATAGTCCTCATTCACACATAATTATATATTAAAAAAACAATATTTAATAAGGCCTCCTTTGGCCTTGATAACGGCTTACATTCTTGCATTCAACCACTAAAACTAATTTTTTATGTTCAGAAATGCAAGTAAATAACTGTTATTTGGTACTTTTATCAAAAATAATAATGTGCTTGACTATTTTTACTACTTTTTTGTAAAAAAGTAAGTTCAAAAATTCATGGATAATACTGTAGCATTAAAATTATCATTTCAATTTAAGAGCTTGTGCATACTGGTGGATATATCATTACAGAAACATATAAAATGATTATGGTAATTACCAACACTGTTAATGTAGGGCAGCTGCGGCATAAACCTTACATTGGGTGGTGGCCTAATAAATTTGTTAAGCGCTGTACACGCATACACACACTCACACTCTCTCACACACAATCACACGCAGATTCTCCATTTCCGCTTCCACAGCAGTACAGCCATTCCCTTAATTGCAAAAGCAAGCAGCAGAAATAATAATCTGAGGACGAGTAACGAGGATGAAAAATACAAGAAACTTCGGAAAAATTAGGCCGATTCTGCCAAGTGCCTTGGAGCGAGGTTAAAGAACATGTAAACAGACCCATTTGTTTTGGATGGTCGTGTTCGCACAGTCAAGCAGAGCGAGACAGCAGGAAGGCATTCTAACCCCAAACAACATTATTATTCTTCCAACATTCCCAGCCTGGGAGAGGAAGTTAAATTAATCACATCGAGGCAGCTTGCTATTGGGTGAACACTGGTCGCGAGCGTTTTCAAATGAAAAAATATAACAAATCCGAGATACGGCATTGAGTCGGGCTTTGTTCAGACAGAGGAGGAGAGACGTAATCACCAATAACAACATCAGCGAAAACATATTTTCGAAAAAAGGCCGGAAGCTTATGATTTTCCTTAAAAATATAATCTTCTTTTCCCACGGTATATCCAGCCATATAATCACTTCAAATTAGGCAGCTGCTCTGGGTGAGGTTTGTACAAAAACTGTGCAAGAAAGGGTGCTTCAGCGATGCATGCCAGAACTTAGCTTTTAAATAATGAGGCGCATTACATTAAACAATTAGCTGTACGGTACCACATTACTTAACGTAACAAATGTAGGCAGAGGCTCTGATTTTCTGTCAGCAAAATCCATTGTGTCACAGATGCGACTTTCCTTCCAGAATGTTCACTATCAAAACACAGGAACATCGCTGATTCAGGCTTTAACCAGCACTGGATGACCTACCGGAGGTGCAAGAAAACACAAGGTGCTTCACAGAATATTCAAAACTGGTGTTTACGGCAGATCGCCAAGCGGGGAGAGCTGAGGACAAACATGTGACCCGCTGTTGCTGGTGGCCTGAGGCAATGTAAAGGGATGCAGGGAATTGACAGAAAGCAAATGCCTTGTTTGAATAATTAGCCAGAAAAATCTAAAAAACCTGGCAACACTGATCTCGGAGCGACAGGAGCACGTACAAGGGCCGAGACGGGCACGACAGTCACATTAGCATCCGTCAAGTTAAATACAAAGACACCTGACGAATACAATGGAAAAAATATAGTCACTCCAAAATTATTTATGAAAAGATGCTTTCACAAATTAAAGGTGCACTATGCAAGTTTGTTTACTTTCTGCGCGATTATATTTTTGTCTGAATTCGCCGACATCTCTCCATGATCCGCTAGCTGCCTGCCCCTTAATTCTCAGCTAAAAAAAAAAAACCCGGGCTCTGGAGACTGCACAGGAATCACAAACTGCAAATAAACAAAAGGGGTACAGGCTCTGCCCCATAAAATATCAAACCGTCCCGGCCAATCACTGACAAGAGTTGACACTTATGGAAGAATGGGAACTATGGGCAGGAGGGAACTACGGGAGGGAGGGGCGGGCTACCTCTGTTTTGTTTGAGTTCGAATGTCAACAGAAGTGAAAGTAGACAAACTTGCACCTTTAAAGTGAAACTGAATTAAGGGGATGCTCACTTTACCTTTTGCCACCAAATGTATCCAATCATCATCTGCTTCTTCTATTTTTGGCTCTTGGGGGGGGGGGGGGCTGATGCCTCTCTCATCTGACGATGAGCAAAAGGCTGGGATGCACCCCGGAGAGTTCGCCAATCCATCACAGGGAGCAAACACAATTCATGCACATGCTCACACCTGTAGGCAACTTAGAGTCTCCAATTAGCCTCACGTGCATGTCATTGGACTGCGGGGGGAAACCAGAGTACCTGGAGGAAACGCACGCAAATATAGGGGGAATTTGCAAACTCCACACAGAAAGACCCCAGACCGGATTTAAACCCACAACCCTCGTGCTGTAATGTGCCAGTGCTACTCACTGCACCACCGTCCCCGGCGTCCCGCCCTAGAAATGCAGTCATTAATCACAGCATTACACTTTCAGAATGGATCTGCCCTCCAGATCCCATGAAACAGGTGAATTCCACAGGTAAGCATCATTAGGTAAACACTGTTTCTCCCACCCATGACCGTAGTGAGCTGATCTGAAGAATTAGCTCCACCTCCAGCTGAAGAGTTATGTTGCCACGCGAAAGGAGCTGCTGGGATGAAAACAGAAGGGGACCTTTTACTATCTGAAGCAGGAATAACCACCCAGGCGGATTAGACATTGTATCTTGTTATCGCATGCGGCTGACTGTGAATACGTGCAACTCTTTCATCTCATTTGGATGAAATGAATAAAGCAGCCCCTTCGCGCGCGTACACCCCACTCCGCAGGACGCCCTGGTCCGCGGCGTTAATAACAGGTGCAATTATCGCTCCCCTGGGGGCCTCGGCTCAGAGACATGCTAATGAGAACGTTGCTAACGAGTGCCTCGCTCATCGACTGGTGACTCCAGTATTAATAACCAGCAGCCACGCTGTGTGCACATCCTGTCGAGATTAAAGAATAATAATCGGGTAAATCCGCTCTGCTTGTTTTCGGTGTTCGGTTAAAAGTGTTTGCTTCGCAAGCAGGTCAGCTTACGGTACATCGAACAATCGGGCTCTTCGGTCTGTAGAGGGCTAATGTGTCTCTGCATGTCTGAACCAAGATGGCAGCGTTTCCACGGAACAAAACTGACCCAGGTGGATTTGCTAAAGTGCATTTCACTAATGTCTATTAGTTCAGACACTATTCAAAACCACAGCTTTGCCACAAGCAAGCAGATTTTTGCTTCCAGTCAATAGCTAGCTTGTTAATAGTGGACTGTCAACAGTTAACTGGCAGAACTAGACTTTCTTTAAAGATGGAAAGTTGAAACACTTCAATAATAAACTAGAATGTCCGTTTGTCAACAACCGCATGGGCGTAGCCTCCAAGCGGATGCTTGTGATATCTTAAACTCTGACCTCCATAGCACTCACAAGAAATGGGCGCATTTTCAGCATGACACTGTGCTTTACTCATGACACTGCCATGACAACCAAAATCACTTAGTGTTGTGACCTAACCGTAAACTATGCCAACACCAAATATCAGAGGTATTGGTTGAAATTTGTGACTTGTAGAGCACACACAAGAAATTCCGTAGGGACTCGGAAGCGGTGTTGGAGACAGCGATCATGTCTCCATTGTAGCCGCCTGACTTCATCCGGGAGCTACAATAACCAGCACGCAAACCAGTAACCCAGCCAGTTATGAGTCACTCATGGTCCCATTTAAGAGTATTTGCATGCGGCTTCAGAACCTTTTTCCTGCAATAACTTAAACTGTGTCAAACTACGCACGTCGTGACATCATTTTCATGTACCTAGTCAAAATGATGTCATCGTGACTCCAAACTGCTATAACTGCATTGATGAAAACAATGGCATTAATTTCAAGTCTCTAGCTTAATTAAAAATGAAGTTTTGGATCAAAATGTGTTTACAACCTTTTGTGTGCCCTTGACCTTCGACATGAAAACTTTAAGAAGGATAGGTCGGTGACGAGTTGCCCATGTCTCTAACTTTTGTTAAGATTGGTGCAGGAAACTGACAAACAGACGTCTAACGCAACCGACTGATATACTCGCCAATTTCTCCAAGTAACAAACGGGTGAAAACATAACCTCCTTGACGGAGGGAATTAATCTGATGAGGAAAAGGTAGTTGTTTACTGAGGCTCCTGTTCTGTTCACACCACTCAGAGACAATGCCCAACTAAACTTGAAGAAAACAAGGGCAATGCAGTACCAATGTGTACCAAAGTAATTAAAAAACATGCCGGAGTATTGCGCGCAGCAAAGAATTATCTCTGTGAAATCACGAGGGCAGTAAAACCTTTCAACTCGATCAATATAATTCAGTGTAGGTTTGATAAAATACAGCAAAAATCTAAATGAATGGAAGACTCCTGCTGAATCAAAGGCTTTCATGAGGAGAGCCACAGTGATGGCAATTATGTAATTAATTACCCGACCATACTACTCTACGGCGCCCTTCCTTCCGACACAGGTTTGTGACGCCATTGAGATATGCAGCATTGGATCCGCTAGGTGTTAATGACACACCGCGTGTGGACACAGGGCGATCTCACACCCGGCTGCAATTATGGCGCTGACCGACCCATTAGTCACAAAGAGCCACGAACATGACAGTAAGAGTCCCTTTTATCTCCAGACGAGGGTGTTTACCGGGCCAATTATATCAGAGTCTCCCGGACAAAAGCTCCTAAAATTATACAGGACAATTTTCTAATTGAAATACAAGCTGTATTTCACTGTAAAAAAAACATAAAAAAACAACATATTTTAAGCTATTAACAAAGAAAACAGCACTTTCAGCTTTGCAGGGTGCTGCTGTTACAATGCGACCCTTTCCTGTAGTTTCAGATGATTGGTGGTTTAGCCTGTAATTGCGCTTCAGCCAGGATTAGTTGAAAGGCGACGACGTGACGCAGCTGCTTGTGGGAGCTGACACGTGATTGGCTGACTGATTTTGTAAAGAGGCCGCGTACCGCCCTGTTAGCCTACCTCTCTCGCCACTGTCTGTCTTCCTATCCATCCGTCTGTCTGTCATCTAATCCACCAGGATCCCAGTCAGGGTGACGGCTGGGCAGGAGCGTATCCCAGCATGCATTTCCGAGAAGCTGGTATACACCCTGGCTGTCAATCAAGGACAACATACTCATACCGAGGGGCGATTCAGACTCTCAAACAAATCTAACGGTCCTGTCTTAGTACTGCAGGAGGAAACCAAAATAACATCAGGCAGCCCACACAGACGAGGGCAGAACATGCGATCTCCACGCAGAAAGCGCCGATGCCAAGATGCAAAACCAGGACCTGAGAGAGAACAGTTTGTTCCACAGTGTTACCCTGTTACTCGCGTCTGTTTCTTTGATGATGTCGGCGTCAACATCTCCCGCAAGCTGAGCCTATAGACAAAGACCTAAAAGATTTCATGACGCAGTAGCCTGTATTCAGGAGAGCAAACCAACGAGCCAAGTGAACCAGATCCAGGTTACGGGCAGAAATTATATAACTGCGGTGCTCGTCAGTGTGCACAGACGTTATTCTAGTGCACAGTAAAAATGTTTAGTGTTTAGTCTGGTGCTGTGAGCTATTTATTTCCACTTGACTGAAATAAGCTGTTAAAAATACACGCATTCACTTGGGAACAGCTGCTCCTGAACCAACAGAAGAAAAGGCCCGACAACTGTTCATGAAATAATTAGCGTAGGAGCACTACCACTGTCATTGACTTGGCTCTGTAGTGTAATGTGCCAGCCAGGGCCTGACCCGGCTAACAATCACTAGCATTTATAGCACATCCGTAGCCTCAGGCACTTTCTTTCATTTTCAGTGAAGCTGTCCAGGTACTGAGGTCGCAACTGACCCTCTTTCTGCAGAGGTAACCCTTTCCTTTCTCTGGGTTTGTTGATCCGAAGTGTTCACAAAGACTCGTGGGCAAACATATCAGTCCATAATGTGCTGGAAACGGCGGCCATTCAGCGCTATACGCAAAGGCTTCTGGGAAGTGCTCCGTGGCGGCTCGGGGCCAATGGCTGAGCAGGCCTGTGGGAAGGCTAACGGGAGCGCCGCGGCGTACAACCACCTGCCCCGCTCGCCCCCCGCCACAATAACCGCGGCGATGCGTCGAAACGGAGAGTGTTTCTGACACCCGCGAGCCGCGTAAACAACATGAATAATGAAGTGGGATGAGAGCGAAAGTCGATGAGGCAGCGAACCCCAGGGAGAGATGCGCTGCACACAAACACACTCAGAGATTCTTGTGCGGCCAGATACACGGGCGCAAAGACACACACACACACGGCCATACGCCCACATAAGCACACGTGTGTGTGCACATGCACGAATACGGAATACCGAATGAGTTTTCAGAGGACAGAGAGCAGGGTTTTTGGAACTGGTGAAACATGAAGAATCTGACCTTTGTCTGTAAACGCTTAAAAACCACGTAAACCCTGACAATTAATTTTATCCCTTGTAGAACACAGGAGTTTGTGTTTTTCTCAAAAACATACAGCATTCTGGGTAGCAGAAACCTTATTCTACACGGAACATTTCCAAAAAAATGCATTGTTGTGAATTAAAACATTGAGAAAAATATTTTATTAGCGAATAGAGGGTCTCAGAGGGATATATGTGCGAATTAACTTTCACAACACAAAGAAAAATTAAATTGTTGAGTTAATATGCCATATTATAAAATATGTGCAGAAATGTTGTAATTCCTCACAGAGCAGATAGAATATTGGACAGCCTGTGTCAGGCAGAAATATTTGCCAGCTACTCACTCAAGATTTGCTCCATGCAACATAAAGACGCAAAAATCAGCCCACGTTGTCTGTACATATATAAGCTAAAGATGATTTAATAATTAAAGTAACCCCTAAATTTGCATGTCAGTCATAGGTGTAGCTATCCGTCCTTCATTTTGTAATCAAGCCCAGCTATTTCTCAGACAAATTTTTCAAACAATTCTGCTGTCAAACTTGTTGAAAGTCATTGTTATTCTAACGTTTTTCTCAGAAAAGTAGATTGTTTGTTTTTACCCTGGTTCAAAAGCAACACTATTTCAATTACGCGGCTCAATCGATGTTATACAGGAACAGCCTCAAAAAAAGATGAGGTGTGTAGAACAGGCAAAACACCTGTGGATTTAAGCGTCACCAAATTTCATTCTGCTACATAAGGAGTTCAATGACTTGTTCAAAGTGTGATTTCACGAGTCTCATCAACAGCTGCGAGGAGCCTCTTCATCTGTTATCTTTACAGGCCCTCAAAAACACCTCCTCCTCTCAAACTGCTAGCATCTAACACAGTACCCAACCTAATTAAGTCCCCATTGTGTCATTTTCATTGATTGACCGTGTTCCCGTTTTGCGAAGGCTTGCGGTGCTTGCAACCATCTCTCCAAAACGCAGAGACAGAAAAACAGATGTCGCACGCTTACCCTAAAGAATTGCGATGTGATTCGCTGCAGGCGTTCGGTTAGGCTGAATAATTAATTAAAATTCAAAACACAGATGGAAGGAATCTGGCGAAAACAACAAGCTTTACACATGTGAGCGCGATTTAATTTTTTAAAGCTATTCCATGAAAGAAAAAGGCACTCAAACTCATTTGTGAACAGCACCAGAAATAGGTGCGAAACAAACCTCACATTAAGCCTGGCACAGGAGAGATGCAGTGTGGTTTTGGCCCGTAGAGAGTCACAGGTGGGTGAGTTTTGATCCCTAACTGACATTAGCTGTGGACTGTAGCTGAGCCAGCTGGCGGTATAGTCTCTTTTTTGCTTTGCCATGGTAATCGTTATCTTAGCCAATTTTCAAGCCACTTAGCAGCAGCCAGACCTGCTGTTTACCCTCGACAGCCCAAGGTGGGGTCAATGCCAGGTCACGGCTCCTACTAGTGGTAAAAAATCCAGAGGAAAAAAGGTAAAAATCTTGCCATGTCTTTATCCCTCCCACAAAATCAGTTAATCACACTATAACGTACTAACACCTGGCTGAAGCAAACCCAGGTGGTTGGAATAAATGGCTAGAATGGACTTTGACTTTCTGAACCAGGACTTTGCACGTCTGGTTCCTACTGTGGGAATAAATAGCTTTCCCATGACTACCAGACTGTAGCGTGGAGACAGAAGTGGGTTTTTAGTGCACTTCAGAAGAGCCAGGCTTAAAGTTAGCACATGCAGCCCAGTATGCTAAACCCAAGCGCTCATGTGGCATGAATGCCTAGACTAGGGCTATTCAACATTATCCTGCAAGGGCCGGTGTGGGTGCAGGCTTTTACTCCAACCAATCACTTACACACGTGCCACCACTAATCAAGCTCTTTAGCAAAGACTCTTGGGGTTGATAAGTAGTATGAGGCGTGTAAGTACTTGGTTGGAATGAAAGCTGCACCCACAACGGCCCTTTCTGGATGAAGTTGAATAGCCCTGGCCTAGACTGAGGGTCTAGGGGGGTTTCGCAGGCAAAGATTGTTCCTGAAAATCAAGAGAGGGAGAAATCAAGAGAGGTCGTTAGGGGAGAAGGGAGGGACAGGGAAGGTAGAAATAGTGAGAGAAAAGGGGGGATAAAGAAAGGAAAAGAGAGGGAGAGTGAGAGGAGATGGAGACACAGAGTTTAAGAGTACGATGACGCTGAAGCTGGTCGCCAGCATTCTTACCTGTTCTGTTAATGTGCACGCAAGCATAGCCATGTATCATTAATTATTTCAAGATAATTCATTATTAAAAAAGGGCCTTTCAAAAAGTTACCACTGCAACTGCGAAAGAGGAAGTGAGCTAAGTAAAGTCTGGCAAAGTTTGTTGGGGGTAAAAAATAGTTGATTGATTTGATTTGTTTCAACTCCGATCTCAGACTGAATCTAATTCAAGTCGACACAAAGGAGATCCAAATATAGTCTTCATCTCCCAAGAGCTTCATGCAGATTTCTTTCTTTTATTTATTTATTTTACCTTTTTAAACTCAAGCATTTTTTTTTTTAATTTGGCATCTGCAAATCTGGAAGGTCCAATTGGCGAACTGCGCACAAGCATTCTCGCATTCGAGCCATGCAGCCATCTCGGGAGAGCAGACAGTTTGCATTTCTCCTTCAAAACGCATGCCTGTCAACCACTTTTCTATTACACTAGCTTTTTTTTTGGCGGTCGTAACTCGAAACCTCGTTAGGCTCAGAACGAGGGCGGAGGAAACCCAAACACGTGGTAACTTCGAATTCTACTGTCGAGCCCACAGGTAGACAACTGGAGGCAGATGAGCAACGAACAATGCAGACCCTCATCAACTGTATCCCTCCCAAGTCCAACAGCAGCGCTCACCAATTATGCTTTGCTTTCAAAATACTGCTGATCAGTCGGCACTGGCACAGTTCAGATTCGAACCTGGGCCATGGTGGCCACTACTGTACTGCAATGTGCCGTCTTAACCGAGTGAGACTGTACTTCAATTAAATAGCATTTAGATTTTCTCACTTAATGATTTCAGAACATTTGGCTCACTTTGCATTATCTATCCAAATATTTTTGTAATTACATCATTATTACACATGAATAAACACAGTGTGAATACCATATAAGCGAAATGTAATTATACAGCAATTAGCCTCACAAAGCTCTTTGTGGTGGGCGTAATTACATGGGTGCTGTGACACAATTGATTTCCCAAGTTTAATGGGTATTACACTTACTGTAGCATTGTTCACTACAGTTATAAGCTGTCTCTGAGACAATTCATAAAATCCTATCTGTAGTTATTACGTCATAATAAAAGAAAGTTTTACATGAAGCGGGACCCACCATACATTTGTAAAAAAAAATTGTTTTGCATGATTGTGTCAACATGTATGTCACATACTCTCACATTAAAATGCATCATGGGTGATGTATGAGATATATAATACATCTCCCTCCACCAGAAAGCAAGTCCCAAACCCAATAATTGGCAAACAGTCTTAAAAAATGCACTAAGAGTATCAACTCCATCTAAAATCAATCCCTGAGTTCAGCGTATGTTTTCAGGAAAAGAATAAGCTGCAGATAAAGTGCATTTCCTATATGTCAACATCCTACAAACAATCATAAACCACGTCTCATTTCGACCTGCCAGTTTTTTCAGTCATGTTGAAAATACCCAGAATAGTATGAAGGCTCCAAAGCAATCGAGCCGGAGAAAAAAGACACTAGACATTTCAAAATCTCTCCCCCGAACAAAACAGTCAGACGTGGTCATTGTGAAACAAAACTGTGGCCCATATTCATACACATTTTGATGTAGTAGCCACAGTCTGATCATAATTGACAGGCTGCAGACCAGGAAAACTGATCCTGGATCAGCTCTCTCACTCTGAATGGGCTTGATGAAAAGGACTCGTGGGCGTCTCGCCGTCTGCCAAGTCAGTTGTGTTTTCTCTTTGGTTAGAGTTGTACATTTTTCCCTCAAGAGTGACAAAAAAGGCACGTTTCTCAGCACTAGACAGCTGCCGTATATCACTGCACTAAAAAAGAAATTGCAGGGGGAATTCAACAAATCATTCCCAGACACCTCTCATTTAAAATCTCTTAATGAATCAGGCATAATATCATTATGCCAGTGGTGTAAATGTCTGCCTTCATTTGCCTCTTATTTCAGCATACTTCAGTATCCATCAGTAGCAAATATAAAACATTTATTCTGATAAACTCAAACTCTCCACCTAACATAGCCTCAAAATCTATCGGTATATGACATTTACGTTGTGTTTATATATATGAATGATGCATGCATACATTTTAACAATACTGCGCTCGAGTGAAAGTGCAGTAAACATTAAATATTTCATCCCCACAGGTCCTTCACCCTTATTTTCCCTCACGAGGTGTTTGGTGCAGTTCACTGGTGTGTGTACCATAGTATGAGTACACACAGTCCCAGTTGGGCTGAAATGTGCTCTGTCAGTGGGACCGCAGAGCCCGCAGGCTATCTGACCCTCAGAACGACTCGATGGCTGCTGGTCTCAGCGTCCTCGTTTTCGCTCTCAGGCACCATCGTTCGTGAAATCGCCCAGTCTGCCTGAAACTCAATCTGCCCACTGCAAGGCGACTCCTGCAGACTTTGACGCCCAGCCTCTGATACTGTTCGTATCTCTCAAACTGAAATTGTGTGGCGGGCGATTCTTCGCTGTAGAGCTGCTCTCTCACCCTTGCTCAGCAATAAGAGGCAGTGCATCGCTACCCCCCCCTCCCCCCCAACCACCTCCCGCCCCCTGGATACGGACGGTTGGGTCGTGCGCACGGCAATAAGCTTTTTAATGTTGAGTCTCATTAAAGGACTGAAACACTTGGTAGATCAATAAACCAAGACAAACATAAGCACAGATAAATTAAAACAAAAATGCGAAATAAAACCACACACAAAAACACATGTGCATCAAATTCAGTGTCGCCTGAGGTGTCCAGAGGTGTACTCAGCGTTCAGTTATGGGAGGTACGGAAGCACTTACTTCGAGATTAAAATTAGCCGCAAAAAATGCCTGTAAAAAAAAAAAAAACAATATGGCCGCCCCTGACAAAAATGATCTGTAGGACTCCTTACTATTCAGCAGTATAACCAACAAACACTCTGCATCTCTCTCTCATTTCATCTCAGGCAATGCCCTACAGCACCTGACTACACACACTAGTCTCATCAGTTATATTTACACGGACCTCCGAACGCTCCTCGAACACACACAGGTGCTCGCTCAAGAGATAACATGCACGCGTAACTCCGCACAGCCGAGCGAGCGAGCCGCGGCCTCACAAAACGACCCACAGCGGAGCCGTGACTCACTGTTTAATTTCTTGCAGGAAATAACCTCTCTCAACAGGTGACATCCTTATCTCGAGAGGGCGATCTAAATACTCAGGTGATAGGCGGCTCGCGTGGCGGTCTGAATTCAAATCGTCCTCTCGCTCAGCGCCACTGACACCCCGGGAACAGTACATTTCATCTGCGAAGCCCAAAGTTCAGCATAAGTCCCGCGACAGTTCTGAGTTCCACCACGCAGGCCCAAAGTTAATTTTAAATGTGAGCCAGGCACTTGGGCAACTGTAAACACTTTTGGACGCTGAATTGTTTTCTTTTGTTTGCTATGAACAATGCATTTCAAAGAAGCGCCGTTCAGTCTTTGTGCAAAATAAACTCATCCCGAAGGCAGATTGTTCTCGGCAGCCATTACGCCACATGAAGAAACACGACTTCGTCAGCACATTAAAAGTGCAGATCAGAGAGACTGCGGCCTGTTTGGCTCACGGCAAATCCAGCACAATACTGACTTCTTCTTCTGTGATTCGCTTTAGAAGTATTCACTCAATAACAATGGAACACTTATGGAAACAGTAAACCAATAACAATAAAGTTGAGAGACTAAAAATTCCAAGACCTGAGGAATATGACATCTGTATAAAACCATCAACTTCTCTCTCTCATCAACATAATGTCTTTATATTTTATTGACACAAAATGGGGTATGTATTTATGCTCTAGAAACTCATTAAGCATACCCAAACTGAGTTAGAAAAGTACAAAGATATGCGCCTCTCAGAGCAGATATTGACCGAGTCCTCCATCATGAAAGGACCATAGATCATCAGTTTTGCTTGAATGACCATAGATCATGTATTTTGCTCAGGAGAATGACCATAGATCATGCATCACATTCCGGAGAGCAGGCCCTCTGAATGCCAGACAGATCAATGCACCGCCTCTCGTAATAACGGGGGGAGGGGGGGCTCTCTAATAACCACACAGTCCCCCCCACCCCCACCCCGCAAGCACACTGTTCCCAATCCTACGCTTTCTCAAATATCACAACTCAGAAGATTAACTGCTTCGGCAGACATTGTTAGTTTTGTTTTCTAATTACAGATTGAGGCCCTTTGGATGTAGCGTTCGTAAGCGTCGGAGGCCGGAATTAAAGAGAGACACATAGTGTGGCATTACTCCGTAATGATGTAGAACGGTAATGAGATGAGCGGGCGGTTTTCTTCCTGCCAAAGATACTGCGGCTTTTTATTGGGATTTTTGTTCCGCTAATTTATTTCTCTCTGATTGAAAGCGTGTCAGTATCTGCTGTAAACGAAGCCAGAGTGGAGAGCTCGTCTCCTGTGGCGACGTTGCAGTGACTTTGATGAGTGTGCGTGTGTCGTGTACATTAGTGCGCGTATTTGTGAGTGCGCATTCGTGACTCTGTTTGTGTACTTGTGTACGTGTGTGAGGGTGGATGCGTACGAGTGCACAGCTGTGCGAATGCCCGGGAGAACATATATCTGTGAACATGCGATTGTCTGGAGTTGTGAAGCTACTCTTCTTGGGACTAGCTACTGAGAAACTACAAAAGTTGTGAGGATATTTTTTGTGGATCTGAAAGAGGATGACTGCTGATTGGTTACAGCTAGAATGAGGTTAAGGGTTAGGGTTTGGGTGAGGGTGAGGCAGAATCTGGTTATGGTTAGGGAATGAGTGCCTCATGGAACCAAATGATGACGCCGATAGACTTTCATTTTTATTTGTAATCAAATTTGTAAAAAAAAATAATAATAAATGAACAACAGCGATAAACAATTCATAACGACTAGCCTACTCCCCCTAAAAACTAAACTTCACCACAGCCACAACTGTCACGCTGTCTCTGATTGGACAAGTTGCCTGACTCCTTCCGTTTAGAGCAGGGCAGTGGGACTCTTCGTCACCAGACTTTTCGCCCCCAAGTTTTTAACCCTTGGACTTTTTGTCCCCTAGGAATTTCTGTCCGTCGTCTTTTCGTCTATCTGTCTGTTTATAATAGTGGCACATTTTTTTATCATTAGGAGACGAAAAATCCAGGGATGAAAAGTCTTCAGGGATGAAAAGTCTGTGGATGAAAAATCGAAGGACGAAGAGTCCTAATACCATCAAACAGAAAGAAAAAACAAAGGCAGAGAAGGGAAGCACTGAAAAAATAAACAACCGCTGACCGAAGATGCTGAATGCGCATGAGTCCGTACTACTACTACTAAATGGCCAAGAGTGAGATAGAGCGAGTGAATAATCATGATTTGCTACTCGTAGCCCAAGGCAGCAGATTGTAGTACCTTGGGAAAAATGGAACTGGTCTCACGAGTATTTTAGTCCTGTATTCTGACTTCAATTCTCATTTCTATCACTCTGATTCGAAATAAAAAAAAATAGCACAGCCAAAGAGGTGATAAAATTTGACTCCTTTCTCTAAGGAGGGAAAATTTCTCCTGATAAGTGAACAATGACTTAAAACAAGCACATATTTTATACTTAACATAAAATAATAAGCTCTTAAGTCTGGTTACAGCACTAAAATCGATGCCTTGTGCAGACTGAGTGCAGGTGAGAGTTGAGCCAGACACGAAGCCACACAAGGGATTTGCTGAGCTAAATGCACCTCATCGCATCCGTCTCCACAGCGTCAGACACGCTGGGCCAATAGGAGCCCGTGAAAGCGACACTAACCACACACGCTCGGTCGGGACGGCTCAGAGGAGGTCCAAGGAGCGCAGGAAAAAGAAAGTGATGGTTTCAGCTGGGGTTCTGGTCGCCCCGATGACAGGTCAAGCGCTTCGATAGGATGTCGCAGACATGAGCAGAGAGCTGCAGGTCAGCTCACACACCTGAGGCACTGCGTGCAGGAGTGTGACAGGGGTGCACTGTCCTCAGGGCGTCTGTTTTTCTTGTTTTAAAACTTGTGGATGGATGCCACTCCTGTACAAGTATGGAGGTACCTCTTCCTTCGCGATTCTCACTCACTCAAACTCGCTCACTTATTCTCTCACTCAATCGTTGATTTAATCACTCAACTGCTCACTCTCTGTCACTCACACACACACTGTTTCTCTCTCTTACAAACACACAGAAAACACTTTACAATTCACACAGTCCCCAAATAGAAAACACATTTACATAAATGTTTGAACATATCCACACACTGACTGAAATGCATTTATACAGAAATACATGCAAGAACCCATACACACATACACACCCACACTCTCAAACACACACACGCGCACACACACACACTCAGAAATAAACACACATCTCAATCTGCCTCCCCCTCACAAATACACACACAAACACACACACACACAGGATATTAATAACACACACGCTACACTAGAACACAAGATAAAACATATTAAAAAAAAAAAAAAGTACTTTATTACAGAATGCATTTATTGAGAAGGGGGACTTTTATCTTCGTCTCCGCACGAGCCTCACCGTTTTTTACTCCTGCGGCAGAGAGATAAAGACAGATGGAAAGACAAGCACTGTATTAACTATTTTACGGTATTGTCTGTAGCGTACTGTTAGCGCGCCGCTTCTCAGGCTGTAGAGCCGAAGCCTCAAAGTCAGATCAGTTTCAAAGCCGCATCGCTTTCATGTGGCCTTGTTCTGATAATTATTTTAAGGCTGCTTACAAGTGAGGACGGAGACACAGAACTGAACGTCTCGGAAAAATGAGCGAAAAATTCCTATGAGATGCTGGGAAGGCCGGTGCTGGGATTTAGATCCCAGCAGGACGGACGAAACGAGGCAGAAGGCGGCCGGCGATGCAACAGGAGATAGATTTATCAAAAAGTGTGCCCAGCGCTTAGAGCTGACAACATCGGTCTTGAGTGCCACAAATGACCACAGGGTGTGTGTGCTGAGTGAGTGCAAGGCCTTTGGAGAGCAGTAATGCTGTGTGTGTATTAGTCAGCCACTAATGCTGACCTTTAATACGTGTGCAGCATGTATGCCAAAAAGGCCTTTTGCAGTAAGCGGGTCACGTGACCATTCTCCCATAGCAACAAGTCTCTGGTGGGCAAGCAATCCACACATTCCTTGACAACGCTAAGTGCTTGACTGACCAAGAGTGGAATACCTACAATGTAGGGGCTGTTTATGTAATTATTCTTTAAATTCGCGACTTCTCCTTCCAGATATAGCTAGAAGAAGCATTGATTATTAGTTGTAGCTAATTTTTGAGACGAAAGAATGAGTGAAGGCAAGTTATGGAGCCCAATTGCTTTGCATTCAGTGGACGCGACACGCCAAGATTGCGGCGTTCTCAAGTATGTTTACTACGATTTAAACACTCCTGTTTATACCGCTAATCGTCCCGCATTTTGTAGAGCTTCAGGATTTTATTTGTAGAGTCACTAGACTCTCTAGTTTTAGCCATAAAAGCGTATATTTTTGCGATCAGATCGTTTCGCGACCAAAGATACTGTGTTAGTTTACATGTGCGAAGTGCGCCATAAAGATGTCATTATTCTTATTTTCACTATTACAGAGCAAGAGATTAAAGATAAAACGAAATAATAAATAACTAGGTTCTAGGACTTTGTTTTGTCAAGTTTGTCACTGTTATGGCGCACTTCGCACATGTAAACTAACACAGTATCTTTGGTCACATACAGGACAAGTCGTCATTCATGGCACTCCAACACAAGCTAGCTAAACAGAAGAGGGAGGGTAGCATGTACAGTGAGAAGGGTGATTTGCTCAGCCAGCAAGCAGCATGATTTTTTTTTTTTTTTTGCAATCTTGCAATGTCTTAAGATTGTAATTTTTGATTTTAAGTACCATCCGCAAAAATTTAGAAGCTTGAACAAACAACAATGCCATCTGCCAGAATAAAAAACCGTGGTTGCGGCATTCCCACTCAAGTGAAGCACAAAGTATCTGTCACGATGTCTCCTTCTTTTGTAATAAGAATAATAATCAATGGCTTCTTTCATTATTTTATTGCAGCAACATTTCTGATTAAAGGATTTTTAGGCTCCGGTGATGAAATAACAGCAAAAAGGAAATTAAACCGAGCTCTCTGCGTTCAGTAGTGCCGGCACAAATTTTAAAATGATGGACTCAGAATTTTACAGAACCCCGAGTGGCCTGGAAAATGCAATGATGCACTTTTAACACAACACGGAAAGAGAATAAATCCAATAAATGATTTTTAAACTCAGAGTCTTACAATCTAATCAACACCCGAAGGACTGCGGAGAGAAATAAACCCTTTTTTCCATGTAGAAGACACACTATAAGAGCTCTAACATTGTTGAATGAGCTAATAAAAGACAGCAGATACTTCCTCAGGGCTAATTTAACAATGAATATTTCGTTATGTATGAACAAGCAGCATCACTCGGCTCTCATTGGAAATGCATTGAATCGGGAACCTGGACGACATCTCACACTTTCTTGTATTAAGTATAACCACATAATGAGGACTAACAATCCGTCAAACTGTCAAGATATATATTCAAGTGAACATTATGGAAAATTACATTTTAAAACAGTGGGTTGACTTAGATCATTAATTTCACCCATTAGGCCAACACTGACAGAACTGAGGAAATAGTGTTGAAAGTTCGTGATTCTGCCACTGCACACGGCACATGAGTGTGGAACAGGAGCCCCAGACGGTTTTCAATGAAGTATTACGAGTTTCTGTTAAGTTTCAAGCTCTCTGAACCATAAAATCATGCAGGAATGAAAAGATACTAAACGTTCAGAATGATTTGCGCACACCGCATGACCTCTGTTTGTCGAGAGGTAAGTGGAACAGTGCAGTTTTGGGCATAGCATAAATATCGAGGCAGATCAGATGTTGGGTCGGTAGGCTTTAGGTTTAAACATTGCGTCCTCCTCATACTGCACTCATCACCTGAGACAGACCAGTGGAGGAAAGAGAGGGGTTTTCCTCATACACTGGTGTAACACACCCTCTGTGTTTGCTCCGAGTCTCCCGCAAAACAGTTTACACATTCGTGAATCATTAGCCAGACAAGTATTGTCATGCTGTTTTTTTTATGCGTTGACACACATGTTTTTCCACACTTCAGTTTGGAGTTAGTTTGTTCATTCAGCACAGGGCAGATCAGGAAAATCCCTGAGTATAACTGTGGCAGCCATTCATTGGACCACAATAAGGAGCAAGCACTCCCGAGACACCTGATTGGCCAGAAGAGTTACACTGTCCTCATGATCCACAGAGTACCCTGCAGGAGCCCAGCCGGATGCCGCGCCTTCATATGGTGATGCTACCTGACCAGGCATCGATATGCGAGGAAAAAGGAGACTTTTGGTGTCCTTATTTCATGCCAGTTTAAAAGGAGCCCTACCCCCTAACCCATAACACGAACCCTAACCATAAACATCAAATAAGGGCGCAAAAAGCCTCCTTTTTAGATGTATATCAACGCTTGGTCAGGCGGCATCACTGAGTCAGGATGGGAATGTGTCGCCTGCAGACAATCTTTACCTCCTGCACCCAGGAAAGGTACAATGGAGGTACACAAAATGTGTGGTATGGATGATACAGATATGTATACATGGAATCTATGTATGTGACCCTGGACAAACCCCAGAACAAATTTTTCGCACAACAGATTACATTCAAAGTCAATGTATATTCGCGTCTTTGCATTGAATTTGAATGTAATCTGTCGTGCGAAAGATTCGTTTTGCGTCCGGTGTGAAAGCGGCTTTAGACGACTGTAGCGCAAAATGGGCTTGTGCGACTTATGACTGGTTTTGTGATCTGGGGTCATATATAGTTTATGTTCATGTAAACCCATTAGCAGTCATTTGTCCCTTTCTAGAAACTTATTATATTAATTATAAGAGTATGAGTGACTCTGGTTTACTATATGCAATGTACCGCACCAGTCAACAAGCATCACAGACAAAGATTTTTTGATTGTAAGGATAACATGGGGGCCTGAGTCACCAAGAATCACTGTTTCACTCAGATGAAGCATTCCTGAGTCTTTAAGACTCTTTTTAAAGCACCTGCTGAGCACTCAAAGATAAAACAACTGCAGACTCCAATTCCACACAACTGTTCAGCTGGTAATTGAGAGTGTAGATCCTCTTCCATCTGCAGGCCTTAAACCCGTGGTTTTGCTGTTCTATGAAGCTCTACATTTTAACAATTTATACAAAAAAGAAGCTGTGTCATACTTTGTGGAGCGGAAATGCGGTCATTACATGTTCGGAGCGGACAGCACACAGAAACTGAACGAATACAGCCAGAATTGAGACGACATGTTAACGAGGCTCGGCAGCCATTTTCTAGTTCGTTGCAGAACACTCGTGTTTCTTACAGGAAGAACACATACTTGAGAATGATTAATTCTGAGACTCCGCACAGATCGAACTGTCAGTGGTATGTCCTTAGATTAAATTTTAAAATTTACGGTGCGGTGAGCACCCTTTTGTCAGGGAGTGTTACTGGATGTGATGTCCACGCTCTCTCTACTGAGAGCAAATGAGGCAGAATCATTTAAATTTCAACCTTTGCTATTATTGCAAACTGACAGCAGTTCTGGTTACCAAGCATCAAAAAGAAATAAAGGCCTGACTGCTGGGAAGGCCTGGACCAAATTTAATCTACATGAAAACAAGGCCTGACACAGGATCAGGATATCCTTGCCCTTATCTGCACCTTATCAATACTGAACTGAAAGAGGAAACTGATCTCAGATCAATTCGGAAAGAATTGGGAGGAAAAAATAATCAAAAAATTTATAACATCTGTTGCTAGGGCAGTACTCTATTGGTCCATATAATAATAATATTCCTGGGCATCCATTAATAATTTTACCTCTTCTGCTGGCACGAAGAACTAATGAGAGCCTAAATGGAACATGATTGTACTGGCAGCAGGCATACAGTATGAGCCTAATTGTTCCTTTGTGACCAATGAAGTTCCTCTAACATTGATATTGTTTCCAGCATAGATGACAAATTAATGGAGAAATTAACAGTCCACCGTCTCAGCGAAGTGTTGGGCCTCTATAAGCAGCAGATCAGTAGCAGCATGTTCTATAGCAGAGTCCACAAGTGTAAAACTTCACCGAAGGGATGAATTATGAAGTACCTTTCTTCAGAAAGATTTTCCATCATTCGGTGTCTTGACGATGATGACGGAGAGCGCTGGTCTGTTGTTCCAAAACCCATATCAGTTCAGTGGGTTTGAGGTCTGATGACTGTGAATGAGGAGGCATGAGCTTCGGACCATTTTCATACGAATGAAACTATTCAGTGACCCCTTGAGCCCAGTGGGGTTTGGGCCCATTATCATCCTAGAAGTGACCCCTCCCATCATGCCTTCATCCTAGGATATAAAGGTGACTGTTCAGAATTGCAGTGACCTTTGCACCTTGATGATTGGACCCAAAACATGTCAGGAAAATGAACATATTCATATGCATATATTTTATATTTCTTTTAAATTCTCACCCGGCTGTATGTTTATGAGAGCATTCATCTGAACGTACACAATCACTTAGTGAGTCTAGATGAGCTTTTCAGGCCCTGTCAACACGTACATGGGTAAAAACGTGTATTTTCCTATGCGAAGTGGTCTCTCGTCCACAAGCACACTGCGCTTTAGGTTGCTAAAATGGAGATTTTTTTTAAAAGGCCTTCTGCAGTAAATATTTTTAAATCTCAGCTTCTCTCTATCAGAGAGTACACGTAAAACAGACCATTTGGGAAACGATGATGTCACTACTGATTTAGGTAACGCTGTTCATACACAGAGAATTTCATGATGTAAACTTCATACTAGCCTGGCATACTTGATTTGTGCTCATTTTTGCATTCTCGTGTTGTACAGAGATGTTTATACAACATAAATATGAGGACAGAACAGAACAAGGCCTGAGTCTCAATAAATCATGGCTGACAGCTCGCATGTTTCAGTGACAGGGAGGACACCGGGAGGCACCAGGACTCACCCTTAGACCGCGAAAGGCAACTATAGTTACCCAATGATCATGTCTGACATCAAAATCAGATGCTGTTGGTTCGAGCCCCAATCATACCAACCGGCAGTGGTCGGCAGCTTTTTCAGAGTAGCGCACAATTGGCCACTGCGCCACAGGGATGCAAAGTGGGAAGGGACTGCTGGGGAGGGTTATATCAAATGGTTGCTTTGTTCTTTGCTCAAGCGCCTCCTGTTGGCCAGAGGGGCGCTCGTCAGGAAGATTCTAAGTCTGTTCATGTTCAAGTATCCTCCGCCCTCGTTCTGAACTTGCAAGGATTCAACCAATGGGTGTATCAGAAGCGGTGGCTGATAGGCAGGTGCTTCGGAGGAGAGCCGCGAACTGTCCTCACTCTCCAGAATTGGCAACAAGGCGTCGCATACGAGCAAGACTTGTACATAGTTCACTGATTGGGCATTCCAGATTTGGGTGGGACCAGTGCTTGAAGTGGACCGGAACGCAGCGGAACGCAGTTCCGGTACTTCTGTATTTTTATCATATGCGTTCCTGCACTTTGAAGTTGGCCAGAACGCACCGGAGCACAGTTCCGGCACTTCTTTATTTTACATTACATTACACATTATATATTTTCATCAAAGATTGTGGTTCATTCGATAGCCTAGATTATTCCATTGTCTGGGTTGCTTGTCGTTCATTCACATGAGCGCACCAATGAAAGAAAATCCCACATTTGACAACAAATTGGTTGCCTAGCTACCACTTATGAGTTATTGCCATAGGTACTGAGGGCGCGCTCATTCAAGTCTGCACTGCTGTGGTTGGCAAGTGGGACGTTACGGTCCAAACCACAGCTGTAAATGGTAAATGTTTGCTGCCAATATTAACTGCTGGATTGTAAAACACCTACTACGGTTATGAAGACAAGGAACACATCGTTGAAAAGACGAGACCGCGAGGATTCATCTGCAGTAAGTCGATCATAATTTTATATCCACTCAGGGAATTCCTATGTGTTCCTATGTGTATGTGCACTCTATGGGACAGCTTTGAATCTCTTGTCACTCTGTGAAATGACAATAAAGGCGTTCTATTCTATTCTATTCTATTCTATTCTATTAAGTGCGACCAAGACGGGTCCAGTGTTGTTGTTTGTGCTAACATTAGCTAGCTAGCCACCAGCATGAAAAATAATTCAATGACTTGCCAACTGGTTCGCAAAACCTGCTCAACGAGCTCTCAATAAAGGATTTTAAACTAACATCACAATCTAACCAGCCAACACGCTGGAACAGTGTTTCGTCCTTTAAACTCTAAAGCACAAAACACTTCTCAGTCGTCGTTGGCTGGTGGTACGATTATTATTATGCAGTTCTGTGTTGCTATTAAGAGTTTGAGCAGGCTTTGCAAACTATCCTATGTTGTTTGACTGGTGACTTCTAGCCAGACAATCCAAACAATGACATGAATAAAGTGCTCTGATATATATATAGCCTATATCGCATGCTTGCATTCTATGCTCATTAAAGCCACTTGCACACTGGATGCGAAACACATTTTTCGCACGACTGATTACAGACAAAGTCAATGCAAAGACACGATAGTCGGACAGGGTTTTAATATAGCTCCGTGTCTGAAAGTCAGAAAAGTTCTAATTTTTCCGAGTATTCCAGGAATTATTAGATGTGTAAACTTGGCCATGTTTGTGTTCGACCTTCACAAAATGCAAATTGATAGCTATCAACTTTTCTTGGTCCTTTTAGCCTATTCGTCTGTTTTCGTTGAAGATAGATGGCAGTCTTTATTCGGTCTTCCTTTTGAAAATTAGTCAGATGAACCGAACAGATTCACGCTTTATTTCCACAGCAGAGATAAAATAGTGCTTGCAATCAGAGAGCAAATCAATTCCATGACCATTGACAGTGTGAAGAAATTATCGCATGCACGATCAAGACTGTCCGCCAGGAAATGCAAAATACTCCATGTCCACCAGCCAGCAAAAAGTAAAAGTATTGATATGAGAACAGATTTATTACGAAATAAAGAATAAAAACCAACGAACGGGATATCCAACAAAGATGACCCGCCAATAAATAAATCGCTGTGTTCATTGGATGTTCTGTTGTTAAAATGTTCCTTTTAATTCTTTATTTCGTTATCAATCTGTTCTAATCATCTTCTTTTTTTTGGCTGTCAGACACGGAGGCATTGTACATTGTCTCGCGCCAGTGTTGACTCACTTTATTGAGCGGAGCTTAAACAGAAACATTGATTGAAATTCTCGGTACTCATCTTGAAGAACTGAGCCCTCTTATCAAAACATTCACGTTTAATATCTTAAAGAGTCAGCAGATTTGAAGAAATTAAAAACAATAATAGACTGTCAGACACGGAGATTGCAAAAACTTAAACATCTTGACAATACGGTTGTGGTTCTTACTCCAGCTGCCCACATACTAAAGGTTCATTCAAAAATAGGCCAAATATCAGAATTATTGTGAAAACACATCTGTTCAAACAAGTACTTTAGCACAAAATGAAAGAGTAGAGCATTGTCCTTTAGAGCCATGTTTGCTAAATGCATGAATGTAAAAAAACGTTTAAAGTTTCCAATTTAAAAAATAACGTGTTTTCTACTTTTCAACTAACCCTAAACCTTTTTTAATGAACGGGATGGTTCTCAGAAAATCAGGGTTCCTGCACTTCTTTTTTCCCACTTCAAGCACTGGGTGGGACTGGAGATGCCAACTTTGTTTAAAGTATATAAATAAGTACATAAATCGGATGCTGTTGAAAATCTATCAAATGGCAACCCGTTCAAAAAACAAAATGCCAAATGATACATTTTCAACAGCTCAGGATAATCACATTTTTAATTCCTTGAAAATTTATTCAGCGCTCTCAGGGATAAACTGAGCAACAAACATTCTACTTAGCTATGCCACGCCAACAATGTGGCCACATTCAGAAAGGCCAAGCGACCAATCAGGACAGAGCGCCGGAAGTGTCCTCACAGCCACCTGTGAGAGGTCACCCTGTCAGGATTTTCCCAAGAGTATATAAGCGCCAGATGGGAGGCTCGGGACGGTTAGATGAAGTTATAAAGTGAAGGCCACGAAGAGGCTTATTCATATTAATCGTCTGAGTAATTAGGATGGGTCCCGCGGCCTGTCGCCTCCTCCTGCAGGGTCTCGCGCGCATCTATCAGGAATTTCGTTTCTCTCGGATGCAGTGGGCAAGGGCATGGTAATCGGGCGAACCCGAGCATGAAAGAAATGAGCATCCCAGCGCCCTCCGAACCGCGCGCTCAAAGTGGGAAGTGAGTAATGGCGGGGGGAACAATCGCTCAGGAAGTCCGCCCGGGAGCAGCCCCCCCAAACCCCCACCTGCTCCCCTGCCTCGGAGCGTGTCCTTGGAAGTGCAGACAGCAGAAGTTTGAAGGAGAGGCGTTTTAACGGGCGGCGATGGTAATGGGAGGAGAGAGAACTGAAACATTAAATTTGACATTCGGGCTTCGGCGGCGCTTAGTCAACGACAGTGACGAGCGCCCTGCCGGCTGCTCTCTTCCGAGACACGGGGAGCAGAGCACTGCGCTCCTGCGCTACTCCTAAAGCCTGTCTTAACCACTGCTTGAGCCTTGTAATCAGCCTTCAAATCTGTCTGGAAAACTCCCCGGCTTCTTGTAGGTCAAAAAATACAAGCGCAGGTTTGGTTACTTTTGCTTGTCAAGTGACTTACCTCAAAGACTCAAAAGGCACTGGCAACATCTCTTTCAATGAACAAAAAATAGGCGTGCAATGCACGGAATACCCCTCAGCCCGATGTCAATACCCCGTCAGCCTTGAGGGCTGAGGGGTTAAAAATCTATGATTTTTTTGTTTGTATAAATAAAATCCAAAATACTTTTTCCTGTTTTTTTTTTTTTTTCCAGTTTTATATGGGTCAAGAGACAATGCACTGCACATCGTGCACTTTCACTGATTGAAAAGTCAGTCCTCGTACATATCTTTCGTATTTACACTTAAATGTCTCATTTCTATTACTTTAAGGCATCTAAGACCATAATATCCCCAGTGAACAGAAGAGGCTTTGCTAATTTGAAGATCTGACATTGGGAGAAGAAAAGGTCTTTTGTCAAAAAAGTAACAGAAAATAAACCAATATTTTCTACTTGCTCATTAGAAAACTAGAATGACTCTTAACAGACTTTATTGCAGCTTTTGTTAACCCCACTGTTTTGAGGGTTTCCATTATCTTGGCCAGATATTAGACGGTTGTCAGCCACTTATTTGACTGAATTCCTCAGCTGGGAGGTCATGACTTCCTGCTCAGGCATGACAACTTAAACCGAGTCTGTGCAATCAGTTTGTGTACAAAAGGGACACAAGAGAACACCACAAAAATTAATAAACAAAATAAAGTCTCATACATAAACACAGCTAAAACTTACAGAAAAAAACAGGACGTAAAGGGCTACAGCTGTTTATCTCCCGGTCACTTGCGTCTCCATGAATACTAACGGCGTGTGTTATCGCAGATAGCTTTATCAGTGAATGCATGTGATTAACAGTTTCTGTCACATTAGCGCGAATCCTGTTGCTTTGTTCACAGTTTCAGCCTTTCAGTCTTTAGCGCTGTTCTGCGTGTTCACAGTTTCAGGCTAATTAGCGTTATTACTGTTCCTGTGTGTTCACGGTTTTGGCCTAATTAGTACTAGCACAGTTTCTGTGCGTTAAAATGCCAATCTCATTACTGCTAATGCTGGCTCTATATGCATAAACTGCGAGATTTATAACATCTGATAGCGATTCTGTGAGCAAACTGTGACAATGCCATTAGCGCTAAAACGGGCTCAATCTTTTGCTGTGTCACTATTGATATTACTGTTTCTCTGTTTACACTGTGTCACCATTATGACTGCTAATGCTAGTTATATGCATTAATATTGTCATTGCAGCTCATGTTAGTTTTATGTTTAAACAGTGTCACTGTAATGACTGCTATACTGGCTCCATCTCGAAACAGTGTCAGTGCCATCAGAGCTAAAATTGATTCTGTATGTCAAATATATCAGAGTTGTGACAGCCGATTCTGGTTCGACGTGAAAACACTGTCACTGTCATTATCATTCATGCTACTTCTATGCATAAACAGGCCACTGTCAGTATTGTTCAAGCTAGTTCTATATGTTAGCAGTGCCATGCAATTGCAATAAAATAAATGTCTGTTCTATGAGTAAACTGTCATTGTCGGTTCTGTATGTTAATACAGCCAATGTCGGAATCATTCATGCCAGTGCTATGCGTCAAGAGAGTCACTGCCTTTACCCCTAATTTTGGTTCTCCGTGTAAACAGTGTCACAGTAGATATTTTTCATTCTAATTCTGTGCGTAAACAGCGTCATTGTCATTACTGCTGAGTCTATGTGTATAAACACTGGAAATGCTGGTTTGATGAGTAAAGTGTAACTGTTATAAGCACTAAGGCTGATTCAACGTGTAAACAGTGTTACAGTCATTACTTCTCATGTTAGTTTTGCATGTACATAAGGTGTCCCGCCCATTACCTCTTATGCTGGTTTTACATGTAATTACTGCATACACTGATGATGTGTGAAAAGTGTCACTACCGTAGCAACAGTGGTGGTACCATCATCAACTGACGACACCTGACAATTTTGAAAACAGGTCAGGACCAATCATTATTTTTAAGGGACGGGTTTGAGTCTCCCCTATCTCCAGTTCACCAAATGCCACTGCGTAGCACTAATACTTATTCCACGGGTAAACAGCGTCACTGTCATTATTCTTCTTGCTAATTCTGGTGCAAAACAGCTTCACTGTCATAGCATTAATGCTAGTTCTG
Organism: Gymnothorax reevesii; assembly: GCA_029721435.1. NCBI lineage: Eukaryota > Metazoa > Chordata > Actinopteri > Anguilliformes > Muraenidae > Gymnothorax > Gymnothorax reevesii. Next base: position 7,117,682 of record CM056580.1, on the reverse strand, counting down.
CGTGTTAACAGTGTCACTGCCACTATTGCTCATGCTGGTTATAAGTGTAAATCGTGCCACTATCATACCACCACTGCTAATTATGTGTGTTAATTGTGTCACTGTCATTATTCCACGCGCTAGTTCCAGTGCGACATAGTTTCCGCAGGCGAAGCACTAATGATAGTTCTATGTGTAAACAGAGTCACTGTCACAACAAGTCATGCTGGTTCTTTGCGTAAAAACTGTCACTGTCATACCGCAATTGCTGATTCTACCAATGTACAAACACTGCCACTGTCATTGCCGCAGATGTGGGCTCTGTGACTAAAGAGTGTCATTTTCTATAGTATAAATGCTTTCGTTCGAGAGGAAATGCAGGTTTTGACCAGAGTTAGCAATATCAGATGCATTACTGGTTCTGTTCATTCGCAATTATACCACAATTTCCACAATCCGCAGCTGTAACTGTAATACAAGTAGGGCTAATTCTGGTTCAGAGTGTGAGGACAGACAGTTTGATTTGAACCAATATTGCTTTAAAACGTTCACTGCCTCGTCCGCTGAAAGAGAGTATACCAGCAGTATCTCAGTCAAATGTTCGATACATCAAAACACCCTGAGCTGGCGATATCTGGCCCATTTTTTTGGCTTCAGACGAGTTTAGTTTCCAGGGCAACCAAAAGCAAAGGACCCAGCAGCCAGAGTAAGGTTAGCTTGACAGACATGAGCTCAACAGCTGAAATGATTATTTGCAAATAACAAAAAAAAACTTCTTTACCTGGATTTCGGGGACGTGGTACCATCGCAAAGGGAAAAGCATGGAAGAGAAAGAAAAAGTAGTTTCCGTTAGAGTTGTTCTGTACTGTTGAATAGCACAATGATGAGCAACACGATAGGTGATAATGATATAGAAAATCTGGTCTGGCCCAGAGATGGCCTAAATATAGTGAGCCTGCAAGTATTTACACAGGGAGGGGGAAAAAAAAAAAAAAACTAAATTCCACCACGTCATACATTTAACTGTGAATGTGTGGTTATAGTACCGTATAGCACCGTGCAGAACCCAATTATTAATTCATTTATTTTTTCACAACACTAAAGAATGATCACTGACAGCCCTCTGGCAATATGAAGTTTAAAAAGCAGCACATGATCCCACAATCAAAAGAAATTCAAGAAATTATGAGAAACCAAGTCAATGGTATCCATCATTCTGGAAAAAGGTAACAAAGCCATTTCTAAGGCTGTGGGATTCAAGTGAACCACGGAGAGAGCCGCCACTTACAAACAGACAAACTTTGGAGCAGTGGTGAACCTTCCCAAGTGTGTTCACAATTTCATAGCAAGAGACAGACTGGGCAAAAATGGAATTAATGGGAGAGCTGCAAGACAAAAACCACTGCTGATCAAATAAAGCACAAAGACGTGTCTCACATTTGCAAAAAAAAAAAAAAAAGCATCTTGATGACCCCCACATTGCAAGAACTGTGTCTCAACAAGTCATTTTGTCTTAAACTAGGAAGTTAGGTCTTATAGTTTCTGCCTCAATTAGAAAATATGAGCTTATTTTAAGCTATCATGTGCTTGACAAGTGAAATTTTCCAATCCCATTGGCAAATCCTGAAATAAATCAAACTTCTCACCCCATTGGCAAATTTTTGTCTGACTGAGGAAAAAACGTAATAGGAATAAGTGTTTTAAGTCTTAATACAAGATTAAACCACTAGTTAAGGTGGACTTATTTTTCCGTTTTTGCAGTGCAAGACTGCGCACAAAGCCTCCCACAATAAGAACTGCACACCAACAGTCAGAGGGTGGTGGTCATGTGATAATCTGGGGCTGCTTAGCTGCCTCATCACTTTGGCAACTTGCCATGATTGATGGAACCATAAATTCTGCTCTCAAGCAGAAAATCTCAAGAGAGAAGGTCCAGCCATCAGTTGGTGACCCAAACTAAGCTCGAGCACAGTTGGGTCAGGCAGCAGGACAGTGATCCTAAGTACACAAGCAAGTCCATCGCCGAATGGCTGAAAGGAAACAGAATGATGGGTTTAGAGTGGCTTAGTCAAAGTCCTGACTTGAATCCAAATGAGATGCAATGGCATGAACATAAACGGCAGTTCATGTTTGAAAACCCTCCAATGTGACTGAATTAAAATGCTATTGCGAATAAGACTGGGCGAAAATTCCTCCACGACGTTGGAAAACACTCATTGCCAATTATTCCAAACTTTTGATTGCAGATTGCGGGGGCAGTCCCCCCCCACCCATATAGACTTTGAATAACTCTCCACCTTCAAAAAATGAAGTGATTATTTAAAAGCTACTCACTGTATTAATTCATGTTGTCTTTTTCTTATATTAAAATTAGGTTGGATGATCTGAAAAATGTAAATACAGTATGACAGGTAAGCTAAAATAAATCAGGAACGAGGTAAATACTTTATCACAGCAAATAAGGATAGGTACGGTAGACACGGTTTGCTTTTATCGAAGTTGTGCAGATATACAATTTCATTCAATGAGAAATGAGAACACTGCCAATGTGATGCAGGAATTTCAGCCATTTTTAAACTGTGTCACCGTTGACAGGTGATTCATTTGTGACTCATTCGGCAAATTTTTGAGCTATTATTTTCGATTCGTTGACTGAAAATACCATTAATATCAGGTAACAAGATCTGGGTCACCTGCGAATAACCATTCAGCTCCATTTATGATTGAAAACACAAGCTGAGCGCATCACATGTACTGTAGCAAATATATCCAGATACTTAACAAAAGATTCTGTTCTGCCGAGTTTGGCAGTTCTGGTCTATAGCAGTTAAGCGGTGAAATGACAAAGTTGGCCCAGAGTCTAGTAAAATGTCCTGTTACCATTACTGCACTGTGACAGCTAAAAAATTCTACATTTAAGGAAACCACATTGTACCCATAGGCATATGGACACACAACACCGTAGTGGTAACCAGTGGATATGTAAACTAACTAACGGTTTTTACTGTAAATTCCAGACATATTCCCTCTGGTCTGGATGTACATACAGGTAATGACTCACTTTTAAATAATAGACAGACCTTTCTGTTTTGTGTATTGAAGCACATCTACTCAGTTACCATGTCACTGATCATTCTAATTTCCTTAAAAAAAAATCCATTGTGATCATATAATCTTCATCAGTAATGCTGAAACATAATTTGTCTTTGTCTAATTTTGACAGTATTTAGATTACTTTTTCATGAAAAATGATTAGATTTGGTTTAATGTTTCCTTTCTGCATAAGGGCTTAATTTCAATGAATTGTACCGTGCCTAATGACATTAAATTCAGTGTGCGCACTCAAAAGTGCTCTCTCATGTTAGCAACAGATATTTCTTACTTTCAAGAACTAAAAGACTTTTCATGCCCATTGAAACTAAAGAGAATTGTCATAATAGTCCGTATATTCCAACCGGAGGAGACGAACTTGACAGAATTTGATTTTGATTAAGTCTGAAGGTAGAGCTACCATGAATGTCCCACACGATGTGTTTCGACTGTTCAAAGAAGTTCGACAGAGTCTCCTTTCTCAAAGCAAGACCTACCCAGCAATTTAACTAAGCTCCCTCACACCAAACCACCAACGCCATGACGGTTCCAGCCAATTACCTCTGCCTTATCTAGTCCTTGAGTGTCCTTCGACACAATTTCAGAACAAAATTGGACATTAAAGTTATTTGAGAAAAGCCGCGTGTCGGCTTCTAGAAGTGTCCTGAGGGTATTCCGGCTTCCCAGCTCTTGGGTCATCAGCTTTCACAGCCTCTAGGGAAAACTGCAGTGAGGCTTCAGAAGAGGGTGGATTTTCCTGAATGTACAATGCGCATTTATGGCTGTTTCTGCTTCCACAAGGCATGTAGATAGCACACAATAATAAGGGTGTGAATTAACCATTTTTAAAGAAAACAAATAAGGCCTGGACGGGGGGCACGTAATTACGTTTGATATTTTGTTAGAAGAGCAGGGCTGGTGGACTTCTGGGGGGCTCACAGCTAAGACACTCTTAGGTGAGCCCAGAGGTCGGGTGTTCGAATCCCAGCCTCACTGTCACCGACTGTGGCTGAAGGTCCACATGAATGAGGCAACAATCGGTGTAGCCTCGCCAGGGATAATAGGGGTTAAAAGCTGGCCAAACTTCGTTAGTTCCTCGGTCTGTAGTGACCACTTCTGGTAGGCCAGGCGCATGTAGCTGTACAAAGTAAATGGCACGATAACTACGTGATCCTCCGAGGACATAGGCAGTGTTTCATTCAAGCAATCTTCAATACAAAAACAAATACCTGGATTTAGCTTTTCTTACACCTCTGATACCACAACACTTCCAGTGTGCAGCCTGCTAGTGCCTAGATCTATTGCATGCACATAATGACACCGAACGATGGCAATCTTATCGTCTAGATCAACGCCTTTCAAACCTCTCCTGGAGTAGCACCTCTCCTGCATGTTTTAGAGCTCTACCTGCTCTAGCACAGGTGAGTCAAATGATCAGCTCGTTACCCGTGCTTGATAAAGAGCAAATCATTAAAATCATTCGTACTAGCAGGGAGAGATCTAGAACATGCGGGAGAGGTGGTACTCCAGGGGAGGTCTGAGAAGCACTGATCTACATCATCTGTCATTGTTGACGAAAACGCCAAAATTATAATAGAAATTATATCAATCGACTGAATATCGCCGTGTAGGGCTCTTTAAGAAAGTTCAAGAAAAAACTATTCCCCAGCTGTGATACGGCTTCATACAGCTTCTACACTTGGTATCGCACGGCTAAGTATCCCTAACCACGAACGCTTAGGTAAATTTACGCAGCTCCACGAGACCAGAAGTGACTCAACCACCAAAATACCCATTAAGTGTCGGAAAATCGGGCGTGACTGCAACATCAGGACGTTTTTTTTTTTCTCCTATTGACCATTGCTCAAATTGGTGGTGCGACTGCATAGTGTAAAGAAGCGAGGGCGAGTCGTCATGTGGGTCGGAGGAATTACGTGCCACGGCATCTTCCTCCTGAGCCAATGGGAGCAGGCCGCTTTGCGGTGGGCTAAACAGTTTGGGTGTGTTCAGGCTGGGGAAAAATAAGATAAAAAAAATAAGACCAAGACTTATGGAAAACTGAGTCAGTGTCCTCACTTCGCTATCATTGCATCATTGCGGTCGGGCTTTCGTACGCACCTAGAGTCTAGAGCCCTTTCACAGTCAGCTGACTCTCATCATTATAAAAAGCGATGGATGTGGATAGCTCCCTAATTGGCAATATCCCAAAGAAGCATCCATTAAAATAATCTGTGTCGCACTGCTGATTTCAGGCTTTGGAGAAACGTGAAACAAAAAGATCGGCACACAGCAGCAGGCTGAAACACAAACACGAGCACACACCGTCCGCACCCGCACACACTCATGCATATGCTCATTTACACAATCATGAACACACATATGTGCGCGCGCATGCACACTCATGAACACATACGCGAATACGCACTCATGAACATGCACACATACCCGTGTGCACACACTCATGATCACACACATACGCACGCACACACTCATGAATACACACATACGGGCGCACACACTCATGCATATGCTCATTTACACAATCATGAACACACACATGTGCGCGCGCATGCACACTCATGAACACATACGCGAATACGCACTCATGAACATGCACACATACCCGTGTTCACACACTCATGATCACACACATACGCACGCACACACTCATGAATACACACATACGGGCGCACACACTCATGCATATGCTCATTTACACAATCATGAACACACATATGTGCGCGCGCATGCACACTCATGAACACATACGCGAATACGCACTCATGAACATGCACACATACGCGCGCACACACTCATGAATACACACATACCCGTGTGCACACACTCATGATCACAAACATACGCACGCACGCACTCATGAACACACACAGATACGTGCACCACACACACACCCGTGAATGCACACATATGCATGCACACACATTCATGAACACACGTACGTATGCGCACACACTCGATATCACACACACACACACACACACACACACACACACACACACCGGTGCACATGGCTCATGAACACAACAAACACACGCACGCTATACACGCTCCTACACATACACAAGCAAACTCACATAACACACACACAGAGGCCTGTCCACTAACTGCCTGGAGGCTGACAGTACTGGGGAAAATCCGCAGACCAGATCTCACTGCGATGACAAAACGGTTTATCAGGGACTCGGACGGCTGTGGCGTTTCCTGCCAGCGCTGCTGCGACATACAAACACCGAGCAGCAGTCACCGCTCAGACGCGCGGCAGTTAGCTGTCACTACTTCTTATTCGCGGATTAAAATAAGTAATATCACCAGCTGCGTGAGTGCTGTGGACAGCGGGATACCGAGCTTACGGCTCTCACTCTCTCCCTCTCACACGCGCGCACACACACACACACACACACACACACACACACACACACACACACACACACACCAGACAGTGCGGAGGCCTTTAACGGGGCAACAATTACCTGAACGTTAGTGTGACAGACACCATGACTGTGAGCAGAATTGGGCACCTGCAGCTCGCCACCACTAAACCTCTCGCCCGCCGGCTTTATCTCCGAACAATGCTGGGCGGAATTTTATCAGCTGCTCCAGGACGGCAACCTGAGAAAATATCCGCACAGGCCTTGCCGCCAATGAACTGCTCCTCTTTCAGACCAGCGCTGTGGAGCTCTGTGTACTCAGAGACGGTGTTTGCGGGGCAGTCGAGATAAGTTTTCTGTGAATACGGAAGAAAAGGTAGTGCCGTGGGCAGCGATAAAACTGTGTTTTTGCATCTGGCCTGTTCAAAAATGTGCAGGTTTTGTCTGTCACAAGCCTGTAGATTTGAGTGTGTGACCTACCTCTCACCCACTGCATGCTGGGATAGACTCCAGCAACCCCCCAGAACATCTGTCCCAAAATCTGACGGACAGTATTTTGGCATATACATATTTTGAATTACAGAGCTTTGAAGCATTCAAGCAAAAATCCACATAAATGGAGCGTGATGAGCAGAATTTATGCTTGACTTCATATTTCCCAACAACAGACAAAATGACAGCTGACTGGGTACCAGCAGTACCAAACGCAAGACACTGTTTCCCGAGATATACTATCCGCAGGTCTCTAAACCTAAATTAACTCACTCGATTCCATTAATGAACCATAAGTATCTGTCCCAACTGAGAGATGCCGTTTCCTATGAGCGGAAGGAAAACCCACAGGATGGTAGATCCCCAAGAACAGGGTTGGGCGGCCCTGCTCTAGCTGTCGAAAGAGGTGCATTTTGTTTGAGTTAGAGGTAAAACCAGGACTGCAGATCTCCAGGGACGGGGTTGGGTGGCCGTACTCTGTTGAGTGAGGTGTGCTTCGTTATGGCTGGAGTTTGAAACCTACAGGAGTAGGAGCTGTGAGCATTCCTGTCGAGTACAAACAGTGTCTGCGGTCGGAGGGTTACAGAGTCAGAGAGGGCGCGTCAGAGTGTAGAGGCTTATGAGGAGGTAGATGGAACATATTAAATGTTGTTAATGCAATGTTTCATTAGTTCACTCATGGTTTCGGTCGCTCCTGCATCAATGGGGTAATTCTGGGTTAGAGGTCCTTGAATAACGTAACTGCCTTTCACAGCCAATCACAGAAGGAGTAATTCCGCAGTGTCAAATGCAAATGGGACAGACGTGTCAAAATTCTCTGCAGAATTTTTCTGTTGGTCTCTTCTTTTTCTATAAATGTCTCCAAACATTCAATTTCACTGCCAAGGCTGTCAAATAACTGTGATTATCTATTGGAATAGGTGACATACTTAGAAATGACTCAATAACATTGATGAAAGAATAACACAAAAGACATTTCCTGTGACAGAAATAACCAGTGTGTGCGTGTGTGTGTGCGCGTGTGTGTGTGCGTGTGTGTGCGCGTGTGGGTGTAGTGGCAGATACAAAGACGCAGACAGGTGACACTGTATGCATCTCTATAAGCCATTACATCAGCACACATGACACTGCTTGTCAATGGTCGCATCGATGTGTATCACCCTATCCGTGTGCATGAACATGCACACCTGGGCCCGGCTGAATCATCCAATCAAAGCACATCAGGAGGTGGCAGTATAAATGCACTCACATGCAGTGTGTATATTTCATGGTTAACGAATGTAAGCATGTGTGGATACAACAGAGAACGTACGTTTGCACTGTGTGTGTGTGTGTGTGTGTGTGTGTGTGTGTGAGAGAGACAGCCAGTGACTGCGGAGGCAGCGCTGACATCAGGTGAGTACGTATCTGCAATCTGCATGCATTCTGCATTCAACAGAGATCAGAATTTATGACCTTCCCATATGGGACTGACCAACCCATTACTGCTATAACTGAACCCACTCCTCTAAGAAGGATTTCCACGCGATGATAGAGCATTTGCTTCCAGGATTTGCTCTCATTCAGGCACAACAGCATTCGGAAGGCATTAAAAACAGCATTAGAAACAGCAATTTTAGGGATTAGGCCCGGATTGCTGTTTTTTCATCTTGATTCGAAGTATGTTATATGAGGTTGAGGTGGTCAGTCAGGTTCTTTCACATGTGACCAACACACTATTTTTACTTGGATATCGTTGTGCGTCCAAAGCATGAAACGAGAAAACTGCAGAGGAAGCAGTGTATCACCCAGAATCTGGCCGCATGCTGCCAATTGAAGGTGTGCCTTCTCTGGAATTAAGGCGCCGTCCCAAGCTATTAAAAATAGCCCAAAACTATGGGAAGTCAGGATACTTCTGGTCATATTGTGTGCATCAAATATACACATTCGGTAAAGGAAGCCTGTATATCGAGTATTCTCACTTTTTTTACAGAATGGGCCGGTGTGGGTGCAAGCTTTCATTCTAACCATGAAGTTTCAGACCTGACTCTATGGCCTACGCCTTTAACCCTTTGACCGCCGAATACATTTTCAAGGAAATAAAAATGTAGTTATCTTGAGCTGTTGTAAACCTATCATGTGGCAACTTGTTTAAAAGATCTCCCGCAGGGGAGCTCTTTTAAACGAGTCGCCACATGATAGGTTTTCAACAGCATCTGACTTTGACATCTTACATCATTGGGCAAGCATAGTTGCCTACGGTGCTGAAAGGGTTAAGGGTTAAGGGTTGATGAGCAGAATCAGGTGTGTGCCTGGATGGTTAGAATGAAAGCCTGCACCCACAGCGCCTCACTCTGGAAAGGAGTGAGAGTCACTGCTGTAATAGTCTTAGTGGGCATGAATGAAAGCCTGTGCCAGTATGTTGTACTCTGACAGAGTTGAATAAACACCAGGCATTACACTGAGTGTGTGTGTGTGTGTGTGTTTGAGCACAACCGGTGAGCCTCCGCTGCGTCAGCAGACGAGGCCGCCACACAGACTCGCTGGGAAAAAAAGCAATTTATCTCTCCAATAAATACATGGCGAAAGAAGGAGGAAGTCATCAGTTTTCAGACCCTTCGGGAATAAAATCGCCACCTTATTGTAATAAAGCGAAATCTAGCGTGATGAGCCGTTACGAATTCCCGTTTTGGCGGGGAGGGTGGGCCTGCGGCGTCGCTCCACGACAGACTCTTCTGGAAAAAAGGTCATCTCGGCAACATCACAATAAAATTATCCCGGGCAAAGTAAATAAAATACAAACAAGGGCAATTAGATGGGATTTGGCAGGGCAGATTAATCGCAACGTATGTCCACATAGGTAAGGCCTGAATCGATAAATCCCAGGAGCAGTATTAATCTCCTCTCACGGCTACAGGCCACCCAGACACAGTGCAGCCACTTACACTAAAAAGGCTACGAACGGAGCAGTAGATAAGTCAATACAAGTTTCCTTAAACCGCAGACAATGAGAAGAAACATATTAACCTTAAACACCAGAGATAAGAGGGGGGGGGGGGGGTAAGCAGTTTGCCTTATCAGTTCAGGCAAAGTAGCAAGTTCCAGGCCGTCTTACTGCTTACAGGGATGAATGAACGCAAAGGTTCTCTCGGTGAATTTACCGCTCTCCAAAACAGCAGAGGGCTGCAGAAAATATCAAACGAGGCAACATAATCTCCTCGCGAGGGGAACGGGGCAAAAAACTGCCAGCAATAATTCAGTAAACATAAAAACGTGAAACACGGCTTCGGCATTGTGATCTGAGTTGGCGATGAAGGGATGCATTCTCTTTCTCTCCCTCTCTGTCACCTCTCTTCCTCTCTCTCCCTCCCTTTCTCTCTCTTCCGCTATCCCCCCCTCTCTCTCCTCAAACTCTTTCAAACACACTGACGCTAGATAAGTCAGCGAGGATAGATTAGTGTTGAGGGGAGAGAGGGTGTTTATGCTTGAAGTACAGAGAACACAACAAACCAGAAGGTCGGCGAAACGTCCTTAAATCCTCAGGATCAGCTAATATTCGATGAGTCACTGATTAGTTCCAGTTGCCTGGAGGCAAATCCAAAATCTCAAAGCCCTAATCTGATTGCAGTGATAATTTGGCAGTGTATTAAACAAAAATGTGCAAGCTTCCTGGATTTAAGAAATGCAGCCGAGTCAATAATAGAGTCAATGAAGAATCTGCACAGGCAAACTCTCTCATTCTCAATTTCTGAGAGCGAAGGTGAGAATTTGTAGAATCCAATAGTCACACTAAATACAGTCCATTAAGTACAAGTCAGCAATACTACACATTCCACATCCCACATTTACTCTACACAGGAGTTACTTTCACATGTTCATAGGCTGACCCCACAACAACTGTGGCATTTTCACCTTTCAAAGTAATTCATGGAATCAACAAGCCTATACATACTGGGCCACATACTGTACTTGTTTATTACGGTACATAAATTTGTGGAAACATATTTAAAGCAACAAACAATAATCACATATACAGAGTAAATGGAGAAAGTGATCATGAATCATAAATATCCATGTGTTTAACACAGTAAACATAAGCTGAATCACGTCCTGCGGAGTTCGTTGTCATGGCATGCAACAAGCTAAAAGCAAAGCATGACTACAAGAGATGCGGTGCTGAGCCACAGTATCTAAACAAAGAATCTTTCCCAACACAAATCGACTCAAAGATGGAGGTAAATGTGATACAAGAGAGTAGTATTCAATTTCGGGGTACCCTGGAGTGGAGTAGTGTTATCCATTATGAATATGAACCAAACGGTTCCTATAGTAAACTATAAGAATTGTATAGTTCTATGAGTGGTTGTAGTGTTCTAAAGTACGTCTCACCAGCTATGGTATTACCATAGTTTTGCCTGTAGTGTTATTTTATAAGCTTTGGTAGCCCTACAATATTTCTATTGCATTTTTAAACTCTATATAGTGCGTTCCAAAAAAGCCGTACAATTACTACAGTAATACTGATAGTTTTTGGTGGTAATTTTTTATGGCATTCCTACAGTGTTTTTTTTTTCTTTTCTTTTTTTGTCAGGAATGGATAATTATGGAACATCATCAAGAAATGTATCTTCAGACTGCGGACCAACAATTACGACTGGATGGTCTTATCTCCTCCTAAAATCAGGAAGCGCACTTGCCTAGTAAAAAGATCCTCGAGACTGAATCTCCGAAAGGGAAGAATTTTAATGAAACTGTATTTCGGGAACTGGAGCCAGAGTGCATCTGAAATGATTTTTGCTAATTAGAATCAGGTGGTTAGAAGCACTCTCGGAGAGATTGACGGGATAGTTTGGAAACTTCTCTCGCCCATGGCCCACTTAATAAGCAAATAGACTTTGTGTGACCCACTTATTAAAGTTTAGACAGTGAAATGTTCAGAGCTAATTCAACTTCAACAAAGTTTTCATGAATCCCAGAGGGGAACCATATATTCTGCCTTTATTTTTGAAAGATTGAACATACACATACTCAGAGTATGGAAAAATGTAACCAGCATATTATTTATATCGAGACTTTAGCTGCAAATGAACATTTTCAAAGTGTTATCTCAGCTGATTATACGATTATGTGAAGGTGCTTAATGAGCTTTCAGTCAGTGCAAGTCTGAAGTCTAAAACAGAATTTAATTTTGGTACTGAGACCTGAAATCTGATTTGTTGGTAGAATATGTAATTGAAGTTTAAGAAAATAAATGTGGCTTAAAGTTAAATGACGTGCAATTTTGGCACTCAAATAATCTGGAACAGTCAAACTTTTTTACCTCATTTGGCAGTATTCTTGTGTTATGGAGGAAAAAATGAAATGGAAATAAATTATTCAAATATGCAGATATAATAGAACAATGCATAATGGAATAATAAATAACTAATACATAAATATAAGGCAAAATTGATTTATTTTTGGTTTTTGCAAATGAAGGCTGTAATCTGCGTGTGACCTCACTTGACGCTTCGTGTAGCGGAGACACATTATTTAGCAAATCAATAAACACAACAGAAAATGGTCTGTCGCATGATATCCTGTACACCTCCTTTTCATTTCTAGTTCGTTGTTGTTCATTCGAATCAAAAAAATTAATGCACTGCACACACAGATGGGAATAAAAAACCTGGCCAGCCTTTCAGCAGTGCTCTCTCCATTGTCAAACGTCCAAACTCCTCAGCATTTATAGCCGAGCCATGGTAAACATCAGATAATTTGTGCACCCAGGACATACGACAACAGCTGAGGGAGAGAGGCGTTTGACAGAACATCGTGTGGCCAGGGCAACTGCTAAATTCAATGGGCTTTGCACTACTTGTCAACTTGTGCACTAGGCGGAAATTTCTGGAAGATTGTCAAATCCTGACTAACTTATTGCACACAACCATGGTTTCCTAACGTGCGACAACTAAATAAACTTCAAGTATGTTGGCACCAGTTCCTAGGGATTATGGTTAAAAGAGTGCGGACAACGAGGGAAGCCTCAGACTATTGAGAAGCCTCGTTCACAGCTTTGGTTACACAAACCATGAAATATGGAATACCATGAGGTCAATACTCCTCAGAGCTTTCATTAACTCACAATATCTGAAGTATTTCGTGCATATATGTAGAGCTGACAATACTGCCATCACTAAGGTTGTCAAGTTCACTCAGTTGTGTGAGATATACGACAGAGACCCCAGGCTACAGATCAAGCAGTTGCTTGGAATGTCCGTGGACCAAGAGAAGAGAGTGACGCAGTCCAAAATTGAGTCCTCTACGGTCATAATACATAGAACCTTTTACTACTACGTTATAGGTTAATGTGGTCATATATATCACTCGTCATGTCGTGTGTGGCCATTTTCAGCAAATAATGTCATTAACTTGAAGGTATCAGGGTGATAAAGCAAACATAATCAGACCTTATCTTCTGAGTCGCAGGCTTTGGTTAAAGAGAGCAGAGCTGGGTCGGCCATGTTTTGTAAAGCAGCCATTTCCAAGACCGAACAACATCATTAACATTTTATATTCACAGTCCTACTCCAGCAAACAGGTGCCCCTACTTAACACAATAAAATGCCCTAAATTAATTCAACTCAGATGCAGTATACTACACGAGCCAAGCAGGCACCATATGTACGCAGTAAGAGTTGATTTATGCGGCTTTGGGTTATTTTTCTTCACCTAGTTTTAGTTTTTTTCTTCTGCATTTGCACATGGAAATAGATCGCCTTGTTTACGCCGAAATCTCATCCTCCGCACACAAGCCCCGAAATCAGGAGCATGCACGGGAACTCCAGCACATCAGAGTCTAAATCATGATAAATGCCACCAGATGATCTTACTGGAGCATTGTGCAAGTCATGCAAGTTTGTAAAACATTTACAAATAACGCTCCCGAAACTGATCAACTTCCCTCCGTAATGCAGACGCTGCCAGTGTTTTCACTCATTCTGCAAATGCAACATCACTGCCAAGACTACACGGTATTAGAAACTACTGGGCCAAAAAACAAATACAATAGTAGTTAAGCCATAAACAGTTATAAACTCTGAACCACTGGGCTTCTCCGTTACTCCTGCAGAATTAATGTTCCAGGTGGATTTCTGCCAAATAATGTGACTCATTTGTGCGAGGTAACAGCAAGATTAATGTTCATATGTATCAATAGGCTGAAGAAAAAAAAGTGTATAAATATAGCATAGAAGACATGTGGTATCTGCCTGCTGAGGACTAGAAGTGTAGTACAAGCATCCTCTTGGTGCAGGATTTCATCACAAGATTTAACCTCCCTTTTCTGTTCTGCAGTTACTGTACATCTTTGAAGGTTTCAAAGTGTTCAAAACTCCACGATAGTAAAAGTCAACAGTGCGGAAAAATAAAGTAAAAGATGAAAAAATAAATCTAAAAATACAGCATTTGGCCGAGCATCTGATCACCTACCACAAAAATAATGGTGATCATTTCAAACATTTAATTACATTTTCTAAAACTTTTACAGCATTTGAGAAATAATGTTATAATGAAACTTTTACAGCGCCCCTGTAAGATCTTAACCCTTAGTGCGCCAAATGCAGCTATTGTTTGCTCAATGATATAAGATATCAAAATTAAAGCCATTTTAAAGGAGCTCTCTTAAACAAGTGGCCACATGATAGGTTTTCCAAAGCACAAGATAATCAGTGCCCGAGCGCCAAATGGGGCGAATTAAGTGGCCATTTTATGCGTTTCACACACTTTTGTATTTTAACTAACTCCTCCTACAGGATTAATCATAATGACTTCAAACTTGCTGTGTACCATCTAGACAAGATTGTGATCAAAAGTTATTAATAGATCATGCTATCGTTGAAGAGCGTGGCCGTGAGGTGGCGCCAAAGTCTGATGCCTTGCCATGAAACACAAAATTGCTATAACTTTCGCATTAATGGTCCAATCTGCACCAAACTTCACATTTGAGAATAGTCCCGCCCTGAACACAAGTAGTATATGAAAAGATTTGATAATTGTCATACCACCCCTTGGTGGCGACAGAAAATGACATGTTTTACAATTTGGGGTGCTGCTCTGAGCACATTTGCCATACCTGACTCAAATTTGAACAGCTAGGCTGTAACACTTTGGTCGATTGTGATGATCATGACGTATCGCCAAACGGTGTTGCGCCCAGAGCGCCGCCAAGTCTGTGTCTTGCCAAAATGCAGGAAAGTAGCCTTCACTTCAGATATTTTGGTCATATCGGTCTGAAACTTCACGTGTGTTAAGGGTCCAGGCCTGAACATGTGACATGAATTTCGTTGATGGGCTTGGCCAACTGGCTTGGCCACACCCTTTAAATATCAGCCCCTGCGCAACGTTTCACCGACATGCACGAAAATCAGTACATACATGAATCATGCCCAGACGCACAAAAAAGTCTCTTGGAGCAACAACCTAAACCCAACAGGAAGTCGGCCATTTTTAATTTAGTGCCCATTTTTTGCCTTCTGCACACTTGGTATTTTAACAAACTCCTCCTGCAGGATTTATCAGATCGATAGTCATCCAGACTAGTTTCTAACCAAAAGTTATCAAAAGATCCGGTCAGCGTTGAACGGCGTGGCAGTGCGTCAAATTTCCAGTATTCGGCATGAAACAGGAAGTTGGTGTAATTTCATTGTATATCGTCCAATCTGCTCCAAACTTCACGTTTGATAAGAGTCCCGTCCTGAACACGTCTACATGACAATATCCCATCTTTATCATAGCGCCACGTGCTGGCAACAGGAAATGACAAGTGTCACACTTTCACGCACTACTCGTAGCAGGTTCAGCAGATCCAACTCAAATGA
The DNA here is from genome assembly GCA_029721435.1 of Gymnothorax reevesii. Taxonomy (NCBI): domain Eukaryota; kingdom Metazoa; phylum Chordata; class Actinopteri; order Anguilliformes; family Muraenidae; genus Gymnothorax; species Gymnothorax reevesii. The sequence goes on along the minus strand of CM056580.1, from coordinate 7,101,895 downwards.
GGTCAGAATAGCCTAAAGACCTTGATAATGCTGTATTATGAAGATTGTGATATATCGTCAAACAGCCTTGCTCTGGCAGTACTATGAAGATCAAAGTCTCGCCATTACACAGGAAGTTGCTTTAACTTCAGTGTACATGGTCTAATCTGCCTGAAACTTCACATGCTTCAAAGAGGTGGCGGCTGCCTCATATCCTAACATGCGTGGAGCTGTGAGGGCCTGTTAATCGCTGCTTGTAGCTTTAGTTAAATATATATTTTTAAAAAATTTATTATTTCAGCCATCTAAGGTTTAAAGACTTAGGCCAACAGGATTATTTGCTTAAAAAAAAAATAGATGTGTCTATGTGCCACATGTCCATTTCTTTCAACTAATTTTTCACTTTTTTTACAACATTGTAGTATTTGCTCCAAATGAGCCTATTGCCTGTTGTTTATTTTTTTCTGACCATATCTCCAGTCTTCAAGCATCTCTACCCGATTAACTTTCATCAAAATCTCATATGGTTCTTCCAGCAAAGTAAGCTAGCTAAAGAAACATTTTGTTGATTACTTGACTAGCATTTTAAGTATAGGATAGCTGCATTGCAGAAATGGCCACTGATATTGGCATGCACTCCAAGACAAGGCTTCATATAATTTTCCTCCTTCCTGGCATATCACTCGTCTTTAAAGGTTTCTGATGAGAACATGCTGAAATCACATACGTTCAGCCTGATATTCCCAAATGGCCATGGACATGATTGTTCATTGCGATTGAAGAGCTTTAATTGACAGTAGTTATTTCCAAACTGGAAAAATGTGCCCGGTGTCATTTGACTGGGCACATTTTTCCAGTTTGGAAATAACCTCAGTCAGTACAAGTGGAAAGAATTGATTTTGATTAGAAATGCTTAGATTATTTTTTTTTCCAGACCAAGTAAGAATACAAGTTCTTTCTTTTAAGGTGTTTGCTGATACAAAGTGCTGCTACAAGTACTTTTAATCAAATTGAGAAAAAATTGTGAGTATGCATCTTTTCAAAACAGTGGTTTTATTCTTTCTCAGTACTGATGTTTTCACTCCAGTTTAAACAAAATGAAATATAACCTGACACCATAAATTCAGAAGGGAAAGAAAAGGGTATGAATGATATGCATTTATTGATGAAAATCTGCCCTGGCTGGGATTCAAGCTACCATTGAGTGACAGCCCTGGTCTTTAAAGGCTGTCTGAGTGAGTCAAAACCCAAATGTGCTTTTTGAATTAGAGCCCACGCCGAGCCAGCAGTCTTCATACACACATATCCTTTCGGACCGTTAAACCTATTGGGAAGCAAACGCCTTTATTGTTGACCATAAAAATACCTTACTAAAGCAATAAACACATTTTTAGCAAAGGACAAAATTACTGCCACATACATTTCCATTTGCAAAGGCACAAAAATAAACGCCTGAATTTTAGTAATTTACCTTCCAATGGAGTCACACTTAAATATATAATCTACGGTAAACTTTAAAAATAATTTAATGTCACAAGTTAGCAAATGTCATTTAAGGGAAGAGTATTTGAGTCCATTATTTTTTATCTTTTTACACAGAGGATTTTATGCTGGAGATCACTGGAGATGGCAAAACCTGAGAAACATCATCTTCACGAAGACTGAACAGGCTCTGCGGAAAAAATATTACGTAGGAGCAGTTTACACATGAATCCAGACAGGGCTAAAATCTGATACGCCTACCGTACATCTCATACATTACATAATGCGCCTCTGAACAAACTTTTATCTTTCATAATAAGGGATAGAAAATAAGCAAGCCAGAGTCTTCACTTACGTCCGATTAGGATTGTTACTTTTAATCCCATATTCTATCAGGGGAGGGCCGGTAACAACATGCCTCCCTTACTATGAAGAAAGCCCTGAGAGAAATGCCAGAGAGAAGAGTCATTAGGAGGGATAGAATGAGAGAGAAGTAAACAGAAAAAAAGGTTTCCTGAGTGAATCCCGGCGTTTAAGGGCCTTAATCAAGGGCTAAATATAAGAAGTTCGTCTCAACTTGGGCAGAACCGAGTCAAAATTCAAGGCAGAGATTTTGAGCCAGAGCTCCACAGTCGCCAACCACACGGCCAACCACTAACCCACCCCACCCTCTAGTGTCACCTCCAGCTCGGATTCAGCCAGTAAACAAGGAATTCTCAAAGTCTCACAGACCACCACGAACGACGAAGTCCACAAAATCATTTAGATCTCTATTGCAATGACATGCAAATTCTATAGGGACCCATGGACATCCTGGGACCACTTGCTCTTGGAGACTGTGGACCAACAGAATGGCATCCTCATTACCCCTGAAGAGCATGACATCATCCACCAGCCACCAGCAACATCTCCTGCACCATAACAGGTACTAAGAGCAAGCTGAGGGAAATATATTTTTTAAAACCAGCACAAGACATATTTGATAAATAAATCCTCAGAGTTTCATTTATCTGAAAATCTCAAAGCATTTTACATTAGTCTCAATGCGCATATTTATCATGCTATACCTGCTGACAAAAAGGCAGCGTCCTGATAAATAAGATAGTAGATTTAATCATTTAGAAAATAAAGCAAAACCAGGTCTCCAGTTCATTTTTTAAACTGCCTCTACGAGATTAGGAGAAATGAAAGTGTTTCTGTCATTTTGATAGATCTTGTGTTTCTTTGGCACAAGTTGTGCTCTTAATCTAATGCACTTTATTTGATGATGATGGCTTGAAATAAAGATATTTGCTTTATTAGATAAGAGGGGCCATTAGATACCATCAAGCTGTTTCTGAATTTGCACTAAACATCTAACCATGCTTCTTGATTGATCTGTTATTTCAGCTAAACCTTCGGCAAACAAGTTCGCCACATAGCTCGAATTTCACTTCCTGTTTCCTGAAATCCACAGCTTATGAACAGTCTTCAGGGTATTACAGATGCATTCAGAATCTCGAGGGCAGAGGTTAAGTGATGTTTTTCAAACCTCCTTTTGGCCAAAATATGAACTATTCAAAAACCTCAAGTTCTCTCATGACCACTGACAATTTTATTTTATTTTAATGATGTTGCTTGACAGCCAGACATGAACCAGTTATATATTCAGTACCCTGGCAATAAATAAGACTACGGTATGGGGGCTAAACAATTCCTCTGACAAAACTCTGAATTGATTAAATAAAGGACAAGAGGCCTCTGACTGTTAGTCAATGTATTCTCAGCAATATATCCTGAAATCTCCAAGGAAACTAAATGATGGTGCACGGATCGCAGCGAGTGAAGTGATTTCCTTGTTATATCGTAACCTTGGCGATCAATAGCCCACAGGAACCTGGAAATGTCCCTCACCTACCTAAGAAAATGAAACCTGCATCAGCAAACGATTTAAGCATCTATCCAACTGGTACCTGCGTAGCCGGTTCCCCATTTGGACGGATGGTCAGGGCTCACGAGCGACGGTAACGGCGCTACCTTTGACGCCACAAAAACTGTCGCAGAGAAATTCCGTTGACTTTGACGCACTTTCTTTTTACACCAGCGATTTGAAATTGCCAATTGCCTCTTGAGCAACTGATGAGTCAAGGAGCACTGGAGCCAGAGGTACGGGCAGCCTCTCACTGAACACTCTGCTGCTGACGAGTGACACGGACTATTTACGTCCCAGTGGGCCGGGCGGAGCTCGGGTGGAGAGCTGGCATTGATTGCTGGAGAAGCATACTTCTGCTCACAACCACTCAATAACACAGCTAAGGCCTGAACCCTCGTGAACCTACATGAACCCTGACTATAGGGCCCGGACTTTCCTTGAAGTTAATACATTATACATTGTATGCATCATATGTAACGATACCATTCAAGAACCTTGAGTCCTGTGGACACCAACTGACACCACATTAAGCAATTAAATGCACAGATATTGTCATGTACATGATTTATTTTGCAGGCACTCGTCCAGAACAATGTGCGACAAATGCACACTAAACAACACTGGCACCACAACAGACCACCTGCCCGATCAGGTAACTTCACAGAGAGCATCAATTATTCCTAATTTTCAGATTTTCCCCATCATATGCGATACACACAAGGACTTCTGCGCATTCTTCCATGACCTGTTAATGGGGTGGGGGGGGGGGGGGGGTTGTTATTTTGCGTCAATTTGAACAAAGACTTGCTGGGAATCTTCAGATTACATGGAAAATCTAGTTTAAGTCACTGAGGCCTTGTATGAACAACTGGACCCGGCGTTAGTTTTTGGGACATAATTATTTCAGTTAAAATTTTTTGGTCACCTTGTCCTGTAATTAACTCCAATAAATTCCATGGCTTTCAAAATTACAATTACGATTACAATTAGCCCTTTTGCATTCCTCCACAGCCTCCGTGCCTTTTACAGTTGAAAACAAACAAAATATGACAATCTGTTACTTTCCAGGTGTTTCATGTCTCCTCATGCAGCCACGATAAGAGCAGCCATAATTTAGAGATTAAATATGATCCTGACAGTAAAAATATGGCAGGTATGATTCAGGAAGTTTCATCAGTATTTTTGAGAGTTTGAGAGTTAGCAATGGAACTCATTTATTTATTAAAGAGGCAAAATAAGTCTACAGGCAGGTTATGAAAGCTGATCTTGCACAGACTGATGGAAACAACTACTCAGGGTGTTCTGGAACATTTTCAACCCTATAGCAGAGGGGTTTGGAACTAAAACGTTTACAAAACCCCAAATAGCATACATTTCAGTTTTAACGAGTCACGGTATTTGAAATAGGATTGAGTGGCAGCGCGTGCATGGCCGATGTTTTGGAATGCCATGCGCACAGAGTGAGGCAGATTTACAACAGTGTCGTACACGTGGTCAAGCGGACTTTCAAGGGCAGTTCAGGAGTTTGTTAAAATGAAACACCACAGAGTGCACGCTCATTCACATGGAGTCAAACCGCAAAATTATGTTATTTCTTATTAATAATGCTAAACTTTACTGACAAAAAAACACCAGCACTGAGGCACCAAAATGCCTGCCAGAGATACACGAGTAGTATGTAATCCTTCCCAAGAGCTCACTCAATCCACCAAACTTTAAATTCTGCACATCTCCAGCACAATGTTCTGTCAACCTGCAGTATGCCTGGCGCAGAACTTCACGACTGCAAGACAAGGTTTGGCAAGCTCAAAGCATGACCTTGAGAGAGTCAGATTGATGGTGAGAAAAAATGTAAACAGGGGACCAGAGCTACTTGTGATTGACTCTCCTTCAGTACGATCAATAGCACTCCCGCAAAAAACACCTTAATTACAGTACATCAATGGACCTTCATACACCGGACTTTGAAAAGTAACTTTTTGAAGTCTGCCGTTTGACTCCCCATTCAAGTGTCAATCTAAAAAATAACTGTCCCATTGCATTATGGACGTCGCTCCAACAAAAATGCATCATGTCCCCCCCCCCCCCCCCCCCCCCCAATACCGCTTTTCACTTTGCCTTTTATCCTTGTACCTCATACTAAACTCGTGTCTGACAGCTCATTGGCACAGTGACAATCCAGCAGCTTTAAAGCTTCATCTAGCAGAAACTTTTTCTTTTACAGAAAGCTCTGAGTAGACTTTTTAAACGTTAGTGAAATTACTTCAATTTACGCTGTGCTCATCTTTGACTTTAAATCACATTTAAATCCATTTACAAATGACTGTTGGTCTTGAGCAACTATTAAATCCCAGTAGCGATTAGTTCTGCATATTCCAAACAATTGAGGTTGTACAACTAAATAGTAGATATAAATAAATTTAAGGAGAATAATTTCTTAAATAATTTCATTTTTTTTAATTTAATTTTTAAAATCTCAGTGCCAGTCCACACGCCACCCTACTTATATGTGCGTCACATTTGCATTTCCTTCTTGAAGCGCCTGTCATAACTCGAAATCAAACTGCTGTCAAAAAGCGGTGTTTACAAACAGTTGACAAGTATTGACAATTGTACTGGAAGACGTACGGTGTTTTCACAGTTGAAGCAGAAGTAATTTGCGCGCTGGTTGCTGCAAGGTTTCACCACAGACTAATACTGCACCTCTCAGAATTGTCAACTTCAGATGACTAAGCTACTGCAAGCACATCGAGTGCCTATAGCACTGTAATCCAGACAGGGGGACTCTGGAGTTTATACTGTGAACCAATAATTTATGAGAAAAAAAATCATAAGAACACAGCATGTGAAAATGACTGAACTTCATTCACAATGGAATACTAAAGGATAAATAACATTCCATTTAAGAATATCGTGTGGTGTCACTATTCTCAATACATTGTCAAAAAAATAAGCAGCAAATTAATTGGGCACCATTCCAGCGTACTGATGAGAACCTTTGGGCACCAAGCATCACCCAAAACAGTCTCTTATATGGGTCAAGAAGTATTTTGTAGTAACCAACAGCGCTTCAGTGCATGTTTTTCAAGGCTAAAGTTTTCCAGAGTGAGCCAAGACGAGTTCTTTTCAAAATGCTCCGACAAGATCCGAAATTGTCTATCCTATTATGTAAATGATGTAGCCGCCGAACTGCACATAATACAGCGAGAGGCACATTCAGGACTTTGGAGTCGATTCTGAGCCTCAACTACTTCATAAACAGGGCCTTAGTCAAATCAAATTATGTTAAACCATTGCAGGTTCCATTGAGCTTTTTCAAAAGAACACTTTTAAGTTTCTCCCGTTAGCCTCCGTTTTGTCATAAGTGTTTTTGTCACTGTCGCAAGTGTTCACATCAACGTGAATTAAATATTCAGTTACTCCACTCCGCGACACTCCATTCAAGTCCTAAGTGAACAAGACCTTTATCAAGCTATTTGAAGTTAAAAAATTATGGGTTCTATTTCCTTTAAAGAAATGCTGATTCACCATATTGAGTAGCCTCCATTTTTTTTGCCATTATTGAGCATAATATGCACAGGGGTCAGGAGTCACCAACTCCCAGAGAGGAGTAAGTAACTATTTAGGCCAGGGGTCACCAACTCCGTTCCTGAGGGCCACATTCCTGTAGGCTTCTGCTCTACCTGCTGTTCAGCACACCTGATTCAACTAATTAGCCACTCAATTGCCCAGCTCGTGATCTTGTTAAGTAGCTAATTAGTTGAATCAGGTGTGCTGAACAGCAGGCAGAACAGAAACCTACAGTATAGTGGCCCTCCAGGAACGGAGCTGGTGACCCCTGGCCTAAATAGTTACTTACTCCTCTCCGGGAGAAAAACAAGAGGAGAGAGGCCCATCATCCGGAACTCGCCCCTTGGTTCATCTGCTTGGTTCATTTTAGGTCACAAATACAGCAACTTCATGGCAAGGAAGTCAAGTAGTTTAGCCCAACATGCTGGAGTCATTACACAGACGCTCAGCCAATACCGTGAGATACGCACGTAAACTGCATTTAGGGCAGCCGAAACATTCCCTTGACAGTTCTGTGCCATCGGTAACCCGGGAACAAAACCTCAAAGCAGTAAATCTCTCTCTAACAGACAAAGCGCATCAAGTCAGTTTGGGTTGAGCATTAGAGTCAACAAGTCCACCGGTTTGGCAATCAGCTGACTCCACCAACTTTAAGAGCCTCATCCAGTAATGACCAGCTGGAAGTGGCAAAAACGCAGCTAAGGTTCGCTAATGATCAGTTACACTTTATAAACTTATACAACAGGCCTTAGTTCTGCACTGTTTTTCATTCTTGATCAGTCTCCTTCGGGAACAAAATGTGAAATCTGGATGAGGCAGACTTGTTACTCATCGCTAAACAATACACCGCATCCACGTTTAGCGGGCCTTTTTCTTTTTTTTATGCCAAGCCGGCTTTCTGGTCTCGAATGCCGCATTGCTTCACTCTAGACATTGAAGACAATGGTGATATTAGTACGCAGTGTTCCCGGGCGCCTCCATGGGAATTCAGAAGGAATATCGGCCTGCCGAAGACGCTCTGATCGCGGTTTCTCATCTCATGCGGGGGAGGGGACATGTAGATATTCTGCCTTTAATCTGCTGTGGCTTGATCCCTTATCGGCATGCCAGCAGCCTCCTCGGGTACAGCAAAGCCTACAGCACCTCCAGTCATTAATGGTTCCGGCTTCAGAAACCCCCGGAATGTGTTATCTCCTGCTGGATACGGCAGTCCCCTCACACAGTTTCCACCTCTTTAATTTCATGGATAAAGACACACAAAACACAAAAAAATTCCGCAGTCACACACAAGGCTGCACACTGGCAGACCATGCAGCCACTGCGGCTGTGATTCAAATACTCCGACGAGGCTTTGCAGGAATACATATAAATATCAGATTCAAGAAAATATTATGACATGTTACGGTAAGACGAGGACGATTTTATTTCAGTCTAAAGTCCCATTCACACCAAACGCGGATTTCCGTGCGGATTATACGCGCGGATTTTTATAGGAGCTAATTCCATGGGTTATAATGTAAGCTTGCATACCAAGGCCACATGGCAGAAAAAACATCCGCCCGGACTTCAGCTTTTGCAAAAATCCACCAGCGAAATTGAACTTTTAGCCAATGAAATGATTTGTTTTTATTGATGCCACAGCATTCAAACCTTTTGATTAGCTAGATAGCTTGCATTCAGTCAATACTGAAACTTAAAAAGACATCTTATAGCGATGTGCGCAGTTAGTTTACTTTTTCATTTTAGTTAGAGATCTAGCTAATCAGTTTTTTTTTTTTTTAAATTTACATTTTTATATGTTGAATATTTGTGCACCATCACATAGCTGTGCGTCGCTGAGTTGCAAATTATGATGACGCTTCGTCTGGGTTGGACAGGGTAAGTTTATTGAAACAGCCCCAGGTCCGGACATCAACAAGGAAATTGTTCGTTGGCTACGTCAGTGCAAAAGTAGACCGTGAGGCTAACGTTACCGTTCAGACACATACAAACATTGTCGCTGCTGCTGCTAGCATGGTTCATTTAGGTAAATTATAACTTGCAAATTTGTTTTTCCGCTGTGCGGATCTGGAACACAAGAACGCGAAATTTCGCATGGAAGTCGGTGTGAATGGTTTAACGCGGAATTTTCGTGCAGTGAATACTCCGCAAATCCGTGCCGCTTTTCCACTGCACTTCCGTGTGAATGGGCCTTTAATGGTAAAATTTATCCACGCGTGAAGAAAGAATATGCTAATTTGCCGTTAGCACCCTTCTCAATTAATGAGTAAAGTGATTAACCTTCACCTTTGAATTACATTACTTCAAAAGCAAATTCATTTGGTATCATAAGAACTGTACATTATGCGTAGTGTTATTTACAAGCTCTTCTGTATATTTTACATGTTCAAGGGGTTGCAACTTATATGCCTTCCCATGTTTTTTTTCATACAAAAGCAATAAAATTCCTTCTTGAGGGGTAAATTTTTCAGCACTTTGGGTTTGGGGAAAAAATGCAACGTGTAAAATATGAAACACCACCCAAAAGAAAATCCATCCCATCATAACTGTCGTCAGAAAATCAATTTAGCAAGAAAAAACATACTATTTCTTTGTTTCAGCTAAGGATAAAATGTTACCTTCGATGGGAATTTGTTTATCATGCGCATACATATACACTGAACAAAAATGTAAATGCACGAACAAATATTTTTAGTTATTTTTATGTCATAAACATAGTACATATCCCAAAATAACAGCACATATTTCTTAACAAATCAGCTTTAATTTGTGAGCATTGCAATCAATTTTAAAGCAATAGTCCTGCAGTAATGGCAGCAAGAGCACAATGGGGGTCAATGGGCCAAGTTCACAGACGTCAGTAACGCGTGTGTCCACCATTAGCCTCGCGTAGAGCTGTACACCGGCGATGCATGGACATCACCAAGTTGTCAATTGTGGGCTGGGGGATGTTGTCCCATTCCTCCTGGAGTGCCACTCGCAGTTGGCGAATGTTCTGGGGAACTGGAACCCGGTGGCGGACACGCCTATCCAGAATATCCCAGAGGTTTTCGATGGGCGACATGTCTGGTGAATACGGCGGCCAGTTGAGGACAGGAATATCCTCCTCCTCAAGGAAGTCCCTGCATATCCTGGCAGTGTGTGGGCGGGCGTTGTCTTGTTGGAAAGTCACATGATGGAGCTCCACAAAGGGAGCAACAATAGGTCTCAGGATTTCATCTCGGTAACGTTGCGCATTCAGGTTGACATCGATGAAATGCAGACGTGTGCGCTGTACATGGCAAATGCCTGCCCACACCATGACACTACTGCCACCATGAGCCACCCGTCGCAGGACATTAGCGTCAGCATGACGCTCACCAACACGCCGCCAAACACGGACTCTGCCATCAGCATGGTACAGCTGGAAGCGAGATTCGTCACTAAAGGGCACAGTCCTCCAACGTGCAAGTGTCCAGCGCACATGAACATTGGCCCAGTCCAGTCGCGTCCGACGTCGGGCTGCCGTGAGGTCGAGGCCCTGGTGTGGTCGACGTGACCAAAGATGAGCCTCCCGCAGCCGGTTCCTGACGGTCTGGGCTGAAATCCGCCTGTTGTGAAGGCCGACAGTCTCATCAGCAGTTCTGGTTGCTGGGCGGGTCCGATCACGCAGGTGCTGGAGCTGCATGTACCGCTCCTGTGCGGGCGTGGTCACACGTGGCCGGCAGGCATGTGCGCGGTTCACTGTGGTATCAGTCGCTCTGAAGCAAGTCCTCAGGCGGCTGATATTGGAATGATGCACATTCAGTTGGGCTGCCACCGCAGTAACAGATAACCCAGCATTGAGCATGCCAATGGCACGCTCCCTCATGATTTGCGACATCTGTGGCAAGTTGACAGGTGACAAAAGTGAACATTTTGGTGTGCTCTTTTATTGTCCCAAGTCTGAGGCGTGTCTGTGTAATGGTCACGCTGTGTGATCAGCACCTGGACATTCCACACCTGTCTCATGGGTGGATTAGCACTAATACACCTAATGTCTGATTCTCACCAGTGTGCACAAAATTTATCACATGGCTTGAAAGACATCACCAATAGATACATCTGAACTAAATATTGCGTCATATCATGATTTACATGTCATGCAGTATCAATGTATTTGTTCGTGTGTTTATATTTTTGTTCAGTGTATGTACATCTGTATGCATGTGCCTTCAATGAACAATACTACACTACTTCTAAATACAGTCACTTATGAAAACTGTAGCCCAGGAATCGTCCTTTAAAATAAACCAGTTACATTCTTTGGAAACAGCCACTGTTTTTGTCACTGACTAACATCCATTTAATAACTCGCTGATTTTTTTTTTTTTTTCCTTTTTAACATAATGAGTCATTGAGCCATGAAAATGCCACACTGTATTACTGAGCCCTTTGTGTAATTCTCTGCTGAAGCCGGAGACTCTGAGAGCACAATCCCTAATGGCATTGAAGTAAGAGGAACACAATTGCAATCAAGCTGCCCTTGTCCTCGACTTTGAGGTTCAAGAAGTTCGGGAACAATGTCATCTCCGCGCCAGCTCCTTACAGAGAGTGGTCTTACGTCCCATCGACAAACAGGGACAGTACGAGCTGGAATGAGAATCTTTATCCAATGACTGTCTGTCCTCTTTTTTTCAAGGATCTTATGTGCTTACAAAACTGAAAATGTTCAAGGAGCAGTTCACAGATTTTTGAAACACAATACCAGTTTTTAGATCACAAGAGGAGCTCGATAGGCTGAAAAAGAACAATGTCAATGCAACCCGACGTTGTGGAGGTAGTCTTTTCACAACATTAAAATCGGACTTGGTTAGTCATCATCACAAGCCTCTGCTGTAGCATTTGAAACTACGCAGAGCTGGGTTCCTGATGTTAGTTTGTGCTGCCCACCAAACGTTCTCATTGGTTGAAAACACTTTGGGAGGGGAATTCTAACATTAGAACGCTTATTGAGTAACCTGAAGGTCAAAGTTACAAACTAAAATACCAATGGCTCAGCACTCTTGAGGAGCTGTGTCACGATTACTGCTCATGCTCAGAACTTTGAAAACTGTTCAGCCTAACGAGACATCAAACCAAGTGAATCCATTCGACTGAAAGTCAAAATCTGATACCATCATTGCTAACCAGTCATTGTTTTGCATTGTATTTAGTGTACATATTTTAGTTACTCAGGCATTACGCATTAAACCAAGGAGATTTTTTACGAAATTTGAAGATTCAAAGTCCTATTTTAGCACTTTAGCCAAAGATTATGAAGAATATCTGTTGGTTAAGAATGAGAAATTACGCCTCTGACTTTTCTAGTCTGTGCACCCACCATAGGACAAACTGTTGGTTTTACCATCACAACCAGACCTCTTCGCAGTAATGACAGCAGTGCTCTCCAGGCAATTCTATGCACATCTCGCAAGTCACTGGAGGGTTAATGGCTAATGGTTAATGTATTGTCATAGCGGACAGCTTTACAGCAAATGGATAGCGAAGCCATGAGGGTGATCATGCAAATATCTCAGACCGCTGTGGAAAAAATGAGTATGGTTTCTGTGAAAAGTATTCAGGCAGAGCCTACACTTTGGAACAATGTATGGTTAAGATATTGGCAAACTGCTGTAAGAAATGAGTGAATATAAGTGTTCTCAAGACATCACTGAAATTTTGATCACATTTTTTACAGTCAGCTCCATTGTCATGTGTTATCAACTGAAAGGAGCCAATGCCTGGTTTCCCTCTCTTTTTTTCTTGCGCTATTGTGAATTGACCTCAATTTAGTCACGTTCTTCAAAAGAACCTTGCACTATTGCGGCTGTTATATAATGACTGTCTTCTAGGCTCGGCGTTTTGGATGAGTGGGTTGAACATAGAGGCCTGTCAGTAGGCATCGGTGTGGACGGAATAGGATGCTACAGGTGAAAATAGGATAAAGGCGGGGTGGGGGGGGTGTTCCCAGAAGTGATGATGCTGCTGATGGACAGAATCAGGTGGAAGGGAGATAATTATCCAGGATATTCAATGTCAAGTATGTGCACAAGTCTCATTTAATTCATCATGTCCTCAGTAATGTGTGTTCAGCAGACTACCTTACCTACTGTTCATTGTGAGCAAGCACTTATTCAGGTCCTTCATTTGCTTCTAGTGGTTCATTTTAAGAGGAAATTTTTATGATTTTCAGCGATTGTTTTCCTCTTTTTGTATATCTGAATTGGTTGGAACCTCGAGCACATTTACTTTTTCATCTTTTTATAATGTTTTAGTATGTTTTAATAGTACTTCTTTATCTCCAATGCATATTTTAATGTTAAAGACGTGTTATAACAGTGTGTTGTCAGTATGTGGATTGGATGTGGATGCTATAACCTCACTGGCTGCAAGCAAATCTACCCAGGGGTACAAATAAAGTAACCTGTTACCCGTGTTGTCTGTACTGCTCGTCATTGTGAGAGTGTTTTGTTAAAGTTTTGGCAGAAAATGAACTGGGTCGCCTCATTTCTAACTGGCTCATTTTTCAGCTTTTTTAAATCGAGACATACCTCTGCACTTGTGTTTGGATACTTGCTAAATAGGTTCTACGTACAAAGGTTTACTGGCCAACATGATCAATGTGGGTCTCACAGTCTTTTACAAGTAATGCAAACAAATGTTTGATATGGAAAACATTAATCACAATAAATAAATAAACATTAATCAGAAGAAATCTATCTGCATTTAGTAAGCCAGGTCGTTCAGAACACCACCTGAGCAAGGACATGAGAGCTCCTGTAACTGCCAGCGGCGGGAGAAGACTTCAGCTAATTGAGCAGAACTGGTTAGCTGTTTAAATATATCGCACTGTCAGAGTGGGTCCAATGGATTCTTTCCCAGTGTAGGCCCCCGGTAAGTAAATATGCTAGTCATTTAGCGAATTGACTCAAATACTGAGCTAATACTTCCATGGGCAATAGAGCCCAATAAGAGGGGGCGAAGGCCACCACAGTCCATGCGGCCCCCATGGCACTCTTTAGAGTGACACTCATTCATGGATTTGAGAGTCAAAAACTCTTCTGATTGGATCACTTCATCAGATTTCATCATTAATTATCAATCACTGCTTTGATTATAAATGAGGAGTTTCATTGCAAAAGGCAATAAATGCCAAATTTTTGAGGTACAGCTGCGAGCAGATAATCATTGGCAGGCCGCTGGTCACGCCAAGTTCAGCCCTTAGCAACACGCAATATATCCCAGTGTTTAGCATGTTTCAACATCAGATTTCATTCCAAAGTGCAATGAAGCCAGTTTTTCAGCAGAGTGCAATATATCCACTCTGCCAATCAGCGATGGAGAAGCCAGCACTGCTAACAGGCTCCTATTTTTCAGCAACTCTTGTTTTGGGCAAAAACAAAAATATGAATTTAATATCGATGGTGTAAGCTCTTCGAAAAAGATTGCCTAATCTATCTGTGGAGTGTGCGTTTCCCATCAGAGGACATACTTTTCTCTCTCAGCTCACTGAGTCTTTGGCCGCATTGAGCAGCAGATTCGCAAGAGAGAACAGTGTACTCAGGGGAGAATTATGAATTATTATGGAAACATGGAAATGTTTTCATCTATGATGTTGACTGGCAGGCCTTTGACTTCAAATCGCAAATGGCAGGTACAATCAGCGTTCTGATTCATCAAGAATACCGTAACACCTGCTTGAACTGAATAGAGTTCTGGAACAGTTGGTGACAAACATATTGTGGAGATTATTAGCAAAGAATGCTGTGCTGGGAGTCTTTTTACTTTCGCTGAATCTCATTAGTAGATCCATAATTCCCAGCGTATTGGCTTCATCTACGGTCTTTCTTAGCATGAGCTCTCCACACAAGATAGACTTTCGCCCAAAAGGGAAAGGAGCCAGTCTGTGTGTTTTAGGGCAGATTTTATAATGCTTTGGTATCCATTTGATATTTATTCACATTTTAATGGTCTGGGGTGCCAAACCATGACAAAACACTGAAAATATAAAATACATTTCAACCCCAGTTTGAGGACATGGTGATGTTGTGTTTTGCAAATTAACATTTCAGTGAATATATTGCTTTTTGCCAAATAATCACAACGAAGTTCACTTTTCAAAAAAAAATTTTTTTTTAGATTTAATTTAAGCAAGGTATAGTGCTTTGACTTGCCTAACAAAACATCTTAACAAATAAGAGTTCTATGCTAACTTTCCCCATGACAATAAATTTGCATTCTTCTATAAATGCTTCAAATGGATATATTATGTATTGCAACTATCCTAATAATAGTGACAAAAAAAATGGTATTTCATTTCTAAATAAGGCAACCGTATTCCCAAAACTCTACTAATACACAGCAGGCACATCAGGTTTCCAAATGAGCTCAATTACAAATAAATTTGAATAAAGGAGATTATATTGTAAATATCCTTACATGTGTTTTGTTCCAAAAAGCAGAGGACGGAGACGTGAGATTCCAATATCAGCAGGTCTTTTTCTTCCCTTCCACTGCTGCACGATAATAAGACGAGGCCACTAACGAGTCCAAACGGACCACATCCTTGGTTCCAGTCTTTTAATTTCTCTCGCAATGCGACAAAACAAATAAGAATGTAAACAAATCCCGCGCCATAATTGGCAACTGAGTTTCAATTTGAACTTTTCTGAAGAACTTGTGATGTCAAAACATTTCTTTCACTCAAATCATAATTGTTCAGTGTAGGCAATTACTCCGCAGTCCAAAAGCACTTTCCGATGAAAGTGCTACAAACACAAGCCTAATTACAGTATTGATTTTTGTTTTTTGTTTTTTTTTGCTTCCATGTCTAATTCTGCCTTCACTTTTCTCTTCGAAGGTTGAATGCATTTATTTGATCTTCTAGAATCCTCTTAAGTTTTCCAATTGTTTTTTTTTTTTTTGCCAACTTATAAGTCATATAATTCCACCCAAGAAATTCTGTCCGAAGCCAAAAATGTGGCAACATGGTGCCTCTAAACACCACCAGTGTTCACCACTCTAAGGCCAAACTCAAAATGGCACAATGAGCCTTTAACTCCTTAAGCTCAAACCTTTCCCTTAACTTTTCCCTTAACTACGTTCAAAGTCAGAAAAAGCATTGCTTTTCATATTGTAGGACAATTTCACATACATATTCTGGGTAAAGCTTCCTTTTATGGTATGTTAATTACATGGTATTTACATGGTAATAAGGAGTAGTTACTGTAAAATTACCATGTAATTACAAGGTTTTACTATATTACTAATTACCGAGTACTTTTAGAGTAATTACCAAGCCAATTCCAGGGAAATACCAAATAACTACCTGGTAATAAGTATTAATTACTGGGTAATTATAATGTAATTATACACTAACTGTTTCCTGTTTCCATGCTATTACCTGGTAATCTGTTTCCATGTTATTACCAGGTAATTACTCATTTGTTACCAAGTAAATAGAGAAATATCTACCTGGAAATTACATAATTATTAAATTGCAGCTGTACTGTAAAAGGAAGTGAGGTCTGTTTCCATGTTATTACCTGGTAATTACTCAGTATTTAGCCCGTAACTAGGAAACTATCACCCCAGACACTTGGACCAAAAATGGCGCAAAACCGACCAGTGTCTGTGGTACAGTGTCTGTGAGTCAGATTCTCCCCCTGAACAGCACACTGTATCTGTCAGGGGATAAGAGTTCCCATCAAAAACCACCATCACCAGCTATCAAATTACATTAAGATGAATGCATTATTATTACACTTCCTCACTCAAAACACCTCGCTGTGACAGATGTGCAAAAACACGAGAGCTGCCAAAGATAAACGTTTTTATCCAATGGATTTCAAATTCTTATAAAACAATTTCCAAAACAGTGCAAATTCTTAACAGTCAGGCACTTTTTTTAAATCAGAATAGACTTCTTTTTCAAAAAATAAAATAAAAATAACAGTGATAAATAATGTGATAAATAACTATAAATAATAATTACTGAGTAAACAGTCCCTGTCTTGGGAATTCACATCATCATGTTTTCTGCAGACCGGTCTGGCCGCAAGAACTGGGTGGGCATTCCACTTTTTGGTCTCTGAAAAGTGAAAACACCCACCTAGTGCAAGCACCCACATGGGCCAGACCGGTCTGCAGAAAACACACGATGATGTGAATTCCCAAGACTGGGACTGTTTACTTAGAAATCATTATTTATAGTTATTTATATATGGGAACTCTTATCTCCTGACAGATACAGTGTGCTGTTCAGGGGAAGAATCAGACTCACAGACACTGTATCATAGACACTGGTCGGTTTTGCGGCATTTTTGGTCCAAGTGTCTGGGGTAATGTGATAGTTTCCTAGTTACGGGCTAAATACTGAGTAATTACCAGGTAATAACATGGAAACAAACCTCACTTCCTTTTACAGCACAGTTGCACTTTAATAATTATGTAATTTCCAGGTAGATATTTCTCTATTTACTTGGTAACAAATAAGTAAATACCAGGTAATAACATGGAAACAGATTACCAGGTAATAGCATGGAAACAGGAAACAATTAGCGTATAATTAAATTATAATTACCTAGTAATTAATACTTATTACCAAGTAGTTATTTGGTATTTTGCTGGAATTGGCTTGGTAATTACTCTAAAAGTACCATGTAATAAGGAGTGATCCTGAGAAAATATTCAAACCCAAGATGCCACGTTTGAATGGCCATGGCATTAAATAAAATGGGAAGTAGCTAGATCTTGTACATCATTTCATACATATTTCTTTAATATTCAGCAGGACATATCTAGGATCACAGGAAACCTTGGGATATCCACTAGAATGTTAAATGGGCCTGAAGTTCTACAGGTTTGAATGCAGCAGGTGCATTTGATAGACCCACATAGGGATCCTCAGGTTTTATGGGGTTAATGGTCTTCATGATAAATCGCTGGTCGGGAAATTTGCAAGAATTAAACAAAGAGATAAAGCAACTTAGCACTGGAAAGCATTTCCCTCTGATTTCTTTAAACGTTTAAAGCCAGGTCAATTAACTTGCGGACTGCTTTGAGAGTCAAGATCTTTCGGTTAATGGCCTTAAATAGTTCATAAGAAGTTAAAAAAAAAAAATCTCCCGGTTTATTTGTGTTTAATTTGAGACCAGATACTCTCTGTCGCACTAAAATCTAGACTCGGCAACCTCCTCCTAAATGCTTTCGCATTGTAAAAATGCTCACTGGACCTATTTATTGCCCAGGTGAGTACACACGCGGAGAAAGAAATCCCCACACTGAAATCTGAGGCGAGGACCATCTGAAACACTGGTGCACTGCTGAGCTTTCAAACATCCTCAGGTGGTTCTCTGAGATATTAAATCATCACTGCTGGTGTAGCGTGTACAGGAGAGATACATTTCATCAATGCCTACATCAACTGGCACAATTTCTTGTCAGCATTCTGACATTAAGATGCAGAGAAGGTAAATTTTTATGCTTTTAGCAAAAAAAAAAAAAAAAAGAAAGAAAATAAAAAGAAAATATCCCCAGGGATATTTTTTTATTTGTTATTTATTTTTTGTTAATTCCTCATTAACAAAAAAAAAATCCAAAAAAAAAAACTTTAAAAAATTATTTATGACATGGGGTACAATTCTATGAACTAACAGGCTACCACGCCGGAGACAAGCTCTCCATCTCAGGTACTGCTTTATTAACCTCTCTTCTGAGGTATATGGACATGTTTTTTCCTTCTCCTTACGTTTATAGTATAAAGTACATTTTAAATCAAACAGAATCTCCTTTCACTTCCTTAACCTTAAGGAAATTACCCATTTTAAGACCCAGCTTTGATGGATGAGCAGTCACTACATCCTGCTTTTAAAATGGTGTTTGTGTTTATTTCCGAGGGGGAAAAAAAAGAGTCTGAGTTGGGGCACTGATTGATTCCACACGAACGCCACTGCCTGCAGTGAATAAGCAAAGAGCATTGAGCCAATCACGCATGATCGTTCACACCAGTCGTCACACAGCGATAGCATGAGTGGAAATGAACATGAGATAATGGACTCATATCGAGGTTGCGTATGCGGACACTCATTGCATTTACATGTGACAAAGTCAAGCCTTAAAATGATGCAGTGTATATTTTAGGACCGGGGCACCATTGAAATTCACCAATTCTAAAGGAAACCAAATTATTGAGAAAATAATTCTACTCTCTCATGGAAATGACGTGACAGAGAGCATAAAGATATGAAAGTGCTGCTGGGGTGATGAAAATGGATGCCTTTGTAGAAGATTAAAAAAAAAAAAAAACGGTCTTGCACCTTCTGTGGGAAACTCCATATTGCAGCGCACAGACATGTACCTCCACTGTACCTCAAGCACAGACTTACAAGGGCCCTTAGCATTAGCAAAACTGTTTAGCATAAGCAAAACTAAAACCAAAACAAATTACTGGGGCAAAACAAATGCCATTTCCAATCACTGGTCGCATTATTGGTTCGGACATGCTGAAAGGTCATGCATGTGGTGACGTTTTCATTAACCTGGCCCTGAAAATAAACTGTAGCTTACTGTGCTTACAGTGAAAAGATGGAGGGTGTGCCCCTGAATATCTGTCCGTCAGCTTTAATGCACAGCTATTTACATCCATATCTTGCTACTCTTGAAAACATTTCTGTCCAATAGGTCCAGCTTTCTTAAACAATATAGAAATTCCAAAGATAGAGGTGACTGCTAAAGACAATCTGGACGAACCCATAAGTCTGCCGGAGATTATCGATTCTATTCAGAAAATGCAAACCGGAAAATCACCAGGACCTGACAGCTATCCTGTTGAGTTTTACAAGAAGTTCTCTTCCCAACTATCTCCCATCCTACTTGAAATGTTCAACCATTCTTTTAGACAAAACCATTTACTGCAGACTCTGACTGAGGCATCGATTTCTCTAATTTTAAAGTCAGGTAAAGACCCACTTGATTGTGGATCCTACCGACCTATATCGTTGCTAAATGTAGATGTCAAGATTTTAGCTAAGCTCCTTGCCTCGCGATTAGACAAGGTCATATCCCAAGTTATCTCAACAGAGCAAACTGGGTTCATAAGAGGCCGTCATTCCTTCACAAATATTCGCAAACTCTTAAATATTATACACTCTCCAGCATCCAGGGAGACGGCCGAAGTTGTCGTCTCCCTGGATGCTGAAAAAGCATTTGATAGAGTTGTATGGTGTTATTTATTTGCCATATTAGAAAAATTTGGTTTTGGTTCAAATTTTATTTCTTGGATCCGTTTGTTATATACCTCTCCTAAGGCATCAGTAGTTACAAATAAACTATCTTCCCAATCATTTTCTCTGTCTAGGGGTACACGACAAGGGTGCCCCCTTAGCCCCCTGCTATTTATATTAGCTATCGAACCGCTATCAATTAGGCTCAGAACTGCCCCCAACGTCCTTGGAATTCGTAGGCTGGATGACGAACACCGAATTTCCCTATATGCGGACGATCTGCTTCTTTATATCTCAGACCCGGTGCTGTGTGTCCCTAACATTGTTAATACCCTGCAGGACTTTGGAGTTTTCTCAGGCTACAAATTGAACTTTTCTAAAAGTGAATGCTTTCCAATTAATGATTTAGCCCTTCAGATATCAGACAATCAGCTTCCTTCCCGTATGTCAAAGACAGGCTTTAAATACTTAGGGATACAGATCACCCGATCTTTCTCTGGTCTTTTTGAAAAAAATTTTAAACCTCTCATACTCAAACTAGAATCGGATTTGAAAAGATGGTCTAGCCTTTATTTGTCTCTTGTGGGCAGAGTTAATTGTGTTAAGATGAACGTCCTACCTAGACTTTTGTACCTATTTCAAAGCCTCCCATTATTTTTACCACAATCTTTCTTCCAATCTCTCGACAAACTAATATCTTCGTTCCTGTGGGCTGGTAAAAACCCTAGGATCCGTAAAGAAATACTGGAGAAACCGAAAAACCAAGGTGGCCTAGCACTCCCCAATATGAAAAAATATTATTGGGCGTCCAATATACAAAAAGTTATACACTGGTACCAAACCGCAGATCTGGATTGGTGTAAGATTGAGGCAAAATCTTGCAGATCTACCTCACTCTCTGCTTTAATTACTGCAAAATTACCATTTTCTCCATCCAAGTTCTCGTCGAGCCCGGTGGTAATCTCTACTCTTAAAATATGGGCACAGTTCAGGCAAAAATTCAAGCTAACAGGATTCTCAATATACAGCCCTATTTGTAATAACCACCTCTTTCCGGCAGCTAGAATAGATCACACTTTCACTTTGTGGGGTACAAATGGTCTGACTACATGTTCCAATTTTTATATAAATGACATTTTTGGCACATTTACTGACATTTCCGAAAAATTTTAGCTACGACGGTCTGACCTATTCAGATATCTCCAAGCTCGACACTTTATTCATAGCCAAAGCCCAGCTTTTCCTGTTTTACCAGCGGACTCAGGACTTGAGGAAGTTTTGCGGGCCCCCATTCAGCACAAGAGACAGATTTCGAACATTTGTACTATTATCTCTTCCCTTCAAATAGCGTCTCTAAACCAACTTAGAACTGAATGGACTGAAGAACTTGGCATTGAAATATCTGAAGCAGACTGGAACTGTGCACTGGCTCGAGTAAACGGAACATCATCTTGTTCCGGTCTCTGCCTGATACAGTTAAAAACTCTCCATAGGATATACTACACCAAGTCCAAACTATCCAGAATTTATCCTGACATCCAGGATAGGTGTGAACGGTGTAACTCTACTCCAGCTGATCTGGCCCATATGTTTTGGACCTGTCCTATGTTAACAAATTTTTGGCTGTCTGTCTGCAAAATTCTGAATGACGCTTTTAAAGCCAATGCGAAACCCTCCCCCTACTTAGCAATCTTCGGAATATTGGGTGATGAGATCCTGCTGACTGCTGATAAATCTGATGCTTTCGCCTTTGCCTCCTTGTTAGCCCGTAGGAGAATAGTTTTGCAGTGGAAATCTCCTAATCCTCCCAAGGTATCTGTCTGGCTCAATGACCTGATGTCATTTTTGAAATTGGAGAAGATTAAGTTCTTTACCAGGGGCTCAATCCAAAAATTCCACAAAATATGGGATCCACTGATTCTGCACTTTGACATGCTTACCAAACTCCCGTGAAACAAAAGAACCATGACATGTAATCTTTTACTTAATTATTTCTCTTGACAATAGTACAATAATTGTCTAGTACAATATTATCTCTAGTACAATAATAATATTTCATTGTATTTTATATTTTATCTATTTATTTATTTTTTACTGATTTCTCTACCTAGAGTGTCTGCTGTTATTTTCATGATTAGATATTCATTTTTATCGTCACAAAGTTATTTTTATTTATCAATTTTGATTTATTTATTTATTTATTTTTAAGTCTCTGATGATTGCACCTCCACTCTTAGTCATTTAGCCCCTTTTTATTTTTATTTATTTTCCCAATTTTTATTTATTTTATTTTTATTTACTACTATTTATTTTTCACCATCACTATTTCATTATCATCGTTTTGCTTTTGCATCTATTTTTCAATTTTATTTTTATTTTACTTTACTGGTTTCTTCTTTCAACTTATCCTTTGTCTGGCAGTATGAGGATGTTGTGGGTGGGAGGGTGGGTGGGATTTGTTCAACAAAATTTAAAATAATACTGTTCAAGATATTTTGCTTAATGCTTCCTTGTATTGTACCATCTTTCTTGAATAAAAATAAGTTGGGGAAAAAAAAAAAAAAAAAAATCGTGGCACTGTCCAAATACTTTCAGACAACACACTGAGCTTGGCAGGAGATAAAAGGGAACGTGAATACCTATAAAATGTATGTTTGTCCATCCATCTTACCCACTTTCTGCAACTCATCCACGGCCGGGTCGCGGGGGTGACAGACTAAGCAGAGAGGCCCAGGCGCCCCCCTCCCCTCCCCAGCCACTTCCTCCAACTCTACCTGGGGAGCCTGAGCCAGTCCCAGGCCAGCCAGGAGATAAATTCCCTCCAGCATGTCCTGGGGCTGCCTCGGGGCCTCCTCCCAGTTGGAAATGCCTGGAAAACCTCGAAAGGGAGGTGTCTGAGAGGCATCCGGACAAGATGCCCGAACCACCTCAACTGACTCCTGTCGACGCGGAGGAGCAGCGGTGCTGCTCTGAATTTTTGTCAACAACTCAAATATGAATGGAAACTGGTGAACGACTTTTATGTAAAATGATATAACAAATAATACCGCTCTGAATGTGTTGGAAGATGATATAGGCTCATTATAGTGGATGATTCTGGAAGGGTAATTTTGTTCCTCTTGCTAGGCCCCGGCGGCCGAATCCCCGAGGACTGCGTGGGAAGATGCGATGCGTTTGTTCTGAATACCGCAGAAATGCTAATTTGTCTCGACAAAAGAGGCCTCGGCTGAATCTTGGCTCTGCGTTCAGCACGACGCTCTGAAGCCCATCGATGATTTAGATTTAAAACGGTACATCCAAAAAAAAATTAAGTACAGTACAGAGATCCTTCATCACCTTGGAAAAAAACAATATGGTATCAAAGCTGTCGCTGTTCTGCAAATACACCGTGTAGGGTTAGTATTGCGAAAAAAACTTCTGTCTGAAGTCTTCTGTATATAGCAGTATCTCACCATCAAAATGAAGCCAGCAACACAACAGTGACGCTTGGTGCCAGAATGGTACACAAACATACCGACGGGGTGCAGACACTCGATGGAGCTAAATTCAAGTTGAAAAAAGCCAAATTTGATAATATTTTAAGGCTACAGTACCTTTTGCACTTTATCGCTGACAATTAAGGCGAAAAAGCGACATACTATTATGTAGACTGCACGCCATTACGACGAATAATTCAATTATTGAAGTATTTCATTTGTTTAAGACGCAAACCATTATTTCATGAATTAAACTCAACAGCAAATACGCGGGCTCTATTATAATGCCATCACAACCCACTGATGACTAATATTCGCAAACCCTAACATAGAACTTACTCATTAGTATAAATTATGAAGTTTTAGCTTTGATTGTGGATGAGCATTACATGGCAACTGCGTTACTGAGGCGAATATGGCAGGAGGATTCAGTGCTCACATCATGCAATCCCTCGCTGCTTGTAAACATTCCAGTCAATGTTGTAAATAATGATGCTGGCCTTGTAATGAAATGGGGGGAACAGAATGTCCTGAATCACACCGTGAGAGAGCTTTCAGCACTGAACCGGTGTCTTGGAGATGGCGTTTACTGGAAAAAAAAAATGGCTTCCTGCAGCGCTGAAAGGAAAAAGGCTAGTACTGTTTCGCACTCTTTATGCGGGGCAACTGATGCCCTATAAACACCGGCTTTCTCAGATGAGCGGGACGTTCGGTAATCAACCCTTGTCACATTCTCAAAATGCTGTCGGACGTCTCTCACAATAGGCCATCCAAAAGGTCATATTCAAATTTAGTGCAGACAAACCGACATTACGACTACGATTAACAGTAAAGATCCTGGCCGCATCTGCGAAATAACAGACAGCTGCACTGAACCTGGCTTTGACTGATAGGCCGTTAACCTCAGAGACCTGGCCAGGATTCTGCAGTTGTTCTTCCCGTTCGCCGCTTGATAACAACAAAGGAGAACACTGCGCAGGAACTGGCAGCAAAATGATTGTTCCGTCTGAGGAGCTAATGATAATTTACTCCCAAGCCGTGTGTGTGATAATTACAATTTGGAAGGAGAAAAAAACTGTAGTTTTCAATGCTTTGAATCGGCATCCAATAGCATAGAGCACGAAATTCATCCACAGCACAAGCAATGAATTGGTGCTCTCTCTTAATCCCTGCAAAATGTTTTCTCCGAACTTAAGTTCAGTGGAACAATTGTTGTTCAAACATCTTTTTTTTCAGCTAATTTAATCTCTTTTCAAAGACTTCATACTGGCATAAAAATTCCCAGGGTGAGACAAAGACCTTCTGCAAGTGCAAAATCTTTTTGCCCTTGCAAGACCAATAACGCGGTCAGCGATTGGCCAGGGTAAGTGTTTCGCACCAGTCACTGGCGATGTGGCTGGTTTTTTCATGTGCAAAAAGATTTTGCACTTACAAAGGGTCTTAGTGAGTCTGGCCCTCAGAGTATTAAAAGCACAGAAACCAAGAATTTCAGTCACACCTCGAGCTCAGTCTAATCGGTAAGTTTATCTGCTCGAGTCTCCCTGCTCCTCGACTGGCCTGGAATTTAAATCAAGGCCCAGGACTCATTCCACCCGGTGAGACACTACATGAAATGGCACAAAGCTGAGGGGGGGCTTCCCAGAGGACACCCGCAGGAGGAAACGTCCAGATTGGATGAAAGTGCCTTTTGGGGTTTTTTTTCCTGTCAGAACTTGGAATGGCTAAAAATCATTGACTTGTCGACCCATAAATCCCCATCTTGCATACCTGTGACTGACCTTCCTTTAAACTAACTCAAGCAGTGAGGACTCACACTTTAGGGGCTTCATACAGCATACAGCATGCATAATGCCTTCATTAATGACACAAAATGTTTTCATATATCATACATAAGCAAATGCTTTCGAAGGGGTGAAATAACACATCCTTATTCAGTATGTGATGCCAGATGTGGCAATGACCATGTCACTTAGCTGAAAATGTCACCCTTTCGTCACTAGCTGAGTGACATTGTCAGTTTTATCACATCTAGAGTCTCATTCTGAATAAGGATGTGTTATTTCACCCTTTACAAAGCATGATATCTGCTTACGTGTGATTTATGAAGACATTATGTCTCATTTATGAAGCCATTATACATGCTGTATAAAGTCTTTATGAGCAACACCTCATCTAAAGCGTGACCCCATTTTCAATTCTCTGCTCCCAGCCTCCTTTCCTTGCATCCTTTCCTTGCGTACTCCGGACAGTGGGCATGGAAACAGGGAAGTGAAAATAAGTGTGAGGATAATTTGTGCCCATAGACTAATGCAGACATAATCCTCACACAGCCTGTGCATCGAACTGGGGAGGGCTGTGCTGGTAAACGGCTGGATAATTAAACTGTCTCAAGCCCTCCTTAAACTCCCAGGGACTACGCCAGCGTCAATCATCTGTCAGAACCTACGTCTAGAATCGCAGCAGATCTATTCGCTTGTATGCAATAGAAGGCCTTCCCTTTAATGTGCATAAGTGGTTTACGGCAGCAATTTCAACTACAGACTGCAGGAAATAATGCAACGCAATATGAATTTCTCAGTATAAATATTTTCAGTTTTTTCTGAATAACTTGCTTAATTTGGATAGTTTGTTAATAAACATAATGGGTATTAACATGATTTGTATTTGTTAGGTCTATTTTATGCTTATAGCAAGATTTATATTCCCTTGAACAGGGACTATTGCGTTCCCTTGGGGCAGCCCTTCTCCCCAGCGTCGCTTCAGAATAACGTGTCAGCGCACTGATCCAGGATCATTTGCCAAATGTCGGCACTAGTGTCCCTTTTCCCCTTTAGTGTCATTTCATCCTGTTTGTTTACGGTTTTGGACTTTTCATTTGGGCGCTGGTGATTGTATTCATGTAAAAAAAGGACTAATGAGATGCAATGTTTGACATTTTGCCCGCTTTCGGAAGTGTTCCTCCTTCAGAATACTGAGCATGAATTCTCCATTTTTATGCTTTTTATTAAAGAGAGCAAAAAGGCATCAGGTCCCGGCTTTATGTCTACCCTGTCCGTTATTTCGAAAATGAAGAATTTTTGATAAAGCTTTATCTCCAGAAATAGCCATAGATTTGGTGCGATAAACATGCAGCACAAGTTTATTAAGCCCGGCCACCTAAACTATTTTGAAGTGCAAACAACATTAAACCAAAGCATGTGGATTCGAGATTTGCGAAGTGTAATTCCTTTATTGAGATAAGCACGCCGGCCCGAGATATGGAATGTTATTATCGGCTTGTGATTGAAAGGCTATCTCCGCGCTACACATTCATTAATTCCTGCCGCCATGTCGTCCCATCCTCGGTGTGCGCTCTGTCGATAGCGTCTAGGGTCTGATGCCTCTTTAGCTCGCAGTTTAGACAATAAAACCAGCTTTCATCCTTATCATAGCTACGTATGTGCCACTGCAGACAAGAAGAGGTGTGCTCAGACAGAAAGCTGAATATTCTGAGGATCATTCAGTCCTATTATTAACTTAAGATACTATCGGACCGCCAGTGCAGAGGTGCGAAAATTAATCGGATAGAATGTTATAAATGATGGAGAAGATTGTGGGATGGGGGGGGAGAGAGAGATGGGTGGGTTGAGTGGGGATACACTCACTATCGTAAAAATACAGGCCGAGCGCCTGGGCCTTAAGCCATTAGCTCAGGCAGGTTAAAAGCATTTTGTTGCCACACAAGGGCAGGTTTTAGGGGCCTCCGGGTCTTAAAGGTTAGAGCCACAGACAGGGCAATAGAGTAGATCCATGAGAGGCCGATATATGAGCCCACTTAGCCGAAGACCGCGACAGCAATGCAAACTGTCCCTGATTTGTTAGCGGTATTTTACTGTTGTCCTAATAACAACCAGAAACACTCAACAAAAAGGAGGTCATGTGGGGAGAGACAATGCTAACCTTGTATTTTTACAGTATTGTTGCCGTAGACTGACATTGAAAAGGGGACTGAAATGCAATGAATGGGAAGGACAGCGTTGAGTGGGACATTAATTTTGAATTGAAGGCCTCACAGCCGTTTTGCGTTTTGCATACAAATGCGATCGCTCAGCTATTCTCGACAGAAAGGAGCTACCGTGCTGCTAGTTTAAATGCTTCATTGGCACGGAGCAAAACTAGGAATGTCTGTTCACTCATCGCTAAAATCCCGGAGACCACCAACACACTGAAATTAAAACAGGGCTGCAGTAAAATTGCGTGTTCAGAAACGAGGTCGAAGGTCGTTATCCGAGAGTTCAGCCTTTGTTTGAGCAGCTGAGAAATTTTCTGCAAGAAAATAAGCCGATGTCCTTGCTTTAGAATTTTGCGGTTTTAAAAAAAGCAAAAAATATCCGCGGTCGACGCAGCTGTAATTGTTCCGTGGCCCAGTTCGGTTCGCCCACTTTAAAGAACAGAACTGCGGATGGTTTGCGGCCTCATCATATCTGAAGATACCATCATTTCCCCACCCAAAAAAAAAAAAACAGTCCCCTGAGCAAGAC
Organism: Gymnothorax reevesii; assembly: GCA_029721435.1. Lineage (NCBI taxonomy): Eukaryota > Metazoa > Chordata > Actinopteri > Anguilliformes > Muraenidae > Gymnothorax > Gymnothorax reevesii. Next base: position 7,073,733 of record CM056580.1, on the reverse strand, counting down.
TGTTCATCAACATTCCCCAGGCATTTTTGGCCCTCCGTACGTTCTATTCTGAGCCAAAGACACAATGCCGTAAGATGTCTCCCGACAACTCAGTCAGAAAAATTTGCACAGCCAGTCGAGCACTATTTGTGGATGTTGCTGTTTAATATTCACAGGGGAAACTGTATCCGCGGTGCGGCCAGCCATGCTTAATTAATGAGGATAACTAAAACTGAGTTGTAATTTTAAAATTTAAAAATGTGATCTGAGCAAAATAGACTTAATTCAAGAACCGCAGCCAAGCCACAGCGTATGACCTACGGACATGCAGTATTTAATTTCCTGTTTGTGTCTGGGATTCAGGCCTATGCAGCCGTGGATAAAGAGATATCATCCTTTGAGAAAGGGCCCCAATAGCTGCCCAAAAATGTGCCGTCAGTGGCGATTAAAATGACAGGAGATTAAGCCCCGGTCGCGAGATGGAGGTCGGACAGAGCTATCAAGCCTTCTCATCGCAATGCTAAACGTTACCTGAAAAACATCACACACGAGACTTTGATATCACACTCAGGTTTGACATCAGACGCGCACATGAGTCACCACGCACAAGACCATGGCATCATGCGACAAAGTATCAGTGCCATTTGACCAGTGCGAGTCGACCGTTCAGGAGGCAATTAAGCAAAAGTTAGTTCAAGTATAACTTAGTAACCCATGCGCAACACTGGCGCAATCCACATTCATCTCCGTCGATGAAAAGCATAACACTGATTTCACATATTAATATATGCTAGAAGATGATATGGTACGGCTCACACAGCAAAGTGAACAAACTGAAGCTGTAATGCTACATATAAAAGGAAGACAGATTCTGCTGAGCAGTAAGTCCATTCTTAGATACGATTCTCAGATATGTAGTTTCAGATTGTGACTTCATTTTACTGATGTTTCAGATCCAGTTAATGGACTCTGACTGTCGGTGTAATCTCCAGCTCTTTAATGGATTTATTGAGCGAACCGCCCTGGGAACCACATGACCCTGCGAGCAATTAACGCCAGCGCGCGGCACAGGTGTGCAGCAAGGCAGTGTGAGTCTAAGTCCATTTTTAGAATCACAATCACTATGCACTTCACCAGTATATAGAATACATGATACCTCAGGCTTCTGTCCAGGGTACTACACAGTCACATGACTACCTGGTTACTTTCCTGGGTTTCAGAGGGGACATCACCAATGACAGTGTTGCATTGTGGGATAGAGTACACCACAAATACAGCTCTGGTTGCAAACTATGAAATTTGGATAATGCGAAATGTCATCTGAGCACCTTCAGCAAACTGATACTTTGATTTTGGTCAGTTTTTGGATACTAATGGCTACTTGTAGGCCGCGATCGGGAATTGACAAGTGAGTAGTAAGTGATTCTAAATATGACCACAGAGGCGGACACGCGGTGACTGAAGAGGTCAGTCGGCAGATAGCTCCAATATCTACTGCGCCATGGCCTCCATCAACTGCAGAGGAAAGACAAAAAAACGGAGAATAATGTTGGTCAGTTTGCACAGGGGTCACTCTGTTTGGGTGTGGAAATGCAAAGGTTTACACAGGTATCCAAATCCCATGTGGGTAAATACGGCATATTCACATCATTTTTGAAAAAGAAAATTTCCGTACATCATGCTCTAAATGGCAGCTTTGCAAATCCGTAAGGACATCAACGGCACAAAAACTGACTGGCTAAACCTCTTACGCAGGTGAAAATGAGGCTTTCCGCTTGACTTGATCAGCATGGAGAACCAGTACATAGCGATCACAAACCAAGCCCACTCGTCTAACAGTCTTTAAATAAACGCGCTCTAAAATGGCGTGCCTTTAACAAGGAGCACCGTTTGCAGATTTGTTGAAGGGGGAGTCATTTCACACTAGCCTTGACATTAATATGTGAGAATGAGTGGGCGCGAAGCGCCGCGAATAATGTCACTGTTCGTTCATTCGCCCTCTCAGGCCGACACCTTCCTGCCCTCATTTTCTCACTGTCTCCTTCTCGTTTACCTCCAGGCTAAGCCCCCAATTCCAGTGATTGGAAAAAAAATAAATCATAATGCGCAATTTCAGCTCCTGTTCCCTGTGTGCAATGATTTTCAGCCTCCTTTTTCCCCCCCAATTGACTGAAATGGCCATGACTTAGCCCATCCTGTTCGTTACTTTCCTCATTGATGTGTTACACGATGCGAGGGGATGTGGTTGCAAAGGGCCACGGTGACCAGACCACGAATATGGAGCAGGTTTACTCCAAGCGCTGTGGAAATAGCAGGTCTCTCCGTGTGGATCTGGCTGCAATACAGGTGGCTGGCACAAGCTGGTAATGAAGGTTAGATCCATCACTCACATCCATTATCCACCCAGTTTATTCCCGGTTGGGGTCTCGGGTGGGGCTTTGGAGCATAATTCAGAATGCATTGGGAAAGCGACGTAATCACCCAGCATAAGGTCACCAATCACAGGTCACGCAAAGCCATTTAATCACAGGATCATAGAGCCCAGTCTCATCCCGACTCGTCAGATCGTGACGCTACCTGAATGAGAGTCAATATACGATGAAAAAGGAGGCTTTTAGTGTCCTTATTTGATGTCAGTTTCAAACAAACCCCACCCCTTAACCCTTTGAGCGCTGAATACATTTTCATGGAATTAAAAATGCAGTTACCCTGAGCTGTTGAAAACCCATCAACAGCATCTGATTCTGATATCTTACATCACAGCTGATATCTTACACGGCGCTGAAAGGGTGAAACCGTATCCCAAACATCAAATAAAGATGTCAAAAGCCTCCTTTTTGTTGTATATTGAGGCTTGGTCAGATATCATCACTATAAGATATTGAATTCATCCACATGAATTTGAACTGTTGGAGAAAATACCTGGTGTAGGCTTCGTTATTTGGACTAAATGAAAAAACACAAATATTTTGACCAAATACCTCAATATCGATACTGGGGTGATATTTTAGGGATGACGATTAGTGCTTTAAGAAGATATTTACACAATGTGACTGGTCATTTATAATGCGGATATAATGACCAAGCTGGCAACAGTGATCACAGCCCAATAAGTGCAGATAAGTGCCGGCTTTTATAGCCATGTAACAGTTAAAACCAGAAAAGACAGTACAGGCCGTGTGACAATATTATGATATCCAAGATCCCAAACAATCTTTCGCTTAATTTCACAATATTGGGATAATTTGGATGCATTGCGCGGCCGTGATCAGGATACTCCCAGACACAGGAGAACAAATAAAGTTTTACCCAATAAATCTTGGTTGGGATTCAAGAAAACACAGGGCGCCTAGAGGAACCCCACATGAGCACAGACAGAACTATCACATGACACACCAGAAGGCTTCGGTCAGGATTCGGGCCACATTCCCTCTTGTTCTGTCCCCTACACCACGCAGAACATTAGATTATGAACAGAAGATATCGGCAACAAACACAACAAAATCTGAGAAACTGGCAGCAGTTTTCTAACCCGAAAATTAAAAGAATATAAACTCGTGTCTGCAAGACCCACAGCTGTTCCTGAAGACCACGCTTACCCAGAGCATTTATGATGATCTAGCTTGGATTGCAGACAACCTGAGCACTATCAGGATAGTATTAGCCACCTGTTCCTGTTGATGGTGCATTTGAAGACGATGTTTCACTCCTGCAGCAATTATGCGCACAATTTGTGGCCAGAACCCACAGCTCTGAAAGTTTTTGCACTGAAAAAGGTCCATAATTAGGTTTTAGGTTAGTTTTCAGTGTAGTTGTTTTGTGAATTCCCTAAATAACCTAATCTGAGATAAATCCTTTTTATTAATAATTAGAATGCCCTCTCTGCCCGTAACCCCTTCTAACTGGTAAATATGAGCTATAACAAGTGGTATTATAACACGTGGAAATTTTTTTTTTTTTTTTTCAAATTCTTACTGCTTTCACTACCTCCATTGCGGTCTCACTGGACTCATAATTCTCTTGGTAAACGTAGCCCTCAAACATCTGCAGTGGCAGCAAGCAAGTTCATTTTACTGATGCCCTCAGTATGCATCAAACAGACATAAAATACAATAAATACAAATGCAAATAAAATATCTCATTCCTTATGTTCTCTACGCCTTATGCTGCCGATCTCTTTTGAGAAAACATCTTTTCTTTGAGTATTTTACACGGATTTATATTACTCAGATATCTGAATCCTGTACAGATGCCTCTGTCAAGTTTTTCTTCATTCTAACTGTAAACAAAAACAGCAGAAATAAATGGCAGATGCAAGCGACAGTTCAGAGATGATCACAATTAGCATGTTTAAGTAAATGAAGGACAGTTAATCACCTTGGCTATTTTAAGTGTATGAAATGTGATCCAATGAAAAACAAGTCGACATGGTCAGCAACATCCCCCGCCAATCGTGTGCTTCTTATTTTCGAACTCCATCAAGGCCTTTATGGTCTGAAGCTACACACCAAATTTGGTTGTCCTATCTGTAATAGTTTCTGAGAAAAGTTGTCTCCTTTCTCTTGGACGGACGGACGGACGGACAGGCACGGACGGACGGACGGAGGTCAAACCTATGTCCCTCTCCCACTTCGTGTTGGCCGGGGATAATAACTATTAAGAAGACCTTGTTGAACCGTTACACATCAAATGTACGCTTTCGCCGTTGACTTAATGGAAAGTTACTTATTTCCCGCCCAATGTTAATTCTGTATCATTTAAATAGATCATAATTACCAATTGAATAACCATTCAGGCCACAATTTCAGAGTTCTCATTAAGTTCTCATTACCACATGCTACATATGCAGTGGAGGAATTTCAACTACGCCGCGAAGGCTGTTCAATGTTTAGACAGAAAAACTCAGGATAGTGGATAAAGCAAACTCTCTATGCTGAGATGAGTACACAAAGACTAACGCTGTCAGAACTCAACAGACGGTATAAAACCGGATGGACAGTACAATTACATAAGAGTAAGCTACATTTTAAATGTATTTATACACGCATGATTAAAATCAATTTCATGCGTGAATTCAACATTCTTGAACACTTAAAATGGCAGATATGGAAAGGTATCATGTACGAATTGGATACCTTATTGGATATATGGCCCCAATGCCAAAAAGTTAGCATGAAATATATTTAACTCAACTTTTTAATGGTGTAAACTACATGAAGTTATTCAGTTGTTCACAAGTATGATGCTTTCATATTGAGTGTTCACCTGTCTTTGGAGCATGTACCCTATCTGGTATATTGAAGATAATAAGCATTTAAGTTTTCAAAGACTTTTATTAGCAAGGAAATCAGATGTATGTACAGAGTCAATATTTAGAGCGTTGAACCTTCTTCCTGATCTCTGACAGTGATTTCAAGTGCTTTTACTCAAGCAATCAGTCTGCTCCTGAAATTCAATAAAAGTGTTAGTGTGACTTTAGGTGTTACTCATTTCCCCCTGTGCGGAGACGATACTGAAATAAGGTCACCTGACCATTCTCTTCTAGGGTCAAAATACAGTGAAAATGGGGTTTTTGTGACAGAGTGAATATTTATACCGATGAGGCTTATTGCGATTTGTGAAAATACTTCAGATCAGTTTTGACAATCATATGGAAACAATATGAACTGCCACCACCAAAACTGGAGCAGCAAAGTTTGCAAAGCGCAATACTTGTGTCTTCGCCAAAACTTCTGGAAATAACTATATTGACAAGCAACATAGCAAAAAGTGTACCATAGTTTTCATGACAACCACTCTGATGCCTATTAGTGCACACATGCACCCAGACATATGCAATGATGCAGAGACACACACAAACATGCGGACACGCAAACACACACCCATACACACACACACACACGCAAACACACACCCATACACACACACACGCGCACACACACACACACACACACGCACACACACACACACACACACACACACACACACACACACACACACACACACAGATTACTCAACAAAACCATAAACCCTGAATGCCCCTTAATGCAAACAGGGCATGAACTGAATAAATAATTGTCTCTAAATTACTTCATCAGTTTAAGTGGGAAATACTTATAGGGGCTATTTACCAATAATTAAACCATACATAGTATCAAAGCGTAGGCCTTTGTATAAATAAGCGGCACACAAACCACACACACTGTCCCACAGCAACCTGAGATATAGCATATTTATCATCCTCATAGTTTCCTTTGCATGTGCTGTAAAGGACAACAACTACCAAAATGCATTGCGCTAGCTCCTGACACTTCCTCATCCTCATGTGGATCTGTGACATACAGCTGCCATAGATAGTATTGCACTGGAGCACCATTCAGTTTACTGCAAACAGGACCGCTTGTGATGAAAATGCTGAGAGTTTGTTCTCTGGCTGGTTGCAAAGGCTACAAAAAGGGCAAGGCTAGAGGCCTAATGTTTTACTCTTCACCTGCAAATGCAGTTTGGGTGATGAACCAGCAACAGGCCGTTGCAAAGAAAAGATACAAAGTAAACCTGGTAGCAAACATGTTTTCAATGAGCATAATTCTCTTGAAGACAACGAGAGAGATGTCCAACTGGAGAGCCTAGATTGTTTTCCTAGCCAAATTCTGAACGGCTATACCGTCCATTTTCTAATCCACGCAACAAACAATCAGTTTGGTCTCAAAACCCCCGATGGAGAACAGAGGACAACCAAAGAAGTCACAGGTGAGTGACGTTTTCTCATGTCAAACCAATGATCTGGCAAAATTTTCCAATCGCGAGCTTACTCTAGCCAACTCACGTTGCAACAGTAAGCAAATGTTAACTTTATTTGACAGACATGAAGCTGATGTAGCCAAAATAATAAGGTAGTACTGCCGAAATGCAGGCAAACAACTGCATGATGAAAACCTTTGCCAGCTGATCAAAAGGTAACATAACAGAATGCACAATAGAGTTGGCTTTCTGGAAAAAGGTTTCCTTATCCATATCATCATCCGTAATCATATTCTGGAGTGCCTTTTCTGCAAGCTAGTTTGCAAGAGAAGACAACAAAGAAGCTCTGTTTAAGAGAAACGGTCAAGGGCATGCATCCTGGCTTCACAGAGGCGGAGACTTGAAATCTAAACTGAAATAGCTTGTAGTTCTTCCTTAACTCCAACTATGTCACTGTACCTTTCAAAGGATGGTGCTGGAGGGGAAAGTGGAACAAATTTTGATTCTGAGAGATATAAAGAAAATTAGCAAATACTACATATTTTTCGCACCATATCCCAAACTCGGACAGACGGTTGAAAATTGGTGAAGTGTCCCTTGAACAAAACTGCGTGCACCATTTGTACACACGTTTTAAAGAAGACCGATGGCCGTTTTGTGACTGTGGGCACATGAGTCTGCAGGCATAGCCAAACAGCCCCCTCTCACTCTCACTCTCACTCTCACTCTCACTCTCACTCTCACTCACACTCACACTCACACTCACTCCATGGCAGCTGCACTCTCAGGCCCAGCTATGGAAGAGTGTAATTCACTGCACCTACAATACTGTCAATAAAGTATGAACACAGAGCAAAGGGCACACATTTAGAATGTACGCTTCAAATTCATGTACACACTTATGTGCATGATGCACAGGCTTGCTTCATGCGTGTACACACTCACAGATCTCAGACACACGTGCGCGCACACACACAGACACACACACAGAAGCCAATGCACATACATGCAACACGCAGAAACACGCAAGTATGTTCACACACACACACAAACACACACACACGCATGCGAGAACACACATGCATTCTTTTTCCAATTAGTTTATTTAAGGCTCAGATTTTGCATCATGATGCAACCTAACAAGTGTTCCGCCTTTATAATGTTGTTGCCCGTTAATCTTGCATTCATTTACGGCACATAACCTGACAGTAGGTTCCCCAATGCATGCTGGGACAGGTTTTCGACACCTGAGACCGGCTGGTAGTCAAAAATGCTACTACTGCACAAAAGGACTCCAGAGTCTTTGTTCAGTGGCGGGCGGTGGACAGAGAACGAGGAGGGCGATAAACATGTCATTAAACTGCTTATTAGTCTAAGGTAAAAGACACTTGAACTCTCCCCTCTCAGGTGTAGCTAATTGTCTTCGTTATAGGGATATTTCAACATTTTGGCAAATTGGCCTATTGCCTTAATCCCTATAGTTATATGAGTAGGTACATTACCTTCAGTTATCAGTGCCTGTTGTTTTGAGATTCGAGGGGGGAAAGATGTGAGCTGCTCAGTGAACATAATGAAAGTGAGCGGTACAGGTCTCTCCCTCCTTCAAAACTCTTCAAATACACAACCCAGCTGCTCCAAAACGCTCAAGTAGACAAATTCTGACCTGCACATTCACCACGGTATTTACTAATAATGATGTATAATTATGAGACAGAGTTATTTTCAAGGCAAATACATCACCAGAGCTACATTCCAGACATACCAGCTGGGCGGAGTGATTTCAAAAGCTTATGTTTACTGCAGCTACTCACAACGCACTGCGCACTGTGTTAATCTGCCCAGCGGGTTACTCAAGAAAGTAGTTCCGAGTATTTGCTTCATGTGTCGTAATGTTTCATAATTATACATTATCGTTTCATGGGGTGGTGAGTGTGCAGGTCATAAGTTGTCCACGAGAGCGTTTTGGAGCAGCTAGATTGCGTATTTGAAGAGTTTTAAAGGAGGGAGGGACCTGCACTGTTCACTTTCATTATGTTCGCTGAGCAGCTTGCGTCCCCCCCCCCAAAAAAAATGCACCAGTTGAACGCAAAAAAGAGCGCATTTCAATCTTTTTCAATTAAACAATCATTACGCACAGGTTGGAAAACTTGCTTAGGATGTGACAAAATTTAACGCGGAAAATCGTTAAATTTTCAAATTAAACAAACATATTGAACAGATTGAAATCGGGTCATCCGTTTCAAGGGATGTTTTCCACACCCCCCCAAGTTTCCCGTCCACCGCCCGCCACTGTCTTTGTTTTTGCTTAATATGAATATTTGAATCAGCCTACATAAGAAACTTTAATATTTTTTGGCTTGTTATAACATACACACGTTATAACCAGCTAGCTATGTTTGTTTGAAGGTAACATCATCCAGTGTCAACAATGCCCAGCAGAGTCAGCATGTACAGTATATACAAATATTTATCTGCTTACAGGTCAAAAGGCTCACTGTATAAAATACATTTTTAATATCTTTGAGGATATTTAAGCTATGAGCATAGAAACAACTCATAGATTGTGACTTTTAATGCCTCCATCGCAATCCCATCAACACCACGGGCCGTTCTTTTTTATGCGTCGCTCTCTACAGGTGGTGGCACGTTTATTGGGGCGTTAACAAAAGTGACGTTTTTCAGAGGGAAAATATGCATGGTATTTGTGGAAGGGGGAATAACAGTGTCACACTAAATATTGCGTTCTGTAATCCGCGGGGGCACCCAGCAGGCTTTCATCGGACTAATCAGCTGCAGATGTGCAGTTCTAATTTGAGAACAGAAGTCACGACCCTGTGCGATGCGGTTCTCAGACGTAAAACAGCCCGTCAGAATATAATGCTTTTTCAGCATGGACGGTGTGGTAGCGTTTCTCACAGACCGGAGTGGAACCGGCTACCGACTGTACATCAATGAACAGATATTCCACCAAATAATCTGTACTTCAATAACTCAATCTGCAGGATTTTCAACCTCTACAATATTATGCAGTAATAATACCGTGGGGGCACGCACGGTGCACCATTATCTTTCTGTATCATTCGAACCTGTGCACAGGATGTTCCTGAGCGCAGTGTTCTTGCTTCTGCCTGAAAGAGGTGGGTGTCGCGACACAGCACGCCGAGGAAAGGAAGCAAACCTAGACTACAGCAAACAAAATGAAAAGCTAATGAGGCTCTACTGAACTCTGAGTCAACCTTAGAATTACCTTCACTGCCCTAACAACCGCCATCAAAAAACTGTGATAAAAAACTACAGTTGAGGGGGACAAGACTTGGACTGAAAACAAAACAAAAGCAAGGCGAAGAAACCAACAGAGTGTGCCTCGAACACGCGATAATGCAGTCACCCGTCTCTGGCAGTTCAGAGGTTAGCAGAGGAATGAGATAAGCAGGAATTATATGTGACAGATATATGCAATATACATCCATAGGGTCCATAGGAGGCTGCTGAATATTTCATTACGAGCTCACGGTAAACACAAACTGCTTTGTGACTGGGCTCTGAACTCCTCCTTATTTCACGCAGCAGTCGCACAGCCGGAGGACCGAGGCCCGTCTGTTCAGGAAGGTGCTGATTGTGTAATCGAGGGGGGAAAAGAAAATATCCGTTATGGAGCTGAAGCTCTTTCACGTACCGCAATGTCCCACGGTGCCAATGGATTTTTGACAGTTCTCGAGGAGGGGAAATTCGATATCGTTTGATTCGTTCTCATCGATTTGTTTCCGTGCAAATGTAAATTCCGTTGGGAGGATCCACTGTTGCCTCCTGATCCGGGCTTCAGAGGGGCAGGAAATGAGATATAACTGATCACAATGGAGATGTAGCCCGTTAACCGGAGCTGAGATGAATCTGGGCGAAGGGCGAGGACTGATGGCGAAACGGGAGGCAGTCGCGCTGAATTTTGAGATGAAGTGGCTCAGCGTTCCGCGCGAAGTCTGGAGGGGAGCAGTGAAGTGATCTCGACAGAGGTCCCTTACTGCATTTTTATTGAAATTCAGATGTTCTTCGGCTGAAGCTTAATGGTGCAGAATCATTTTAATCGCCCTCCCTCTCATCGAAACACACATACAAGCACACACGCGCGCGAATGTACACACACTCTCACTCACACACACACACACAGAGGCATGCAAGCGCATGCACACACACACTCTTGATCACACGCACACACACACACACACACACACACACACACATATATTGGTGCAGCTATATTTCTGTCTTTTGTGGGTTGAGTTTGAACTCAAGGACACAGAGAGGGGAAAAAAAATCACTGGGCGCATTTTTAAAGCAGGATTGGTTCCTTTGTTCATGTGGGCTTGAACACATCGGGCTTGACAATGATACGGAAAGGCAATAATGAGATACAGAAATAGAAACGCTGACAGACCGTTCAGCTGAAATGATCGACTGCGAGGTTCCTCACACGCCTGTGAAAATGGATGGATTTTTTTGCCTTTGCAAGCTTGAAACAAGCACGATAGGATAAGGATTATGAGGCTAACACAGTTTGCAAAAATGGAATGGTAAAATAAAAAGCAGTTAATGATTACACTCTAAGCCACAAAAAATACTATACTGAAGCAAAACAGGAACTACCATACAATAATGACATATAATTATTGCATCATTGTTGTCCCAGAGCCTCAGAAAACGCTTTGTAACCCTCTCCAGACTGACTGATGTTGACGCCTTTTTTTTACAGCTGTTCTCAAATTTCTTTAGTTTTTTGCATCATGTGCTGCTTTTGATCTACTTTCCGTGGCTGGACAGGTTTCATTAAAGTGTCTTAAGCTTCAACAGGGCTGGCAGTGATCATGTCTGGGTGTGTCCTGTTCAAATGAACTCAATGATCAGTTAAATTATTCTAATTTGTTGATCTAGTGACCCCAGAGGCTTTTACATTTTCAAATAGGGTGAAGTAGGGTTTAATAGCTTTTTTGCTTCAATAAATGAAATCATAATTTAAAAACTGCATTTTGAGTTTACTCAGCATATCTTTGCCTAATATTAAAATTAGTTTAATGATCTAAAACATTAAAGTGTGACAAATATGCAAAAATAGAAGAAATTAATCGGGGGGAAAGGACTCTTTCAAAACGCTAGATGTTCAGAGCATTAAAATGAATTTTTTTTTTTTTTTAGAAAAAAAAATTGATAATTAATGCGATGAAACTTTTTTTTAAAACAGCTTTCGTGCCGTTTTCAGCTTAATACAGGTCAAAGATGGCACACTAATCACTGCACACTGTTTGAATTTTAATGTAATATACTCCCCCAACTTTCTGAATTTGAGGTGGTGGGTCACACACAGATGCTACATTTTCGCGGATCGGTTTATGTCCACCTGTACCCTGAGAGGCAGAGGAGTCACTGCAAGTCAGTGCGAGACCATTCTGTGTGATCATGTTTATACTCCCACCATGATGTCATCAGTCTCTTCCAGCATAATGGTCCAACCCCCATAGGACACTATTGGTCAGTGAACGGTTCATGAATATAAAAATGATCGTAAAAATACGCCACTGCCAAACCAACTCAACTCATATGGGAGACTCTGGAGTCACGTGTTAGACAGTCCTCTCTGTCACCATCACCCCGAATGAAGAAATATCTCTTGGATGAAACACACCATCCCTCCGGTAGTGTTTTACACTTGTAAACTCCATGCCCTAGTGCAGGGGTGTCCAATCTTATCCACAAAAGGGCTGGTGTGCGTGCTGGTTTTCCAAACACCTGACTTTACTCATCAAGGTCTTCACTGATCTGCATGATTAGTTAATTAGATGATTCAGTTGTTATAGCACTGGGATAGAATAAAAACCTGCACCCACACTGGCCCTTTGTGGATAAGATTGGACACCCCTGCCCTAGTGTGTTGAAGCTGATATGGCAACTTGTGGAGCCCAAAAACCTTACTGACAAGACTGTTAATGATGATTTTTCCTTAAATTGTCACCCCTCTGTATACTATTTAATCATTAAAACACCATCACGATAAAAGAGCAACAAGACTCCAAGACTAGTTGCAGGTTTTTGAAGACATCATAACCATAGGTAGAACCATGAACTGTTGCAGAATTCACATGAATATCAAGACTCCTGACCTAAGGGCATCGGTAATTCACGTACAATGCAGGAGGAGTTTAATGCTGACACAAGGGAGTGTGTGGCACTGAGTTATACAAACCTGAGCAATAATGCAACAGGAGCAGTGGTTCAGCTGGTGTCAGGTACTACTGAGGACCAGATCAGATATTAGCCTGCCTCAGTCACGCTTTCTTAAATTGCTTTTAAGTAACGCAAACCTGAGCAGAAATCATACAGCGAAAATCCCCCTCAAAGCAGCACAATCTTTCATAAAAATCTGCATGACAGAAATAACTGCACCTTTCAGAGTCATACAAAAGACTCAATTTTACCTTTCCCCCCTCAAAGGGCCGGAGAAGTATCGCTTGCAACTTTGACATTTTTCGACTTGGAGCCGTCACCTAACTCACACAATCAAAGTTCGGCTCACGCATTTATTGGAGGGAAAAAAGTTTTTGAAGAGAGACAGTTACGTTTCTGACGCCTTTTTCTTTTTAATTAGAGACTGGTATTTGGGTTTATTGGCGCCGCGAAACATTTCTGCGACGGCAGCCCACCGCTTTGCGCCGCGCTTGACACGCTGGTTAAGAAATCAGCGGCGCAGGATTATGGTCCTCCATCAGGGCCGCATTTCTGCCATGAAAGATGTCCTGGGGGACCCCGTTTGATTTCCGAGCCTTCCAGGCCCTGCCCACTTATGTGCCCGCCGTGTCTGGCACCGATGATAGAAGGTCACTCAAGGCAACTCGGAGCGCAGGATCGGCAGACGCGACTGCCAATAAATACCCATTCATTTTCCCCCTGCAATCGCAGCATTGTATAACTGCCACATTACCAGAATGATAGTTCCACTGAGTGGTTGGATGTGCTAAGTGCCACCTCCGGAATCACAAAATGAGAAGAAATGGCTTATTCCGAGAATCTTATCTGCCTGCCGTCTCCAAACAACAAGCGCACAATTTCACAGACCACAGGGACTTACACCTGTGAGCACACGCGGGAACGCGCAACATGCGTGCGCATGAACACACACTCAGGCGTAGTGTGATATTGCTGTGTGTGTTGTTCTGAGATCAGCAGAATGATGTATTCACAAATGACACGGTCCACCAATGGATAGCAACTCTTCTATGATTGATGAAGCCCTGGGACTGCAAGGGCTTTACAACCGTTCATGAAATCCTGCGACACAAGGACCCTTCAACTAGCAATTCGAACCAATGAAATCCCCAAATGTGAGCAATTTAAGAAAAAAGTGATGTTATCAAATTCACAAGGTAAAAACTCTTTTGGGTTTTCTCCATAATGCGCATCTCTGCGAGTCTCTGCTCATATGGATGAAAAGCTTGCTACCATTTGCTAGCTAACTAGTGAGACAAATAAAATGAATGACATTTGTAAGTGTAGCTTTAAGATATCATAGCTGCTATTGATTGGTAGACTGTAATGTTACCCCTGGATGAGCATCACTTTGTTGATCCCGCAACAACCCATTATCAGGCTGTGCCACATCAACAGGAACACACACACACAAACATGCATCCACATTTAACTGCACGTGCACAACAGCATATACACACGAACATGACACCTCCCCTCCCACAGTCAAATGCCACACCATGTAGTGCTGTCCTCCCAGAGAAAGAGGGCGATAGAGTGCTCAGTTTAAGTCTGAGAGCTCATTCCATTAGCTTCTTTTCCAATTCTTATCCTCTTTCTCTCACTTTATTTCTGTGCTCTAATATCCCTTCATCAGGAAGGTAAGGCAAAAAAAAGGAGTGAAGAAACTGGAATTCGGGAAACGGAAAACCCTTGTTCCTTTCAACTTGAGTTTAAAGTCTCCTCAGGTACAGATGCTGAAAATGAGAATACGTGGGTTCGCAGGTCGACCACTTTCGCAACACGCATTCTGATAAAGACACTTCCACTAAGGATACTGCCTGGTTCTCCTCACAGTGTTATATCTTGAAGATTTCCCACCACTGTTTCGTAACTCATTTATGAGCGCATTTAATGTTGAAAATCTCCTTAATAGGGAGAATCAAATTGCAAAGGACGACTGCCAGATCAGGGGAAAGAAAAAGAATTTGGTTAAAAAAAGGTGCTGAAGAGGCGAGGGTGAGGTCATTTCCTCTGAGTCCACACCCAAACGCAGACGCTTACTCACACGTGGCCCACACCCGTCGCCCATCGCCCTGCCCTAAGGTTCAGCACATCCTCACACAGGCAGCCTAATTAGCGCCACAATGCTTTACTTCAGTGCGAATCAGTGACCCTTCTCAAAGCAGGTTGACATTGTAGGGGGAGCGAATCAGCCTGGCCTAGATTTGCTTCCCATTACGAGAGCACACATTAGAAGTCAGGTGGTAGGTGAACTGAGAAATGCATCTCGGCCGGGTCACCGCACCCGAATAGCCGGCCGAGCCATCGATTCCGCGCCATTAAAGGAGAGGTGCTGTTTGATGCGGCGAACACACGCGCTAATTAGAAAGCCAGTCCCGTCGGCTCAAAACAAGGCCCTGTGCTGAAAAAGCAGCAGGTGTGTGTTCCTAATTCATTGAAGACGAAAAAACACGCGGCCTGCTGGCCCTCTGAAGAGCCGTATGGCAGCGTACGACTGCAGGCACCACAGGGTCAGCACAAAATGTGCTGGGATCGGCATCTACTTGAACATCAGAGGCGTTCGACTTTTTACTGCACCCCGTGGTCAATGCTCATTTTTTTTCCCCCATTTGCTAAAGATTTAATGGAAAATCAAAGCCTTCATTTCCTGACCTGTTCACGCTGATAGCAACGGAGACGGGGTCAGTTCCGTGTGAGACAAAATGGCCTCCAGCATTCAGGCAGAGAGAGAGTTAGAGAGAGGCGAAGCGTTTTCCACGTTACCCACGTCCACTGCAGATTTTCCTCTTTTTTTATTGATTTTTCTTCCGTGTTTCCATCAGCAGAGTTTCATCTCTCTGTGACAGGCTTGTCTTAGCGGGGAGCGTCTGCCGAGGAATAATAAGACTGTTATAAAAAGAACAGACGGCTGAATAATGAAAGAGACAGCAGGGCCTGCTTCTGGGTTATGCAGGAGGACAAGTTTGCTGCGCAATGGCGACCTGCATGTGAAAAATTCTCTCTCATCGACAGACGCTGGAAAAATATGTGTTTTCTCCGGGAGAGCAAACGGACGTAAAGCTTTGAGAGAGGGTGCCGAGGAGAAGCAAACAGGAGCGTGTACCTCTCAGACACAGAGCTGACACTGGAGTCTGACCTGTGATTATTGACGGCGCACACAGGAGGTCAGCACTGTTCCTGCACACTGTGGAAGAACATACTGCATTCATGGACGCGCACCACACTAACGTCATATTCAGAGATGTCACGCTGGTTTCTGAAACTTATGACGAATGCCACACTTCTCATGGCGTGAAGCGACGTTATACTGTAATGTTGAGGCTGCATTTAAAAATCTAAAATCATACAACACTCAAGAACACAGCGCTGATAATATATTCAGGAACAACATTAACACTGTATTTAGGAACAGCACTAACACTGCACTCAAACAGGAGCGTGTACCTTGCAGACACAGAGCTGACACTGGAGACTGACCTGTGATTATTGACGGCGCACACAGGAGGTCAGCACTGTTCCTGCACACTGTGGAAGAACATACTGCATTCATGGACGCGCACCACACTAACGTCATATTCAGAGATGTCACGCCGGTTTCTGAAACTTATGACGAATGCCACACTTCTCATGGCGTGAAGCGACGTAATACTGTAATGTTGAGGCTGCATTTAAAAATCTAAAATCATACAACTCAACTAAAATCAATTGCACTCAGGAACAGTGCTAACACTGCACTCAGGGACAGCGCTAACACCGCACTGCACTCAGGAACAGCACTATCACTGCACTCAGGGACAGCGCTAACACTGCACTCAGGAACAGCCCTAACACTGCACTCAGAAACAGTGCTAACACTGCACTCAGGGACAGCGCTAACACTGCACTGCACCCAGGAACAGCACTAACACTGCACTGCACCCAGGAACAGCGCTATCACTGCACTCAGGGACAGCGCTAACACTGCACTCAGGGACAGCGCTAACACTGCACTCAGGGACAGCGCTAACACTGCACTCGGGGACAGCGCTAACACTGCACTCGGGGACAGCGCTAACACTGCACTCGGGGACAGCGCTAACACTGCACTCGGGGACAGCGCTTACACTGCACTCAGGGACAGCACTAACACTGCACTCAGGGACAGCGCTAACACTGCACTCAGGGACAGCGCTAACTCTGCACTCAGGGACAGCGCTAACACTGCACTCAGGGACAGCACAAACACTGCACTCAGGGACAGCGCTAACACTGCTCTCAGGGACAGCACTAACACTGCACTCAGGGACAGCACAAACACTGCACTCAGGGACAGCGCTAACACTGCACTCAGGGACAGCACTAACACTGCACTCAGGGACAGCACTAACACTGCACTCAGGGACATCACTAACACTGCACTCAGGGACATCACTAACACTGCACTCAGGGACATCACTAACACTGCACTCAGGGACATCACTAACACTGCACTCAGGGACATCACTAACACTGCACTCAGGGACAGCATTAACACTGCACTCAGGGACATCACTAACACTGCACTCAGGGACAGCATTAACACTGCACTCAGGGACAGCATTAACACTGCACTCAGGGACAGCACAAACACTGTACTCAGGGACAGCGCTAACACTGCACTCAGGAACAGCACTGACACTGCACTCAGGGACAGCACTAACACTGAACTCAGGAACAGCACAAACACTGAACTCAGGAACAGCATAAACACTGTACTCAGGAACAGCCCTAACACTGCACTCAGGGACAGCACAAATACTGTACTCAGGTACAGCACAAACACTGTACTCAGGGACAGCGCTAACACTGCACTAAGGAACAACAGCAGCTTTGCACTTAAGGCCTTTTCAGTCTAAGGACAAAACAAAAACAGTTCGAAGATGTTGAGCATTGACAGGAAAATAGGGAAATTTCGAATTCCGTGTGGATTGGAGTTTGAATTTTTCATGAACACATGTTTAATTTCATGTTTCCATCTCGCCTTTGTGTGAAAAAGCCTTAACATAGACCGCGTTCGCCTTCATCATTGTTCCTGCGAGCCTGGAGGGCGTATTGATCTCCATGAAGCAAATCTAAATGAACAATTATTACCAGCCAAAAGCATAGATTGAGGCATCGAGGCGAGCAGTAAATGTCACAGGAGCATGAATGCAGTCTTGTATTTATCAATTTATTTATTCATTAGGGCACTTAAGGGGTCCTTAGCAGCCTGGGTTCCCTCTCCGTCACTCTACAGCGAAAGGCCCTCCCACTGCACAGCGCTGAGGGAATCAGCTTTCTTCAGCCGCATCCATAAACCAACTTCCTGTCGGCGAGAGGAAAATCACAGCAGCTGCTTAACCAGCTATTTAATGGTACACGTGCATGGATATGTAATTGTGATTTAACCGAGCCCCCTGATACCGGGGGGAACACGGCGTATAATTGAATTGGAAAGGAGGGGTGGCTAGCAGGTGTGTCTCACTGATGAGAGGCACTCCCGGCTCCGAGGGTTGGTCAGCGGACAGAGCGTCGCTCTGCTGTAGCGCTGGGCATTTGGCAGAAGGTTTCACAGCTGCTGAGCGCGGCGATTTCCCGCAATCCGGTGATCGAAGCCCTCGGTGAGAACACTGGGTGTGACTTGGGCCTTTTTTCCCGTGTAGCTGTGCGTTAGCGCTTTACATTTCAGAGGGGAAAGGATATAACTGTATAACGCGTGGAGCTGACCGGGGGAAAGAGGAGGTGTGGAGGGGCGTGGGTCGAGAGGAGATGGGAGGAGTGAGTGGTGGGTGAGAGGCGAGGGATGAAGGGGAGTCAGAGGAGAGAAGTTATGTATACAGGAGGAGCAGAGCGCCGGAGGGGAACGGAGAAGGCGAGGCGCGACGGCCGGCTCTTGAACAAATTCGGCTCAGACGCAGCCCTTTCAGGAGAAACTCTGAGTGGTTAACTTTGGGCGAGCTGCCATGGCACAGGGGAAAAAGATCAAGTCGAACACTTGCTGTTAACGGCCACCAAACCGACGAGGAAAATGCTGATTCAGTGCAGGCGATAAACACAGGCGGCGCAGGGGAACACGGCGGGGGAACAGAGGAAAAATACGGGTAGAACTGAAGAACACAGAGCGGGAACAGAAGTTTGCAGAGGGAGAACAGAATCGCTGAGGGGGAATAAAATAACAACAGGAACAGAGGAACGCAAGGGAGAGCAGAAGAACACAGAAGTGGAACAGATTAACTGAGAACGGAATCAAGGATTCAGAGGAGGGAACAGTGGAACACAGAGAGAGAACCTTAGAACACAGAGGTTTAGAGAAGCACACAGGGGGCCCATGAACAGGGTTATAATGCACAGCGAGGGTGTGGACCGGGGCTGGGTTCAATTACTTTTTCAATTACAATTACAGTTATTGTAGTCAATTACTTTTGTAATTGAAATTTAATTTTTTTATCGAAAAGTAATTGTAATTGAACATTCTGTCCAGAAAGTAATTATAATTGTAATTACAATCACAATCAACTGTAATTGATAAAAGTAACTGAGTCCAGCCCTGGTGTGGATGGTGCAGAACAACGTGACATGAAAGCTGCACGTCTGAGAACGAAACAGAAAAGAACTAGAAAAGGCGAGAGGCTAATGAGTCATAAAAACTTAACAGCTGGGTTGTGAGATGAGAGGATGATGATGATGACGTTAGAGGGGTGATTGTTGAGTGTCCGGTGGAGAAGTTTGAATGTAATTAAATGTAATCACTGCATCCTGGTGGGGCCATACGGATAAGCACGTCTCGAACACGCATCACAAGCGGAAGTGCATTTCATTTTCCAATACAATAAACAGTTAATCTGTTCACACCCGCCCTGCAGTGTATTATAAAATGTGTGTGTACCGTTGTTATGACCATTATAACCACACTGTGGCAGTTTAGGGTGCTTGTAAATATAAGTGAACAACATTGAATGGTAAAATGCATCTCTAACATTCTGCACATCTGCACCACTCGCTGCACCACTGATTTCACTAAAATAACCATTTGATGACTCATGTTATCCCAGTAGGTCAAAATGTTCTTGGTAAACTTCAGTGGAGCTTGACTAATTACCACTAAGATTACAGCCGAGCTCCTGTGCGAAATCTTTATATCCTTTACTCACATCCTTCCGGGAGGGTCTGAGAGTCTCCTGCAAATTACTCCTGGACTCCTGCAAGCCATGTAAAAATCCAGCAAATTAGGCTTCAACCTTACATATGGCAACTGTTAATTTTTCTGAGAAAAGTGCACTTTTTTGTATGAATTCACTGTTATCGATGGTTCTCTTACTGAATATTTGTTCTGGTTATTTCCTTTCCCAGCTTCTGTTGCTCATGTCTGATTTCATTGCACTCCCTCACGAGCCGACCCCGTTAAGGTTAATCGTGTCCTTTACCTTCCCCTGCCTGAAGTCACACCCCCGTCACGCTTCCAAGGTCCCACACACCTGACCTGAGTTCATGGCTTGTTATTTTTTCCTTATAAAATGGTGTCATGGTTTGGTCCCGCCAGATGCAACCTGTAATCCGGCGGGCACTGGGACCATGTTCCCAAAAGGGAAGGAGGGGACCCACTCGCACAAGCTGAGATAAAAATAGCAAAGGGTTTAATAAATATATTTTAAAAATCAAAAACAGGGAAGCAGCATCACCACACGGCAAGGATAAAAACCAGAATGCAGCTGCAGTCGCAGGGCTTGAACAGGCTGCCTTCACCTCCACCTCAACCAGCCACACCTGATGCGCTGCAGTAAAGGCGAAGACAGCAGGAGGGGGAGGGACTGCAAGGCAAAACCATTACAAATGGACTGCGTTTTCCCGCTGTCTTAACGAGTTTGTGGCCTTTCTAAGTCACTAATGAGCCTTAGCTTTTCTAGTGTTACCCTTTCAGCGCCAAAGGCAACTACAGTTCCCAATGATGAAAGGTCTCAAAGTCAGATGCTGTTGAAAACCTTTCATGTGGCAACTTTCTGCTTCCGCGATTCCCACTGGAGACTATTTTGTGGCCAATGACGCAGCGCGTCCATAGACACCAATTGAAAATTGCGCATTTTTTCTTGCATTCTTTTTTCCTTACTTTTTGCCTGTTTCCCGGTGACATTACCCTTTTTGTAATGGCTTGTGACTTGGGTTGTAACACTATATTGCCTTTTGAGCAGGCTCTACTCATTTGGACGCCTGTTTTCATCTCCCGAACAACACTCAACTCTGTCATAGGACGTGAGTCGGCGCCGCAGTGTCAAAGCCCAAAAAAGTATTAGACCACAGGACGTGCACTCGTGTTAAAGGCTAATGACCCATGAGACACATACATGCTCACTGCACTATGTGCAACAAGGATTTTATTTTTCAATAACCCACGGGGGGGGGGGGGTCGGGGGGGGGTGATGAATGCAAATGTCATACGAAGGTGAGCCGCTCTGCAAATATGTTGCGGTGCTGCCATTTAGCCAGTGCACTGAGAGTAATGATGGATCAAGAATGTTCAAAACTAAGGCTTGTTGGCTATCAATGTTAAAGGTGCATTTCGTCAATATTTAGCCATACATAGCTTTAAAGTGTAGGCCATGTGTAAATAAGCACCACACAAGTCGCACACATTTTCCCACGACAGCTTGAATATTTGCGTATTTATCACTTTTTTCGGACCTGCCCAATGCGTTTGTTGTGAAGACGACAGCTACCACGAGGAATTGCAAGAGCTTACGACTCCAGGCAAGCCCTCGGACCCAGTGCTCGTCTGTGATGTGCCGCTGTCACCGCACTGCACGGAGAGAGATTCACATTACAGTGGAGAGGGCGGGTCGTTATAATAATGCCGACAGTTTGTTCTGTGCCCAGTGAGAGTGCTGGTGAAATATCTCCTAAAATCAGTCTCTCTCGAGCAAGATGTCCGCTTAACTTCAGTGTTACACAGTCATGGAAAAAAACACCAACCTTTCTCATCAAGCTGGCATTGTAATGACACGAAGCATTAACATAATGTCCAACAAAGCGTCTGGTACAACAGGTGCCGAATCAGGCACCACGATCACAGCCAGGTCAAGACAATCACCGCCATCGCAGTTCTTCTTTTTCCATTTTGTTGATTCAAGTTTTTTGCTCAAAATTAGAATAGCGTGGCTAGTTTACACCTGTGCTGCAAAATCTTTTAATATACACCTGAGTCTTACAGTAAATATGCTCCTGCCTCACAGAAAAAATAGCCTCGTGGCAAGGTTTCTTTTGCAAAAGGCTTGCGACCGAGTATTGGCTCCAGATTAGCTGACAAATATGGCATGCAGACACTAATGATAACTAATGATTCAGCCCTACCACTGAATCATATTCTGGCCGAGTTAATCGTCAAAATTCCTCAAGCTTGATGGTACTAAAAAGTAGAGGTTAATGACTGTTTCAGCCTGCTATAGTGACAAAAATGAATAACTTAATGTAGGCAAGAGACTTGTTTAGCTTTTTGACAGTCAAAAAATTCAGTGTAATTACAAAATTAAAAAACTGCATGAGAGCAAAAACACTCTTACAGTTCAGCTGCATCTGCATGGAGCCAAAACAAGGAAGCAAGAACTTGCAATACTGTGTTCTGTGAAATCTCCTGTGAGTTTTCTAGTCTGAATTGCTTCATGAAACGTGCAGAAATGTTTGATAATAACCATTTCGCTCGCATAATTTAGGATTTGGCAATACATTTTAAAATTAGTCCAACAGTAATATTGCTCACAATGATTATTTTGTTCATTAAAAATTGCTTTCAGTGGGACAAAAAAAAGTTCAAAGCTCATAATTGCTTACACAAATGAGGCGTTTTCCATTTGAGGCATCCTATTACGCATTTAGTTTGTTTCTTGGGGAGTGATATGAGAGGGGAGAATTGAACAAAGGGTTTTTATTTTCTTTCGTAAAGAGAATTCTTTTAATTTGTTTCCACGGCTCAGCTGTTAGAGACGACAACTGGCATGGTGAGAAAAAAAAAGAAATCCGGCAAAGTCCCAGCTCTGCATCACACAAAGAAAAAGACCTTGCAGATGTCAGTGGAAATGTATAACCGCAATACAGCCGCAGCTGTGTAATTGAAATAGGTGTCAAATAACAGACAAACCTTTTATGATGGGGGACGATCAGTCTGTTAAACCGGGCTCCAGCGCCAGTCTGACCGTGGAACCCTTCAGATTCTCAATCTTCGCGCATCACACTAATTGGCAATTTTGCTTGACCCACTGCTGACACTGACAGCCATTTGTCAGCGAGAGGCAGGCTTCGCTCTGGCTGTATACACTGGTGCTAACGCTAACGCCGTGCTGGAGCTTGTTGACTTCAGAAAAGGTGGGCCGTGGGCGTTCTTGTTAACACCTGGTGGAAAAAGGTCAGCTATTGAGGAGGATGTTTAGAAAACCTTCCAAAAAAAAAAAAAAATTACCGCAGCATGGCTACCATTTCAGCTCGCTGAGCCACACCTCTCCAAGAACGCATTTCTCCCAACTGCACCACGGCCGTCGCCTGCCAATCAACGGTCATCCCTGAGAAATCCTGTTCACTCCAAACACCTCGTAGCTGTTGCTTAGCTTGGTCACAACATGCTAAATTTCTGTCTGCACATACAGTGTAATATCCATCATCTGTTCCTCTCTGTACTGAAGTAAAGAACACAAAAAAGCAGGTCTCCTGGCCGCACTGATCTCATTCTCCAGGACATCACAGGAAGTGATGGCCAGTGTTGCCAACTCCGATAATTAACCTGTAACCTGTAGACCTGGGTTCGAGTCTCTATTTCTCTTATATTGAATTCCCACTGAAGCCTCGCCAAAGTGAAAGGTGCACTGTGTCTAACAATGCGTTTGCACTCTGCATGTGTTCAGTGTGATTACACTTTCGATTCGTGTAATCTACGAGCCGAATGTAGACGCAATGCATTGAAATGTCGCGATGGTTTAGATATTCTCGGTGTTTGGAACTGATCGCGTGGTGTTACTCAAATCAGTAGCTAACGAACAGGAAGCCTTCTTGTGCAAAGAATGTTTCAGACTGCTGCAACAATATAGAACTGCAAAAAACAAGTTGTTAAGTGCCAGTAAATCACTCATTCTCAAGGGTTCAAAAGGAGCATTCAGCGGCTTTTGCACAAGCGGAAGACGGCTTTTGAAGAAGGAAATGACGTCAACACCAAAGCTGCCTGCTGAATGGTCCAGCCAAAAAATTTCAGGCGAAGCGCTGCGAGGTAGCTTTTCTTTAACGCCCTGATAGGAGCGATCATCAAAGCCATCTAGCGGGCACAAGGGCGTTAATTATTAACGTTACCTTAAACGTATTACAACAATTATGTCACTTGTTAACACTTCTCTGACAAGTAACCATATTTTTAAAAACAAGCCCAAAAAAACCGCAACCCGCGACCCTTAATTTTTTTTTATATATATTATATTTTATCTGCGTATTATAAGAGGACTTGGCGACTCTGGTGATGCCCGCAGAGAGCAGATCCCGGAAACCAGAATTCAGAAGGTCTGCAGATGCACATGCAATTACACAGGTGCAAATAGAAAACAATTAACAGTTACTGCTCTCACGAACAGACGCATACACATACAAACGCATGCACACACACACACACACACACAAACGCGCGCGCGTGTGTGTGTGTGTGTGTGTGAATGCGCGTGTGTGTGTGTGTTTGTATGTGTGTGTGTGTGTGTGTGCGCGCGTTTGTATGTGTGTGTGTGTGTGTGTGTGTGTGTGTGTGAGTGCAAATACAACCCTAAACAAGTAGATCAGAAGGATCTAATAGCTGCAACCTCCCCTAGCATCCGTCACGTGGCCTAGTGTCCACGACTGGTAGTTTCTTGTACAAGTGTGATCTTGAAATTGGCAAATGACCTTGAAAATCAATAGGGGACCCTTCCTCTGTACCAAGAAGCTTGTTCTAAGACGTAATAGCCATCCATCAAGTTAAATCGGGGCAAAATCGACACTTTTTTGACCGGTCTGACCTTGGGATTCGACAGATGGCCTTGAAAATCATTAGGGAACCCCTCCTCTATACCAAGAAGCTTGTCGTAAGATTTCATAGCCATTCATTGAATTAAACTTGAGTTACGGTGCGAAAACCGTCAAATCGGGCAAAATTGACACTTTTTTACTTTTGTGACCTTGGGATTTGACGGATGACCTTAATGAACACCTCCTCTATGACTAGAAGCCATTTCCAAAATTTCATAGCGATCCATGAATTCTAACTGGAGTTACAGCGCGCAAACCTGCAAACAAGGTCGTGACCTCTGTGAACTTGACCTTTGACCTCGACCTTGTGCATGGACATCACTTTGATGAAGGTCAATAAGTCCTGAAAATTATATGATGATACGATGACAGGAACATGGTGAAAAAGGTGTCACAGACAGACAGACAGACGGACAGACACAGACAGACAGAAGCGTTCATAGAGCTGCTTGGTCGCAGCTAAAAATCAGAATAAGCCAGGACAGTATGTTGAATAAAAATGAAAAGTGAAGGTAGTGAAAAGTATTTTTGACCTATATTACATTGAAAAGAATTCAGCAACACATTATTTGATATTTCACTGCATAAATACAATTGATTTTTCAAAATAAACACCTATTTCAATTTTTATTCTTCTGCAACATGTTTTGAAATAAAATGGCACAGGAAAATATTTTCTACTTCATAATGTTGCCAATTGCCTTTTACAACACTTAATATTTAGGGGCTGAACACCAGAAGTGAGAAAGAGTTCAGGAGTCTAAAGAAGTGCAACAGCACAAGGTCTTTTTTGTTGGATTTTACATTTCAGAATGAACCACATTTCCTCCATTGGGGACAAAACGGGACTGCGGGCAGGTCAGTTTAGCACCCACACCGTCCTCTAACATGGTCATGCCTTTACTATGCATGCAGAAAGCAGGTTTGCTTTGTGTTATTGAAATATGCATGGCATCCCTGGAATATATGTAGTCTCGCAGACAGCATATGTTCCTCCAAACTCTCAGTGTACTTTTCGGAATTTCTGGTGCCTTCTCAGTAGTGTAAGTTTTCCTTGCCCACGGCACTGACATGACGCTTTTGAATTTATTGCTGGTAGCAGTCTAAGTGGTCCTTTTATTCTTTAGTTTGGAGCACACGGCATCCATTTTTCACAAAAAAGAAATTTCAAGTGTGATGGTCCATCGCAAATGCCTTCAAGCCCAGAGAAGTCAATGGCACTTCTGTACATTGTTAACATAAGACTTCCTGTTTGCACAATAATTTTAACTGACATTTGTGGGAGTCACAACACATTGTAGTACAGGAGAAAGGTTTGCTAAAGTAATCCTGAGCTTACGTGGTTATATGATGAGTGACTATTCTTGATGCAGTGCTGCCTTACTGATGGCAGATCTTGGGTATTCTGCTGAAGCTGGGACCCTTGCCCTTGAATCTGTTCATTATGTCATGCACCATGGAGGGTGAGATATCCAAATTCCATCCCATCTTTCTCATGCATTTGTGGGCAAATTAGCCTTCCTTGGCTGATTCTAGCTCCTGAAAGACTAGGCCTTTCCTGGAAGCTGCTTTTGCACCAAATTATGATTACAATCACCGATTGACATCAGCTGCTTCAAATCACATCATAATTTAAAATTTTTACCACATTCCTAGTCCCCCACTACCCCCATCCAAACCATTTTTGGAATGTGAATGGCAAGCATTAATGGCAGTAATGGAAGTATATTTACTAATAAAATGAAGCAGATCAGTTAGGACATTAAACATCTCATCTCCATACTGTCTGCAATGATATTCAAGTCAAAATAATTTCTCTCTCAACAGTCACACATTTTTCTGTGTCAGGTTGTATCAGCACGCAAATACATGCTTGCATTCACACAAACATACTGTCATGGTGTTGGCCTGCAGGCCCCACCCCCTGCTGCATTCTTCGCCGCCACCTTAACGGGCAACAGGTGTGTCTCGTTAAGGTGGAGGTGAAGGCTCCCTATTTAAGGGCTGCTGCAGTTCTGTTCTCTGCAGCAGTATTCTGTGTGCTGGAGCCCTGATGGTTTCTTGTGTGCTGCTGCTCCCCTCCGGAAAATGTATTTTATAATTTAAATTAAAGTTTTTCTGTATTTGTACTCAGCCTGTGCGTTTGGGTCAGCGATCCTGCTTTTGGGTACATGGTCCCTGTGCCCGCTGGATTCGTGCCTTCTTCCGGTGGGGGCAAAACCGAGACAGAATACTGCTGCAAAGAACAAAACTGCAGCAGCCCTTAAATAGGGAGCCTTCACCTCCACCTTAACGAGACACACCTGTTGCCCGTTAAGGTGGAGGCGAAGAATGCAGCGGGGGGGGGAGGGACTGCAGGCCAACACCATGACACATGCTGTACAAGCCCAACCAGTACAGACAAATACAAACAGCTATGTCGATACAAGGTTAAAACAACAAATACACACACCCACTTACATGCACAAGCATATGAAGCAATTCTATCCATTTACACACTTAATTTACCATTTTTATGGAGACCTCCCTCATATAGCTGCGCAAGCTATGGCTTGATTTTTAAATATGCCAATATTTCTGCACCCCCACCCGGCATGTCGAAATGAAGAAGTGCTTGACGATGATTGTTTGAAAATGAAGAAATCTCGCCGAGCGCATCGCATGTTGCATTGGTCCAACACTTCAGTTTGACTTTACATCAGTCGTTTAAATGTCAGGAGATAAAGCTGGAATTTAATACCCGGCAGGCAGTCAATAAAGGTTAATTAACACTGAGAGAGAGAGGCAGACCCCTGCTGGAGGAGGAGGCCTTATAATGAAATGGCTGACATAGTCTAACGCACAGATGGCTGGGAACACTTACTGCAGACTCTGCATCAACATTACTATAAACGCGCCTGGTGGAGATTCTAAACCTAACATCTCACTGTTTATCCGCCACAAAAACTCTAATTCAGGCAGATTCACAATGCCAACACCCCCCCATTATGTTTTGAGCAGGCTGGATATTTCTCAATCATTTCAAGGGCCAGTCGTCCCCCAGCTGGACTGGGTCTCATAACCTCGGTTTAAATTTTCTCTCGCTGTTGCATCGCACTGCATCATACAGCAACATAAAACCAGCTGCTTGTTAAAAAATACCGGCCTCCCAGTTTCCAGTGAGAGGAGACAGCAGCTCTCCATCTGGTTGGTCTGTAGGGTCTGAGCTCATACATAATAATACTGCTCATGAGACCAATTGTTTTTGATATACCTTATCAAAACATTACATCACAGGCCAGCTCACACAACAAGAAAAATAACTGTAGCACCACCACTGGAAAAAATGAGTTTGTGGTGACATTTCATAAGTCCCTCTCCAAGCCACGAGGCGCAAAAAAAGACAAACGAATTTCCTAAAGTATAACACCCTATTTACAAACAATCGAGGAGGATTGATGCTAGCTTGTTTGGTAGCCTAAATTTCCCCCTTTTGAAATATTAAAATGCCCATTTCCTCAGCGAATGAAGACTAATAATGAAAAAACAACAATTGGGGCAAAAAAAAAAGAAAATTTTTCAAGAAAGTTAGATTTTGATATCATTCTGAGTTCTTAGATAGCCCAAAGGCGCAAGTGTTCCCCAACTGTGTGAAAACAACACAAACATGAAATATCTGCAACGTAGATTAACTCATAGTGCACCCGTAAGGAATAAACACCTAATTAGACATCAAGTTCAATCCTTGAGTACTTGCACATCAACCCTTCATAAAATACGCAAATTCTCTCACGGTCAATAGGATACGTGTCTGAATGCAGGAAAATTGAAGCTTTAATGTGACCTTGTTTGTTGTTTTTAAATTGAGCACGTTAGAGGAAAGAGCCAATGAACATGTAAGTGTACAAAACTTTCGTTACCATGACGAGCTCCGACCGGCGCTGTAAGGGGAGTCAGTCCGCGCTCTGTTTTGAGGAGCAGGGTGTGTCCTCTCAGGCAACCAGACAGCTCACGACAGCGAGGGAGCGTGACTGTCTGTTCGTTCATTCGGCGGAAGAGAATGCACTGGCGTTTTAAGAGAGGGGGCAAGATCACAGTAGTGAGGTGCGATGACTCACCGCTACCCGTGAACACGGCCACTGCGATACATCGACGAGGGAGAGAGAGTCCGACTGCCGAACGCAGCCTCCGGGCGCAGCCAAACAGCGCAGCGCTGTAGAGATGCTGCGCGCTGCCTGCCTGGGAGTGATTCCGGGCGAACGCAGATCACTCTCCTCTCCGGGCTGCTGTGAGATGGTGCTGAAATCTTTGAGATGGATTGGAAAGCTGCTGGCGGGCGATAGGCATCCCTTCCCACGGCCCAGTCATCGGGGCTCGCAGTTCGGCAGGCGGACGGGGGGGTGCCAGGCCTCAATCGCAGGGTCAGATTAGTCACAGCGAGCGGCTTCCGGACCCAGATAACGGGAATCGCTCCAGCGCAAGGATGGCAGTAAATTTCCCCATTACGTGCCTTAATCTCATTTCACTTGATCTGCTTTTCCTGCCAAAATGCAGAGACGTGGTGATGTCAACATCTCAGAGCCACCACCTCCCCTGCAGCTCGACCTACGTCCAGCGGCCCGCGCGCTAGTGCTGCGTCTGCTAGCCGAATCAAAGTGGCCTTTGCCCGTCACCCGGGCAACAGAATTAAATTGATGCAAATTGGCCACTATTTTAAGCAGCAGAAGGGCTGCAATGCTATGGAAAGTCTTGAATAGCAAGCGATGCATTGTACTGGGAAACCTAGGGAAAAATAATCGTACTGCGAAGCTGGTTGGAATGAGTGCGTTGGAGAGCCTGCCTGTTTGCATGGCTCTTAAGCTAAAGCCAATAACCAAACGCCTCCCCATGTGCTCAACATTCATTCACTGATTCTTCCACACCAGTGGGAACAAAAAACGTTTCTCGAGATTGTCCAGTGATCCAAACAAACCGCATCTCATTCAACAGTTAGAGACCTTGTTAAGCCGCTAATTATGATCAGAGTTGAGAATGAAAAATTTGGGCCAAAACTGAAAGTAATATGATGTCAGACCTGCAGTAAAAGGGTTAGCCACCACCGCACTACAGCATGCAGAACTCCAAGTAAAAATTAATTGAAGAGAAATTATCTTCCAGCATCAAGTTATTTAAGGCAATTATAGTTCGTTTTTGATACCAAATTCCCCTTGCAGGGCAGGGAACTGTAGCACCAATGAGAAGATCTGCTGGTTAAGGCATGTATTTTATTTTCTTGATGCAGACTAACGGTGAGCAACTAGCCAGAGCAAAGTCACGGCAGAGGTCAATTTTTAAAAGCTGCCCTCTAATCCTGCTTTTCTGGCAGATGTTTGTTTCGGAGCGCACTCTGAAGGTTATAAAAGCAACATATAAGCGCCTCTCATTCATCATTATCCCACAGTCATTACCCATCACTCAAAACCCCGGCGCTCTGTGTGGTGCAGACGGCTGAGGACTGGATTTAGCATGCAAACCCCGACTCAGGGAGGATGAGATGAGGATCAATAATCTGTGTCTTTTTTTTTTCAACCAGCCTCTTCTATATTTATTTCCTTCTGTGTGGAAAACATTTTTTTTTCAGCCATAACCTTTCATTCTTCACGGTCCATTTATTTCCATCAAAGAATAACACAAACGACAAAAAAAAAAAAAAACCTGTACGGACACAGCATCCATTTTACATCAAAACCAAATGGCATTCAGCGGCAGGGCGTCCAAAATTGATTTGAAATTGAGTCATTATCATGTCTTTATATACAAGTAATCACAAGTAAACCAGCAAACAAGGAGGAAGGCAACTCTGACCCAAGGCAGCATCATTAGCAACTGATCCACATGCTGACTCTTTGTCAGACTGATCGCTGGCCTTCACACATCTGAGACACAAATTGATGCAATTTCTATAGCAGGAAGCAATATCAATGGTTTATGACAGTGTGAGCCAACCAGGGGAGTGTTTACACAAACACAAAGAAATAAACTGAATTGAAGTGCTTTACGCCTTTCATACGCCGTATGCACCACTGTAACTTGGTTTTAAAATTTAGCATTTGTTCTCTCGCTCCACCTCGGCGAATTTGTGGTCAGTGCTCTGCCACAAAATGGCCGCATGCATCGCTTTGGTGCCCAATACACACTGATGACGGCTGAGGAAAGGTGCTCCGTCATCAGTGCAAAGAGCTTTGCATCGGTGAGCAATGGGTGATAAACATTCAATCATCTATCACTCTATTCTCAATGTACACAACGCATGGGTATCGCACTGCCGTGAAACGACAATGGAATTTATGAAAGACGAGCCAGATTTAAGAGTGAAGTTTTGCGGAAATAAAGTATTCATAACAATATGCCATCTTACGTCATGCAGACATGTAGTATGGCCAAAACACAACCAGGATCACAAATATTCAGGTAAGTAGAAAAGTCCTCAAGTATGTACCCTCGCTCTGCTATCTCAAGCTAATTTGTACCATCGGATGCACTCAGTTGTTTCTGCCCTACACAGGACTGAGAAATACCTCCCACATTCAGCATGGCAAAATTTGACTGAGGAAGCCATAACCGTACTGAGCACTCAAATAATGACTCCAATACTGCAATGATGACTCCAAGTTTTCTAAGTCATTGAAATGGTACCCCAATAATGAATTCAATACTGAGTTGAAAAACATGAAAATCAGGCAAATCACTTTCAAAAATGCAGGCGCGTAGGTTCTTGTGATAATAATGCATGGCAGGGGCATAGACTCCTTTTGAAATTTGTGCTGTGATAATAATGCAAGCCAAATTTGAAAACAATCCACCGTATGGCTTATTAATAAAGCTGACAAAAATTCACCCTCCAACACTACATTTTTTAATTAAAAAAAACAGAAAAATATCTATGAAAACCTGTTGGACCACGTTCAAATTGCAGGTGCACAGTTTGTCATTGTGCTCATAATGCAGCCAAGTTTGTCCACCGTATTGTTTAGGAATGGAGCTCAAGACAAAATTCACCCCCAATATTCAATTTTCTAATTCGAATAATTGCAAAATCTCAATGAAAATTAGTCAGATGACGTTAAAAATCGTCATCTGACGAAGTTTCTCATGGTGATAATAATGCCTGCCAAGTTAGAAAAAAATCCACCATCGTCTTACTAGAAAAGTGACAGACAAAACTGCACCCACAGATGGACGGACAGATTGATAAGTTGATCCTTGTGCAGGTATAAAAATGTTTACCAAATTAAGATCGATGTTAAAAAGAACCAGTCACAAAATGGCAACAATATTGTCTGGTAAATGGAAAAGCAGGTATGATAATATTTGGCACTCTGACATAAATATCCTCCCTGCCCATGTTCAGGGTCACAACAGAATTGAATATAAAGTCCTTAACACAAATAAATTACGTCAGGTTTCATCGTGATGACAACATAGTAGCTGTATCTACAGTTAATATGGACCTGGTGACAACAGATAGAAGGCAGGTAATGAGCGAATCATTCCAGCCAGGAAGTAATATTTTACTCTCCAGTGCATAATGTATATGGAGAATGCAACTGTCTTCTATGCTCATAGAATTGGTTTGATTATTTAGCCTTGGCCAGCATGCTCCGCAATTTGATCAGTGTGTGAGATTTGCAAAAAATCTGAAAATGGAATCTTCTCAATCCTTTATGGTTTATTCAGTGTCATACATTCACCCGATTTTATTTGGTTACCTTTACTGGTCAGATATTAATGTAGATTAATCTGTTTTTTTATACAACGTATTTAATGAATATGGCATATCCATATTGGCGTTCAACACATAAGTCAACCTCAAATACCACTATATATACACACCCACACACATCTTCAAGTGAGCACAGTGGATTCCAATAAATACAGATCACATCCTGCAAACTGCTCAGTACATTCTCGTTAGGCTTCGGGTCCAAGAACCCAGACCAAGAATAGTTTGATAAGATTAGCCAAGGACATACGGATAAGACAATGTAAATTCCCTAAAAAGCTATCAGCTATAAGCTAATAAAAAGTTAATGGCTATTCTATAGTTACCCAAAATGTTTTCATTTGAAGAAGTAAAGCTCTAAAGGAAAGATCTGGGCTGGCTGCTGAACAGTGCCAAGAGTCAAGCTGTGCTGTTAAGAGGAAAGTGCCCTTTATCCGGCTCAGATTGGCTGACCGTAACAGCTGAATGATGTTGATTGGCTGCAGGTGTTGCTGAGGGCAGTGACAAGTTGGCCCTTTCCATCTAAGTGCTACTATGCTTTTTTTTTTTTTTTTCACTAAACCATTATCAAGACTCATTTTGAGCCTTCGGTCACAAGTTCTAGTGGAAGGAGAGCTAAATGTGCCTTGCTTCAGTGGCAAGGCGAGCTTATCTGTAGAACTGTGCCAAGATGCAAAAGGTCACAGCAAGTCCAAGGGCTTTTCCCCGGGAATATACGATGCTCTATCCCAGAAGCAGTGATGGTCGAGGGATGGGGAAGGGAGCTGTAGGGATCACAGTGATGACAAGCTCATGAAAAACGTTTACATGCATCAGGGAAGAGATTCAACCTCGTCCTTGTATTGCTCCTGAAAAACGCTTTGTCATTTATGAGTGAGGTACAGTATTTATGTTGAGGAGTATGGTATACCATCCTTTAGCCCTGAGTCCATCATTTTTAAGCTTCATATGATTTTTTCCCACACCACCTCACACCCCAGCACCTTGGCTTTGCTCATTTATAATAGGTGAGGACATTTTGGTGCAGGAATTTCAGAGAATGAAGCACATCCTGAGCCGGGCAGTTCAGTTTAATCCGTACTGCTCTGTCAGGTCCAACACCACAGCCCTCCTCAAAACTCCAGCTCTGCCCCCTGGGATCGTGTTTATAGGCAGTAAAATCCGGGACGCGCAGCTTTTATTGCCCGGCCATTGCCAATGGATCTTGGGTTTCACCTTGAATGCCCGACAGCCAATCCCAGGTCCCCTCCGCATTTTTAAAAATAAAATTCACAGAGGAGAGGGCGGTTTTCTGCGATTAATGAGGATGTAAAAGAACGCCAGTTTGCATACAAGGCTGAACGTCACTGCGGTGGGTTTCTAACAGCTCGGAACGGAGCGTGAAGTCTCGCTATATTAAAGCCGGTAATGGAATAACGTGTCACTGGGTTCGCACGGCGCCGAAGCAAAAGCGACTGCGCTCTTCGGAGAAGCGACTCCCGCTTCCGAGACGGAGGGGGCTGCCGTCTGACTGACACTTCTGCGCGAAAATCTCAGCTCCGAGGAGATCAGCGTCTCGCACGCATCATTAGGATTTTGACTCTGTCAGGCTTTGTCGCGGCCGATAATTGCCGGCGATTCTGAGGAGCCGGGAGCGCAGAGAGAGAATTGCCCGCAGTTTCCCTTCTAGCTCCGGCGCGAGACGTCTTTCACAGAGGCATCTTAGGAGAAATCATAACCGACATTGATGAATGCAATTACCATTTCAGCTGTACAAAATGTCCACAGTCCTCATGCGGTTATTGAAATGTGCATTAAGTGTAATTAATAAACTAGCATTTTAAGGACGTCGGTTTCATCAGCCCCTACATCGTTTAGAACCAAATATTGGTCATTGATACAACGATACCTGAAAGAGATCTTGTGGTTTCTAAATATAAACACCAATGCAAACCTGAAGGCATCAGTCAGCACAGCTTGAGTCAGTATTTTTATATGGGGAGGGCAGAGAGAGAGTCTCTGTGTCTGTATGTTTATACGTGATTCTAAAGTCCCAGAGGCAAACGAAAGAAGAACTAATTTCACAACGTGTATGGCGTTTACAGAATGCATGTACACCATGTACTATGTGCAGCTAAGTCTTTTGGTGGCTCAACTAGAATCATTGACTACAAAGCCTTGTGCGAGGACCAGCTCTAGCTATGCCTCGCCTCAGGGTTATCAAAAATTATTATGACCAAGTAATTCATTCCACATACTAATTAAATATCTTCAAGCATCTTGTCATCTTTTAGTTGATCTGAAAGGCCTTTTAGCGCAAGGATCTCGTACTGACTTGCCAATTGTCTCTAGCGTCATCAGGCCTTTGATGTGATCCTGCGCTGGAGCTCTTAATACAGTGATTGATTAGGAAAAGATTGGATGGAGCAGAAATCCCAAAAGACAGCAGAGACTGCAGCCCAACAACAACACAGTTTCACAGCCCTGATAATGAGTGCTCAGCCTCGTCATGTCTGTCACCATTGGCTTACCAGGAGAGCGACGTTATTCACACACTAGCTGAGATCTTCATCCCACTAACCCAAATTTCTTTTCAAAGATAAAGTTACATTTTATTATCGGATACGGTGGTCAATGCCCCAGTAATGCCTGAAACTCAAGTGAAAAATTATTATTTTGTCATCAAGGACCCAAAATATTTATATCCACTAATACACAAATGTCCAAATGTACACCAATGGTTGCAAGCATAAAAAAATTGTTCTGAGAAAAACATTTAGATAATGCTATAATCTCCCATTTTTGTTCTTAGTGCTGTATAAAAATGAGTCAGAAAAAATGGCACCCTCCCCTTTCAGAGCGTCGCCTAGTGCTGTAACAGATTGAAAAAATTCATGCAAATGGTGGCCCCCACCACAGGGAGACGACTCTCATCAGCTCTTCTCCTGGATTCGAGTCACTTCCCTTGATTAACCTACAGCAGGTAGTCACAGTAACACATTCACTTGTATTGCAGAGGTTAATATGTGCTGCATCCCAAGAATGGGACAGTGATCATTACTGAGATATTGTAACTGCAGATATGAGCAGTAAATACTCAATAGAAAAAAATGTGCATAATTTTCTATCGAGCAATTTTTTGTAGTTTATTTATCAAAAAAAAAAAAATCACTGAGTGGTACCATATGGCTGGAGGAAAATGGACCAGTCAAAGGGTTAACAGCCAAATGAAGCATCAACTGCATTATACACTCTGGTAACTCGAAAGTCAAAGCATTTTCATCCCGCATCAGATTCCTGTAGCTTTCTTTTATTCATTTCTCTTGTCATTGTCATTTGGCACAATGCGTAAACAATTTTATTCCCAACAACACGTCCCCAGAAAAGAGCTCGTTGCATCAGATTACCGCTGGCTGTGTTCCCAACAGACACTGCAAAGCTGCAATGTGCCCAAATCTATTCCTCTCTCAGTACAGCTTCAGTTTCCCGCAGTATGAGCTTACAGGCCTGGACTTGAAAGGCATCTTTAGAAGAAGCAACACATGTATGTCCTCGGGATGAGAGACCAAGGGTCCGTCCCAATATACACACTTCCACTCAGAATTGACCCGAGCTTTAATATTTGCGCGTTCCCGCGAAGGGCAAGGGTGTCTCAAACTGTAAGATGATTAAGGGAAGTGTTTTTTTAGCCCTTAAAATTCCCTCTTAATTGTAAGGGCCGGGTGATGCTCACTTCGAACTGAAGGGAAGAATGAATTTCGCAGGATGCACTCCGAGACTATCAACTGGACAAGTTTTCCAGGAAGATGGCAGCTGTAATGAAAAAAGCATCACACAATTGTAAGCAGTTTTTCCGTAAGCATGCACACAAACAATCCAAAACATGTCGAAATGTGTTATGTTTGTGGGTATACACTTTTATCTGAAAGTGTTGATTTAGAATATGAATGCTTGAAAATCGCCGATTCACGTTGTCGCCAGTATGATATGCACAGGGTTCTCTGTATAGCAGTAATGCTTCACGCATTTGGCTAATGTTATCGTTATATTTGATGAGCATGCTCACGTTTTACGCGTGTTATATTCCAATTTCTTTGAAATTTGCGTCGTGACACGACCTGGTTTGTGATTTTGAATGCGAACATACCACGACAGCTACCCGGGTGTCGCTGCGTATGTCAACTTTCAAAGTTATAATGATCGCTCTGGCGAGCCATGCGATGAGTCGGTAACTGCAGAATGTAGGCTACCCTTCAGTGTACAAAACTGATACAGACTACATGGTAGAATGTAAACTCCTCGAAATAAGTGCAAGAAGCGTACGTCAGCCATACGCGTGACGTACGTGGACACCGGTGTTACAACAATTTGCATGAAGTGGCGTCCCAATTCTTAGGTGAAATTCCCTTCCCCTCAAAACCACCCCTTCATCGTTGAGGGAAATCTTAGAATTTAGTGTACTTGAAACCAAGGGTTAAGATTAAGGGAAGAGAATTGGGGCCCAACACTCACCCAGATTCCTCTTATTACTATTGTTCTTCTTCAAGTTCTTCTTGGTGTGGACGCTAACTTTGAAGTGCTACTCCTCTGTTATTATTGTACATACAGTCATGAAACTTGACGAGTGCATTCTGCATGTCAGTGCGCAGGCGTTATCTGGGCCTGATTTTGCATAAAGAACAGAGGAGGCATGTGCTGTACGTCCAACCTACGCAAACACTAATTACACGCCATCGTCCCGAGGTGTAGGTTATTTGAACTTGTTTAATAAAAGGAGCTGTGTCACCATCACTGCACACGCTCAGAAATTACATCCTAAGAAAGTGAATCTGCATGATGGCAAGTTATAATCTGATCCAATCTTTGCCAATTATTGTTTTGAATTGTATTTCTACATTTTAGTTATTCCAGCATAATGCTTCTTATATTGATACCTTTCTATGGAAATTTGATGATTCAAAGCCCTATTTTAAGCTTTGGCCACGGGACACAAAGAATGTAAGCTCACAGTCATCACCAGTAATCATAGAAGTAGAACAATACCTTCCAGATTTTGACTTGCAGTTGAATAAATTCACTTAGTTCACAGTCGCCAGCATATCGTGACACAGCTCCTTTAACTTACTGGAGATCACCAAGATTAGCCTACTATTTTTAGATATGAAACAAAGTAGAACATTGATGAGTCACAGGGCAGCAACATTAGATGCAGCTCTACTGATATTCATAGACGCTGGAGCTGTGTGTTCCAACCTTATTGTGCTTTTTTTTTTTTAAACTGCAATGTTGCCTTCATCTACAGAAACGGATTCACTCTTTGGCCAACTGTCTGGAAGGGAGATTCACTCCTGGTTGCAGGATGGTCTTCTTTTATTTTCGCGCTTGCAGTGCTCTTAAATTAGATTTGCGTACCCACACGCACGCACGCACGTCCATGCACACACACACAGGGGCGCTCACTCACACACACACACACACACACACACACATGCGCGCGAACACACACCACAGGCACAACAGTGAATAGAACACAAGTATTTTGTTACACACATTAATCAAAAAATCATGGATTGCACCCTTGAAGAATGATTAAATGTTTACAATCCCATAATACAACGGCTTGATTACTGAACATAATTATATTGTCTCAGTGTTTAAAATATGATTATGAAGGAATACAAAAGTATTTTTTTTTTCCTATTATACACA
Organism: Gymnothorax reevesii; assembly: GCA_029721435.1. NCBI lineage: Eukaryota > Metazoa > Chordata > Actinopteri > Anguilliformes > Muraenidae > Gymnothorax > Gymnothorax reevesii. The sequence continues at coordinate 7,035,311 of CM056580.1, read as the reverse complement.
GTATAGTCTGTAGTATGTAGCGTGCTGAAACCTCAATGACATGCGTAGAAAACGGACATTTTTTAATTGTAATAATTGCTCAGAAGGGTCTGATGGGAAGACATTCACCCTGCTGAGATTTTGTTGCACTTGGTGTATCCATTTACACCCTCCCTGACTGTAACTATGATTAAAGTTGTGTGTGTGTGTGTGTGTGTGTGTGTGTGTGGGGGGGGGGTTCGTTCAGGGAGGCCAGAAATGTCCAAATCATGGAGCGAAATTCGATGAAAATACCCTCAGATGGATGTCTGTCTCATCAGTCCATACTGACCTATTCATTCAACATTCACTAAAAATGTCAGATATTTACATGACATGGTGCAAATAAATATTTCTACATACATTACATCATGCAGATAAATTATGAACATCTGTGGTGCACACAGATTTTTTTTTTTTTTTCCTGTCTGCATTTTGTCGTTAAGAGATTCTGCATCTCACTCTGATAAGTACTCTGATGAGTCACCGGAGAACAGAGAGGGTCATGGGAGAGATAAATCTTGCAATTACAGTTATAGTTATGCTCATCACATAGCACATCATGTATTAAAAAACATCACCGCTGATCCGGAACTCTTGGTTTAACACAAATCCAAGTGAAAGGCTTAAATCTGAATTTGTTTATTTCTGTTGGCTTTTTGGCAGGATTTCTTCCTCCTAGTAGAAAATCCACTCTCAGGTTTGCTTCCACAGCCAGTTTTTTTGCAGTTGTTTATTTATATATTTGTAAACTTTATCATCATATATTCAAATGGGCGCGTGACCTACTTCCAAGCAGTAAGATCACATTTTCTCCCGGGAAACTTGGCTGCTGGTGTTGCACCCAGGATGTGTTGAACCGAATCACTAACAAGCCTCTGAAGAAACTCCGACAGCGAAAATCAAGACACTCTTTATCTACGGTTGAGCAAAGGCCAGCCTATTTAAAAAAAAAAAAAGCCTCTGCCCTCTTCTGTACGTACAAACAGCCTTTCACCAGCTTCGCACAGGTAAAATATTCAGCATCTGAGAGCAACTACTCATTACATATTATCTGGTCAAAGTGAAAACGTGCCCTGTCAGAGCTGATTTGACACAGGTCATTGCACTTTGCGTTCTATATATCCATAGCGCATTACAATAGAAAATGCGCAATTGCGTTTATTAATGTCATTGTGCATGTGCACCGGTTACCGCAGCGACTGATTGACCCTTTACAGAGTCACGGTAATTACCAGAGCCATTCCATCACACTTAGTGATCAAACCCATCGTCCATAATTATTTGTGACATGGAATCAATTAGGCCACAGATTCTAACATGATTCTCGCAATAGAGATATAAATATGCACAAATTTATGCTGTCAGACCTCACTTCTCAAACACAATGCTCTTGAATGCAGAAACAAAAATAACTACTTGTGCCACTACCCATATACTTAATCCATATATGAATGTAAAAACCTCTCAGGGCACTAGTTACATCAAGAAAATAAATGATCCCAAGAGGCACCATAATAAACAGTATTGATTACCACAAAATGGCTGAATAGCAAAAATGCGCTATGGGTTCTCTGTACAGTAAATCGACCGATACAGTGGATGAAGCGGTCCTGAAAACGCTTATTTTACCCACATGCTTCCTGAAGCATCTGAGCCGGGCTCTACTCTCATTTTTCATCTGAGGGGTATTACTTGCCTCTGTGTTCAAAATTTTACTACACAAGAATACTTCCCCATGAGGAGCTTCTGAAATTACTTTAGCATTTAGCGCACACACATTTTCAGAGCATGTTCTCCTAAAATGGGAGCCCTGCACATCCCTGCCAGCTCGTCCGAGAATAAATGTATTCAGACATAAAACACGAAGATTACACAAGCAAACAATTTTCCTTTCCAGCCTTAAATCAGGCTCTGATTCATTTGCCGTCTGTGTGGTGAATTATACGCCTGCTAAAAACCTGGGAGTCACATTTGCCCACACCCATATTTTAAACCAATCATAAAATGTTGGTGTAGGAGACGCGTGATCAAGAGGTGCAAAGACTGTTTGTCCGTTCCCGAGAATGGTGAAGGTACGACAAAATCATAATCCATCCCCCATTCAAAGTGATCTTCCCCAGTCAACAGGCCCTGTTCTAATGCTCCTGCCATTTTCAGAGAGATGACAGGAAGTCTTCATCTGTTACAAGTTCACACTGTTAAAAAATTGTTGGAATGTCGTCAAATCTTGGTCCTTTCAAAATAACGCTGGTTTGTTGGGAACAGAATCTTATGGGGAAGTAGGGGACACAGCAGGAATGTGATATAACAGAAATCGTGGGTGGGGTGTAGTTTGAGCCGGAGCCCACAGGACTGCCTTCCTCAGGAAGCAATTAAATATTAACCCCACTCTAAATGTCCTGACAGCTTCCATTTTTCATGGGTTTTCCCCCCACAGGAAGCCCTGCGGCCATTTTTACAAAAACCTGCCTTCTATTCACATAAAGGCCTTCAGGCTGAATTAAAACCTGAACCCCTTCTCGTCCTCTGATCGACAAAACACTGCACCTGGCCTCATCCCGGTCACTGGAGCTTTGCAGCTTGGCGACCTTCACCATCAAGAGAAATTTATTTCTTCATTTTACTCTTATAATGAAATTCAGAATCGTCTTTTACTTCCTAAATAGGAAATGTTGGCACGCTTAAAGTTTTGTTGCAGTAACTGCTAAGTTACTCCACGGCAAGTGATATTTCCTGAACCTCACTGCATTGGAACCATTTCAATATGGTTGTGTCTTATATTCAAAAAAAAAAAAAAAAAAAAGCAAGGTAGTAGACAGAAGACTGCACACCAGAATAAAACATTATAAATCATATTAAAGGGTCAACTATATGCTAACCCTGTGATGTCAATGAATAGCAGTTAGTGGGCGAAGGCTGAAAAAGCTAATTAGCGCCTTGTCCATTAACCTCCATTCATAGTCATCACGAGGTTAGCACACAGCATGGACTGTCCCTTTAAGACAGATTTGCTAAATAGTTTTTGTAGTGAGAACCAAATCACGTCCCTCCCCCTGCTCCCAAACGTGTTGCGGGACGGCTAACATGAATGAGCGTTTTCAGTCATCAGCCAGAGTCTCCTCTACATCAAAATTCAGCGCGCGTCGAAACGTCGCAGTCCTGCGCGGAGCGAAATGCTCACCCAGTGCCTCACTGCGGCGACCATATGCGCACTGACAACTCGGCTCACGTTTATATTTAGAAATATCGCCCCAGGCTAAGCAATGTACATAGCAAATTGCCAGAGCTCCATCGCAGATTTCCACTGATTGATCTGCCTTGTAGAAACGCTAGCTCTCCATATCATTACGTGCGTGTGTGTGTGTGTGTGTGTGTGTGTGTGTGTGTGCGCGCGCGCGCGCCTGACGGTGTCTCATGCATCGACCGTTTATTTGAATTGCTAAATAAATAAATATTCACGCATTTGGTAATTAGGCTCATCAGTAGGGTTGTGAGCATTAGGGTTAACCGCAAGATTAGGCTTAAATTACATGGATTTGAAGTCTATATGATGCGCTCATTGAGACCAGAGTAAATAGGATGCGCAGCTGGTGGGGAGAGGAGGTGCTATTTACAGAAACATTTGCGCGGAGCCATTTAAAACACTGGAGTACGTGACAGCGCATGACCGGAACCACACAGCGAGGAGTCATCTTTAATGGGCCGAACACAAGGCCAAGACGCAGCCATACATTAGCATAGTATTACCGCTCCAGAGGACATTTGGTCGGGTTCTACAATGTCTCGCGAACTAACTACTGCAATGCAAACAGACAAATTACTTACGCCGTGTCCGTGCCCACACACAGAGATCGCTACACGAGCTGCTGTTATTAATCATTATACTTCTCCTGCACCAGATCCACATTAACTCCAGCAACTAAAAATGTACCCTCTGCACAGACGCAGTGTTCCCTGTACGTTTCTGCGACTCAATGTTCTGCTTTTCCGCTTCATAATTCAGCACATCGGATTTTTACAGCAGGAACTGGTAGCTTTAATGTTAAGGTTTCACCAAAGAACACCCAATCAGGACCTTCAGTCCAAACTCAGCCCTGGTTCTCTATCCTCATAGGTAATTAACTAACAAGAGCACACAGAGCCTCCACCAAGGCCCCAAAGGTCCCAATATAACCGCCCTCTGTCTCAATGGAGAAGCCGTCTCTTCAAAAAATCCAGGATCCAGAATTTGATCCAGATCACAATGAAATCACTCGCTGGGCCAAGTCACACCTCTGGCAAAAATTTAATTAAAGCTGTCCTTACTTTTTTCCGTTATGTTGTTAACAAACAAACATATTCACAAACTGAAGGGGAACCATCACTTCCTTGGCAGATGTAATCAGTACCTCTGTTGACCCCGACTGTCTTTACTATTGGGCAATAACAAAGGAGATTGCACAAGGAAGTGTAGGTTAAAAAAGTAATCTATCAAACTAAGGACATTAAACAACTTCAGAAAAAACAAATGGTCAAAACACGGACGATACGGCAAAATTAGGGATGAACAAGCATCCTCTTAACCCTTAGAGCGCTGAAATAAATTTAAAAAATATATAAATGTAATTATCTTGTGCCGTTAAAAACCCATCATGGTGCGACTTGTATAAAGGAGCCCCCCTGTGGGAGCTCTTTTAAACAAGTCGCCACATGAGGTTTTCAACAGCTTTGATTTTGATATCTTACATCATTGAGTGACATTTAGCGCTCTAAGGGTTAAACTGTTACTGGCACTCGTGATCCTCAAATGGGTTTTCACACCTCCGCCCAAGAATAAGAGCTCATTAGAGTAAAACCAGCTGATCCAATTATAAAGTCGAGATCACTATAGACACGCCCCTTTGCAGGATGATTAGCGAATGAGCATTCAGTGGTGGAGCAGTGGGGCCGTCACACCCAGTTAAGGGAGGGAGGGGAACCTGCAGCTGTCGGCACTTGAGACCTGTGATTTAATGACCCTTGGTGTGTACATTCATAATGTATGTAGCGTGGAGGAACGGCTTCTCTTTAATGCAGTGTCACTGCCTAACGGACAGGAATACGCAGCCCCTGAGGTGAAGGGTGAAGCCGACAGTCATGCATAACAGCTTGAGTGTTTGAGGGGTCACATGCTCTTTAGGTTGAGTTCACGCCACAGGGCTGTAGCCCCGATTTTCTACTCACCGCCGGTTTTTGGAGATCAGCGACCAAAGCCCCCAGATCAGAGGCAAATCGGCGTTCGCTCGGCGCAAATCGCCGCACAATCCTTGTATGTGTGAACTGTTCAAGGACGCAATATAAGAGCTTACCAATGTCTGAAAGATACCTGAAAGATTTCAAACAGGCTAAATATCTTGTCGCGTCGGGGGCGGATCTGGGAGCTGTGCAAGGAGCAACAGCCAATGAGAGTGGATATGGGAGATGGGGAGGAAAAGTGGACGGATACAGGAGCTGTCGCCAGAAACCACGGCAACGTGACAACAACAGCTGCAACTGCTATCTGCAGATCAGCACACAAGCAACTAAGCACGGTCCATTCTTATGAGCATCCATTTTATAAGGAAAAAAATCCTGTCCCCTCGCAAATTTACAAAATGCAGGGGGGCAGGAAAAGACTTATTCATATTCTTGAAAGAAGCGCCACCTGATTGGCTGATATAACATCCCATGATTGACACTCTCATCCGCTGTTTTCCTGAGATTTGTCAGACCTTGCGAAGTACTTCAAGTAAGCCAATCAGGGAGTGGTTCCTTCATAAATATTAATAAGTCCTCCCCTGCCACCCTACATATTTGAAAGCAGCGTCCCTTAACCACGAGGTTCATCCTCATGTTACATAGTGTAGGTGTTGCATAACTGTGCTCAATACATGAGGTGTTCGATGACAGAAGTACCGTCCAGTGCAGTGTTTTAGTGTTGGGAAAGTGTCAGTGTGAACCTGTCTGCAAGTCCTGCACGGTTCAAAGGATACCGATGGAAAAATTATGCAAAATTTAAAATGTTATGTTTCAACCTCAACCTCGAATACTTTTTCCACAAATCCACTATCCTATTAACAAGAGCCAACAAGCAAAACAGCTGTGTCACCTTCCGAAATGCTTCCTGACCACCCTGGACATACATGTCACATGTGAAGCGTTAGACTGAGAGGGTGGGATCTATTGACTCAACGACGGTGTTTTATGCTTGAGATGACGCCTAAAGCCGTATTTCGAGGCACCAGACCCACACCTCAGAGTAAATAGCTAGTGCCATTCAGAGTGCATTTAAGGGCCGTTTTCGGCTCGGCTGAGCAATGAGACACAAACAAGCGATAGCGACGACATTAAGTGATGGCAGCTGCCAGGGAATGGACAGCAGTGTGTGTGTGTGTGTGTGTGTGTGTGTGTGTGTGGATGCACAGTGCATTACTGCCCAAGAGGGCATTATGTAACGTCTACTCTTGTGTCTGTGGGACCTGAAATTCAATTCAATAAAACTTTATTAATCCCCTTCGGGCCTTGAAATGGGGCAACAATGCGTGCAGATGGTGCTCTATCCATCCACTCAATATGAAACTCCAGACAAGTCTATTTAAACACACATTTATACCTATACATGACCATCCGCCTGTCAGGTTAGAGAAACAGTTACATGCATCTGCTGAAGTGCAGTCATGAACCAGAGGGCCAGTGTTTGCCAGAATCTACAGAGAATCCCATCATTAATTTTGATGCATTCCAGAAACTTCCGTCGGCAGCACTTAGAAGATGCACTGCTGGTCAGAGCTTGCACACCACGCAGTGCACTAAATTCCGAGGCCACTGGAGCACAGTGGATCGATACGGACCTGTGCTCGCAAATACTGGAGATTTGTCCTCTAATCATCATCCTCTGTTGAAGATAAGATTTCCTGGGATTACTGAAATTTATGTTTTCTTTTCTCCGTAATGACACAATGCCCCGCGTCCCAGAGCTCGAAGTTCCGGCGGTTTCTGCAACACCAGCGGCGCCATCGACCCGCGTTTGCTCCCTCACGTTCAAGCGTAATGAGACAATTAGTCACTACACAAAAGAAAGAGTCCACAGATCTGGATAAGCTGCGCCTTTAGACAGCCGCTAATGAACATTAGGGCTAAGATTAGCAACAAAGGATGGCGAGAGAATTCCAGGGCATCTCACGGATAACATACGAATGAGCCGATCTCTCCGTGACCGGACTGAGCAAGCGATGAGTCGATACACCGCAAAAAAAAAAAGTCTTAACCAGTCTCTCAGTCCTGTTGAAAAGACTAAGGGCCTGATTTACTAAGACCTTTAGCACATGCAAAATCTTTTTGCCCGTGCAAAACCAGTAACATTGCCCATGATTGGCCAGGGTACTTGCCTTGCACCAATCAGTGGCAAGGTTTCTGATTTTGCACGGGCAAAAAGATTTTGCATGTGCTAAAAGTCAGAGTAAATCAGGCCCTTAAAATCTAACTTTTTTTCGCCCCACAAATAAAGAATTTTAGCTTGTTTTTAAGTCACTGCTAACTTCTTAATTGCTATTGTCTTACCCCACTTCGCAAGCTTACGCGCAGTATGTTTGCACCATTTTGCAAAATGAGTAACAAAAAGTTAAGATTCTCTAATGAATACTCCTGAATTATACAACTATAAGAAAGTAAAATAAGATTTTATACCGGGAGGCCGAACTATAAGACTGAGATTAATTTACTTTCTAGATTTTGTGGAGTGTGCAGGGGGTTAGGTGTTTGTCCCAGGTCAGCACTAACGCACCCGGCAGACCAAGAGTCTAAGCATTGAGCCTTTTTAGCTCACTTTCACTGGGATTCAGCCTACGATTGAAGGCCGTTTAAAAATTTGATTCTCAGAAAAAAGAAAATGGGATATATCACAGCAGGTAACTTACTTTTTGGGGGGAGGGGGTGGTATGCTGCCAAATTATTTGTTTAGAGGTTTGATTTCTCATTTTCTCCCACATAACGCATTACTGTACCGTGAAAACGGTAATTAATCCATTTATTAATTATACTTGCTGCAATTATCTCAGTCGCAATTAGCAAACTGCAGAAAGGTCACAGACTGTGCTCCGAGCGCCGTGGAAACAGAGGGATAAGAGAAGGAGAAACAGAAGCCACTACGCAATTATTTCAGTCGAAATATTGCAATAATTCTGTACGTGTGTAAATGCTGCTCAGTGAAGCCAGCGTGCATTTGGACCACAACAAACAGTGAGCGCCGTAATTCGCTGAGCAGCGAGCCGTTTTTTTTTTTTTTTTCTTTGCTGCTTTGGTTCCGTCTGCCGAGTCAATCACTGAATCTTAATCCAACTGACCGTGCATTTTACATGCTGAAGGCAAGAAGTCCCGCAAACGAGCAGGAACTGAGGATGCTGCAGTACAGGCCTGGCAGAGCATCACCAGGGACGACACCCAGTATCTGGTAAAGCCTACGAGTTACAGACTTACAGTCACTGCATGCAAAGGATGTGTTGCCAAATACGAAAAACAATTATTTCATTCTGCATGATGTTAAACTGCCCAATATTTTGAGATGAAACTGAAAATTTGGGGGGGGGGGTGGATCACATACAAAAAGTGCTGTCGCTCATTAACTGTTTGTCCAATATGGATGAAAACATTTTAAATCATACAGTCTTCAACTTCTGTCCTTCCATCCAAACCAAAAGTGCAGGACACTGAAGTTCTTGCTCTTTTATCGCACTACAATGCACAAGATCCGAAAGCAGTGAATGTCAGGTTAAAGTTGACGCTGTGAGCTTTGATCAGTGGGCATGTCCTGGACATCGGTGCTGCTAAAAGGAAGTAAAGGGCCTTTCGTCGCATTTTCACAGTGGGATGCCTGTGGAATGCAGTGTATGTGTGAAGAACAGTAGCGCGTTGGCTGTATTGTGCTGGGAGTTGTCTCACCAGTGGAGCGTGTTTTCGTGGTTTTCCTCTGTGACGGGGGAGACGGTGTCTCTTTCCCGCGGCGGAGCATAACAGCTGCAGACAGGAGCGCAGCACGAACGCTAAAGCGGCCTGTTGGACCGCGCCATCGCTCGTGCGCCATTCTGCACGAGTGACGCACGGCGGGAGAGAGGACTGCACAACAGTGAGTCACTAACGGTGTGTCAGCGCTGCCTTTCCCTGTCTCTAATACCCGCTTGTGTGTGTGTGTGTGTGTGTGTGCGCGTGTGTGCATGCGTGTGTGCGTGCGTGTGTGCGTGTGCGTGTGCGTGCGTGCGTGTGTGTGTGTGCGTGTGTGTGTGCGTGCGTGTGTGTGCGTGTGCGTGTGTGTGTGTGTGTGTGTGTGTGCGTGTGCGTGCGTGTGTGTGTGTGTGTCTGTATATCACTGTCTAACTTCCCTTTTACTGCCTCTCATATCCACGCTTCTCTCATTTCACCATTTCTGTGGGTTTGTATCCTCTTCTCCATTTAATAACACAGTGTCCCTGTGTGTCTGTCTCCAAGTATTCGGTGTTGTGAAGAAGTATTTGCCCCCTTCCCGATTTCTTACTTTTTTGCATATTCTACATGTTTCCTGTCATCACACAAATTTTAATATAAGAAAAAGATGACTTGCGTAAATACAAAATGTAGTTTTTAAATAATTATTTCATTTCTTAAGGGAAAAAAGCTATCCAGACCTACCTGGCCCTATGTGAAAAATTAATTGCGCCCCCCCCCCCCCTTTTTAAAATCAAGATATAACTGTGATTATCCACTTTTTTTTTAAGTTCAATTTTACTAGCCACACCTAGGCTTGATTACTGCCAGACCTGTTGAATTAAGAAATCACTTCAATTGAACCTATTTGACAAAGTGAAGTAGGCGAAAAGATCTCAAAAAGCAACACGTCATGTTGTGAACTAAAGAAACTCAGGAACTGGTGAGACACAAAGGAATTGACGCATGTCAGTCTGGAAAGGGTTACAAAACCATTTCTAAGGCTTTGGGACTCCGGCAAATCACAGTGAGAGCCATTATCCACAAATGGAGAAAACTCTGAACAGTGGTGAACCTTCCCAGGAGTGGCTGGCCTAAAAAAATTACTCCAAGAGCACATCGATGACTCATCCAGGAGCTCACAAAAGATCCCAGAACAACATCTGAAGAACAGCAAGTCTCACTTGCCTCAGGTAAAGTCAGTGTTCGTGATTCAACAATAAGAAAGAGACTGGGCAAAAATGGCATCCATGGGAGAGTTCCAAGGTGAAAACCACTGCTGACCAGAAAGAACACAAAGGCTTGTCTCACATTTGCCAAAATACATCTTGACGATCCTCAGGACTTTTGGGGAAATATTCTGTGGACTGAAAAGAAAAACTTTTTGGAGGGTCCCGTTACATCAGGCCGAAAAATCACAAAGCATTTCATAAGAAGAGCATCATACCAACAGTCTAACATGGTGGTGGTAGTGTGATGGTCTGGGGCTGCTTTGCTGCTTCAGGACCTGGACGACTTGCCGTAATTAATGGAACTATGAATTCTGCTCTCTACCGGAAAATCCTGGAGGAGAATGTCCGACTCTCAGATTAAGGCATCAAGCTCAAGAGCACTTGCGTTATGCAGCAGGACAATGTTCTGAAACACACCAGCAAGTCCACCTCTGAATAGCTAAAAAAACTAAAATTAAAGTTTTTGGAGTGGCCTAGTCGAAGTCTGGACTTAAATCCGCTTGAGACGCTGCAGCATGACCTTAAAGAGGCTGTTCATGCTCAAAAACCCTCCAATGTGGCTGAATTAAAACAAATCTGCAAAGAAGTGTGAGCTAAAATTTTTCCATGGGGATGTGAAAGACTCATTCCCAGTAATCACAAACATTTGATTGCAGTTGTTGTCGCCAAGGGTGGCACAACCAGTTATTAGGATTTAGGAGGCAATTACTTTTTTTACATAAGGCCATGTAGGTTTGGATAGCCTTTTCCGCTTAATAAATGAAATCATCAGTGGAAAATTGCATTTTGTATTCACTCGGGTTGTCTTTGTCTAATAATAAAATTTGTTTGATGATCTAAAACATTTAAGTGTGACAGATATGCAAAAAAATAAGAAATCAGGAAGGGGGCAAATACTTTTTCACGGCACTGTATCTCCTTCATGATGGAGTTTATATCTCACACCCCTGGGTGTCCTCGTCTGGTCGCGTCGCTCAGTCTGTCAGAGGTGCTCCTGTCTCTGTCTGAGAATCTCAGCTCAAACCCCCAGTCTGTATCCCTGTCGGTGTCAGATGTGCGTCTGTCTGAGTCCTGGGCCTGTCTGGGTCAGCAGTCCTAACCCCGTCTCAGAGCTACGGCAACAAGTGTCGTATCACTGGTTATGCTCAACTCTTCCCTAATGGCACAGCTGAAATCTGGCAAGATATGACAGGCAAGAATGGGTATTCAATGCTACCAGATTAATTCATTAATTTTCGCTCACCACACTTGAAAACCATTGAATCGCAATGATGGGGACAGTTGGACCTAAATCGTAGTCCAGAAGTGTTAATGGAAATTCTTTGGAATGGCTTGATATTTGGTCTGAAGATTAATATATATAACAACATCAAGAATTAAAATATTATAAATGCAGTTTTTTTCTGTTGTGGTGTTTCTCTTGGCCATTTATCCTCAGGAATACAAGTTGGGAGAGAGTTAAAGTTTCTATCCGGGATTTTAGCCATTCTTGCAAACACCCGCATGATTGGCCACAATGGTGGTGACAATGGTTAGCATGGCAGAATTTGATAAATTCACATGCTGTACCATTGGCTAGTTTACTCAGCTTACTAACTAACAATTCACTTTGTTATGCTAATGTTACATGGAAGGCAGGCGTTCTCACAGTCGATCAAGGGGACCGTCTGTGCATGCTGGTTTTTATCCCAATCATTGCAATCCCAGAATTTCAACAAGGTGCTTATTTGTCTTAATTGCACCATTACTGTTAATGAGGGTAAATTATCATTTTAAGCCATGTCAGAAATTGCTATGCATGCCGAGAAGAGTTTCGGATTCATATTGCACTATGTTGCATTGGTTTTTAACGCATAAAAAGACAGAAAATTGTCACAGATTAAATAAAAGAATCAATTGGCTTCCATCTAGAGAAAGTGTGTACACTTAGGTGCTAAAAACAGTTTGGTAGTTCGTGATGAATTAAAAAATGAGGCAGAAGATAATGAGCCAAACCTGCGTTGTGTAAAAGGGAAAATAATTGCATCCTCACCAAGATAATTTGGACCTGATTTATTCACCATCAGTACAAGCCAGTTAAATGTGTACCCCTTCTGCAAACGTTTGCAAAAAAGCAGTTGCAATCTGACATTTTGTGCGTCTATAGCGATTTCGCATGACATGGATAAAGAAGGTAAATAATGAAACAAATAGATGACCGAATTAGACATCAGCTGTTTACAATAGTGACTGCAGTTCAGCTGCAGTTGGAACGAAAACCCATATGCAGGGGTCCCAAGACCAGCGTTGAAAACCACAGATGTAAGGCAACATTAGCCAGTATGCTGACTAACATTGTATGGAGTGCGAGCTAATGTGCAAACCAAAGCCCAACTGAGTAGACCACTGAGTGAATCAAGCCAGCTCGCTGAGTGAACACCACTGTCAAATGCTTTCTTCAAAGCTTTCTTCTCTTCTGCAATCTTCATTTGATTTACCCATTAAAAAGCGTAAACCCTTTTTAGATTTAGCAGAATCAGTAGTTTTGAACTGTCCACTACTTGAAAAGTCAGTGCAGCATTCTTGAAGTAATTATACAAGCATAGCATGAAGGCACACAGTGATTAACAAGTATACTAACAAATTTGAATACAGTGGCGTCCTTCCACATTCTAAGTCCTCCTCAGGTCTGATTCACCCACTACACCATCACAGAAGAAGGCAGAGTCACTGGCGCAAGCCTCTGGGACAGGTAATTGAGGGCAAGCATCTCCCTACTTACTTATTATACAGGGCCTCCACTTCAGCACCATGGAGAGCACAAGAGAATAGAAGGGAGTAGAAATTCAGCACCTTGGAGAGGGCTCCCTGGTACAGGGTGATGGGGAGATCACATCCAGCTGGAGCTTGTACGGAGGGTCCCCACACCGTCTGATAATCATGAAATACTTACCCTGAACCCTTTCTAAAGGCTGACTTAGCAACTCAACGGGGGTAAAAGGAGAGGGGATCCACCATCTGCTGGCTAACCCTGAGGACACTGATGAAAAGAAGCCCAAGAGCCATAGGGCAAGGGTGGATTTCCCCCTTGTTACAGAACTTCACCCCCTTCCCATCCTTACTGTCAGGTGAAGAGCTGTTGGAAGAGTCTATCGGGCCTGTTCTTTCAGTTTGGCAGCCCGCCCTGGGAGGATTTTTAAAATTCTTTCCTTTCTCTGTTTGCAAGTAGCAAACTGGGGCTCTCTCTGAATCACTCTTGCCCAGTTAATCAATAAGGGATCGCGTACAGCGAGCTCGTCATTATTGCTTAATAAAACCCAGACAGGGTGATGCAGGACCCTGATGTGAAAATGAGAAATATTGCTGTCCACATGGAAATCCATTTAAAATAAAATTATATCTCCATGAAATTATATGCTCAATGCCTACAGTTGGGAAGGCGGGATTAAATCTCTTGGTAGAAACTTCAGTGAGAAATCACTAAAACATCTGTTATTATTTTTTCTGCCCTCAAACACTAGACCTACAAGATTAAAATATTGTAAAATACATGGTGGTGCTTGTTTCATATAATTTACAATTATACAAATGCTTTTATTGACTAAAGTGCCATGACAAACTTCAAAGAAAAGTGCTGCGAATGCACTTAGGCATCATCCTATCTGCAAATCAACATGTATTGTGTGAATAAACTTGTTTCCACACGGGCAAGATTTCCAGCTGAACTGTGTAAAATTCACACAATTTCACGTCAAGATGTGTTGAGATTGAAGTTTGTACAATCACAGCATAACAGAAACAACAATGCGAATTTACCTTATTTATTTATTTAATTAGCTATGAGTTGATTAGTGAGCTCTGATTAGCAATGTCATTCAGGATGAAACGCACTTCCTATCTTTCATACAGTTAAAATTTTTTTTTTCACATTTCCAACCTATATTTAACAGATTTTTCAGCTCCACAATGGCTAGTCCCTGAACAAAATCCACAGACAGGCTTGCTTCCAAGGCCAATCTTTATTTTTGGCTTGTGTCACCGCTTGCAATTAATGTTACAGAGTAGAACTGATGAAAAACAAAGGCCTGTGCTCACTGACCGGGACGCACAACACTTCACAAACAGCACAAGCCAATCAGCAGCCTCTGCCATACTATTCAAAGACCTTCCCCCCCCCCCCATCTTAAGCGCTTTTCAAACGCCTGCAAAATCTGCCATTTCATAAATCCGAGCAGGGGAAAAATTTACATTCTTTAAAGTCCCGGGTTCCTCGAATACGAAAAGACAGTGCTACAGGCAGGCAGCAGTGATGTGTGATCTCTGCGACCTAAGAACGAGTTTCATTCAAATTAATTCTGAGAGAAATTAGAAGCTAACGGCAAATGTGCTAACTTAGCGTGGCAGTTGGGCTGAATATTAAGGAAGTAAACACAACTGAAAAAAAAAAAATGTAATAATCCGTTTAATTAAGCATTGATTACAGAACATGCATCGCAGTAAGGGCTCCAAATTGTGATGCTGTTGGATCCTTCGTGCATTATTGTATCACCGCAACTACAGTTCATGAGAAGTGAATGATCAGAGAAGAATGGAGAGACAGACAAGAGCGCGCCCTCTCGCACAGGCCCCCCTCGCCCCGCTCCGCGTGCTCCTCCGCAGGACCGCAGCACAGTTCGCCCACAAGCCCACGCAACAGCGACACGAGAGAAAACCACTATCATCTTTCTGACCGGACGATTCAGGGTGAGCGCTCCAATTCTATCAAAACTAAATAAATTCTCTGAAAAAAAGGGTCATTTGTCCACATGAAAAGAACCTTTTGTTAGTTGGAAAACCATGGAAACCACAATATGGGTGGGGGGTTCATTGTAATAAGTTATCCTGCCTCAATCAGCTCACTATTCAGATACAGCACTGCTGAGTCACTGATAGATGATGTGGAGAAAACGGTCAGAACACAGACATGCAGGCGCACAGGCAGCTGACCATGTCACAGAATGTAGCTTATGGGTCAATTCATGTAATTTACAAGGCCAATTAAATAATTAAGGTTGAAGATTTGTCTAAAATCCAGAAACAGGTAAGGCCCTTTCTGCTAGTTCCTGCTTTATTGTACTTGAACAAACTGGTTGTTCCCTGACTCATTTTACCCAACGTGAAACCCTTCAAACACAGTACAAAGGGCTCCTCTATGGAACAACAGGAGCTTTCAGGAGACCTTATCTCAAAGTATAAGAACCGCGTATCATAAAGTGATATGGTGTCAAGGAAAATGGTTCAATCCTGGATACTGTGCTCTCGGGTTCCATAAAGAACCCTTACAATGGTTCCCCTACAAAGACGAGCCAGAGAACCCTCTCTTTCCTGAGGTATACAGGCCTGCAGGGGGAACTCAAATCCAGCTCGTCTTTGTGAGAATTTACAATTTGACCTCCAGGACACCTGCCCTCCATACATACAGCCCTCCAACCGTCCACCTACAGTTAATTACATTAAATGAATCTTGAGTGCAGGTCACTCGTGGGCTACATTCATGGCTGGATGGAGATAAAATGTAATGAGCAGAATTTATTGTCCTCTCATCTGCAGATCTGTGGATCAGTGACACTGGAATGAAAGTGCGTCTCCTGCAGATGGCAGGCGTCAGTGCGGCTGTCAGGATGCTCAGGACAGGAAGAAGAGAATCACAGAAACATGAGGAGAGGAGGGCGGAGGGGGGTCATGACAGGCAGGGAAATTGTGATTCTGCAGGAGTCTGAGTGAGAGCTGCACTTATTGAAAACATCAAGAAGCGTTCAGTGATTTTATATATATATATATATATAGTGAGAAAAGATGATGGGGATTATGAGATTTCTCAATATTTCATCTTTTGTTCTGGTATGAGGTGGAGGATGGGAGTGTTCAGCAATGTCCTCTGAATGAGTGTGTGTGTGAGCGCGCCTCTGTGTGTGTGTGCATGTGTGAGTGTGTTTGTGTTTGAGTGTTCATGTCTGTTAGTGTTCATGTCTGAGTTTGTGTGCATATGTATGTGCTTGCACGCGTGGGTGTGCTTATATGTGTGCAAGAGTGTGTGTGTGTGTGTGTGTGTGTGTGTGTGTGTGCGCATGTACGAGTGTGTCAGCGTGCGTGTGCACTCATGTTTGTGTTTCTATGTGTACGTGTTTTTGTGTGTCTGAATGCTTGTGTGTGTGTGTGCGCGCACACGCACGCAAGTGAGTGTGTATGTTTGCGTGCCTGTGCATGTGTGTGTGAGTATGTGTTTGCGTGCCTGAGCGCGCGCGCGTGTGTGTGTGTGTGTGTGTGTGTGTGTGTGTGTGTGTATATATATGCCTGGGCATCTGTGAGTGTGTGTTTGCGTGCCTGTGCGTGTGTATGTAAGCGTGTGAGTGTGCGCAGTAAATGAGAGCGCAGTTTCAGACAGAGACACACAGAGAGTCTCAGGGGTGGAGACGGGAGCCGCAGCAGATATTATTGCTGTCACTGTCCTCCCCGCACCCTTCTAGAAGCCTCTACTCTGTGAGGAACCAGCAAGAACAACATGTGCACCTTCAGAAGGAAGTAGGGGCCTCCTCCGGAAAAAGAGGAGCATATTAATAATGCACCACCCACCCACCCACCCACTCACTCACTCACTCACCCACTCACTCAACCAGCAATATTTTTGAGACTGTGCAGAATGTTTCGATGCGGTGAGGATCTTTGCCACCCTGTCACCCGCACGCACCACACCTGGAGATTTAAGACCATCAAGGGCATTTGGCGTAGACTGCGGAGAAAAGTTCACCTGCTGTGTGGACATGAAAACTAGCACAGTCTGGCTATCCTGAACACTAAATTACCGAAGCCCTGTTCTGACATGGTGATCAGCAGCCACGCTGCACCAGGGAGAAAATCAGGGGTCTTCTGAGACTCTCTCAGTAGAGATACAGGACGCGCCTCAAAATTGCAGCCCGAGACTGCCACTGTCGATATAAGGAAATATACAGAAAAACTAAATCCTGAAAACTGTGATACAAAAGACATTTCCAGTAATGCAGGTCCAGTGGAAAAGTCACCAGCCAGAATGTGATCTCTGGATGGCATCCATCTATCCATCATCAAACCCATTTACAGTATTCCTGGGCAGGGTTGGGGGGGGGCTATCCCAGCATGCAGTAGGAGAGAGGAAAGAGCTCATCCTGGACAGTCCACCAATCAATCACAGGACTCACACACCATTCATTCACAAACTCACACCTCAGGGAATTTAGAGTCTCCATTTAGCCTGGAACCTGTATTTTTAGACAGTGAGAGGAGACTGGAGTACCAGGAGGAGAACCGTGGTAACATGGGCTGAACATGCTGCAGCGCTACCAACTCCTCCAACATGCAGCACCTGGTGTCAATGACATAACGTGCTGAAAACAGTGTAGAGCTAAACACAGTTTTAGAAAGCCTTATTCTGGTTTACTTCATCAGCCAAACACGTTTTGCCATTACACATCCCACTGCCTCAGTGTGAATCCGGGCTGTTCAAGCGCTTTACCTCCTGCAGTTCATCCTTTTTCAAGAGGGAGTTTTTTCCAATTTTTTTTAATTTTTTTTTAATTCTGAGTCAGTGTTCTAGAACTCCAATGCTTCCACTCATCAGCCATTGTGACATCATGATCAGAACATTCAGTTATGAACATTCCAAGTGTACATTTTTGATGTCACGACTGAACTGATTAGCGAGACAGCTAAGAACATTCCAAGTGTACATTTGTGATGTCACAGCTGAAAGGGGTTGCGAGCAGGCTAAAACATTCTGAAAGTACATTTGTGATGTCACAACTGAAAGGGTCAGCGAGCCGGATAAGAAAATTCCAAGTGAACATTTGTGATGTCACAACAGAAAGGGTTAAACAGCTTCTGTGGCAAATCTGGCTGTTGGCAGCTTGCTTCTCATCAGGGGTTGAGGACCGCACACTGGGTCCCCACTGATTATGAGTTTGCCTCGTTACGCAGAACACAGGCGATGACACGCAGGGCCCAAATGGCGAAGCGATGATTTCTGACGAGGGCGCAGCCGCGAGTCAGCACCCCCCATCACTCCCCACCCAATGTCCCCGTTTTATTCAGACACAGTCAGCCAGATGGCCCGTAAAGAGGCCTCGTTCATAAAGTCATGCTGGAAATAACTATATTTACTCTCAACAAATGGAGCGCAGGGGCGGAGGCCAGCCGCTCAGCCTGAACACAAGAGATACAGGCCTATTCTCTCTCAGACTCCTCTGGCAGCAGAGCTCAGGTTTCCATCACGAGCTTTTCTCTCCTTTACACATCTCTCTCACCTTTACAAAGAAGAGTCCTAATTCACAGCTCTCACAATCCTATTTATATCAGTATTTGACCTGCAGTACGGATCACGGTACTCATGTTCAATGCCGATATCAGGATAAAGCAAACATTTAGATTATATATTTTTTTTCAGCCATGGACCCTAATTCTGTTCTCACGAGGTGTCAACAGAAAGACAGACAGAAAAATTGATAGAAGGACATAAAAGTGAGTATTTAAGGGCAGATACTGTATATATTACATAGATTATCATATTGACACGTGGGGGCGTTCCCTCACCATTCATCTTGTGCGGTTCGTTCTCCATTCATGCATATAGAACAGATTTAAGCCGGGACCTTCGGAAGACGTGACAGCCCATCGCCCATGATTAATGCATTTAATTATTCCGTAATGTAAAGGGGGGAGATTACACACGCGTTACTGATGTTGGAGCGCGGCTGCACAGTTAGACTTAACATAACTCACCTCGTTCGCCTCAGGTTTCACGCAGCATTAAGCTGGAAATATCCTTCGTTTTTTGTTCTGACATGTGTACCGGAGTGCGGGGAGAAGGTGGCGAGCATCGCCACGGCGGGTGCGGGAACACGAGTGGAGCCGATGCGGCGGTGCCGTTAGTTGTGCAGCACTTCGCTTTTAAGCACGAGGCGCCTCAGTTCCGCCAGCACCCTGCTCGTGAGCACCAGGAATTTCATTATTCAGGCTGAGTACACAGAAAATCTTTTGTCATAACTCAGCTCTTGCAGAATTTATGTGGAGCCACGCTGGTTCAAAAGGGTACTCAATCAGCACAACATTTACTCTGCCCGGCTCCTCGCCGAGCGTCTCGCGGCGCTCTACGCAATTTCAATCATAATAAGAATTTTATTTCCCCACACGCAGGTGTCTGCTACGCAATTATGACGGTGATTTTAAATTCAAATTTAGTCTTGAATAGAAAGCAGATGAAAAACATGCAAGGCTGATACCATACAGGCAATTCGACCGACCTTGCTTTCGAACTCTTTACAGACTGTGGCAGGGCTGGCCTTCTGACAATTTGTGCTGCCTTGTCAAAACATGCTACCGTTATGCAAAGCGATCGTAAAGTTTTTGTTTTCCCCTTCATATTGCAATATGTATCAGTTTACAGTAGTAATTGTGTTATTTGTTAGCTTATTATAACAAAAGAAGATGTTATAATGAGTTGGATGAGTTTGTTTGAAGATATATGCCCATATACGCCATTATTATCTAATTTCTGCATTTTCAGGAAAACCCAGCGTGTCCATGCAAATATATTTACGCTTATAGGTCGAAAGGCGCCCTGAAAAAAATGTATTTTCATGATTTTTGAAGATACTTAAGATATGAGCGAAGACACAGCGCGAGATTTTAAATTTGCGCATGCGCAGAACCGCGAGGTAGCAATTGACAGAACGCCGGTGCTCAAGTTAAGTCGGAACACCAGTCATTTTGGTCTATTATAGCCGAGTCAGATGCAGCATGCAGGGTGAATTCACGTTATGGGGCAGTTCATAAGTTTATCAGCCAGTGAATATCTTTACTCAATACAACTGGAACATAGAAAAAAAAATCACCATTCCAAACCCCTGCCTTCAAAATAAATATCAAAAATAAATTCATTATTTGACTAAATTCTGCTTTAGTACACAGATGTGGATCAGAGTCGACTCAGATCACCCCGCTGGGAAATCCTACTTCTGAACGCTTTGGGTTTTTACAAATCGCATTAGCTAATAAAGCTGAGATGGCATATTTTACAATGCTACATCAAACAGGGTCGTAAACGCCAGCCAAGCATCGCCCGTCTCAATAAATCTGCAGCACATGCGACTTCTAAGATATGCCGCTATTGCAACTCTCCGCGAGTCGCCAAAGTCGTTTCCGTCACGGCTCAAATCTTCAGAACCGAAACGTCTTTTTAGGCCACCTTCTCACTGCGCAGCAATAATGATGAATGATCATACGATCCCCGCAAACCGACGGGCACACGCTCCAGCCAGCGCTGCGCATCAGGTTCTGACTAAATGACTGATGGGACCTCGACTGTGATACACAGTGCATCTGTACAAGGGCTACTGGTTCCAGCATGGATAAAACATCCTTGGGTTCCAGATGCCAATGGGCTGCCGAGGTCGACCATTTCTTTTTCTGCTCAGTGATTGGAGACTGAGGCATACAGGCATGAGCGCGAGAGTAAAATAAATTATTCTATCGGAGAAAAAGTGGAGCACTTATTTACGGTTTTAGAATCGACGAATGCCTGCTAATCGATAGACCTGAGCCCACAACAGTGGACTAACTGTACGTCGGTGCACATTGATCAGCTCAGCATTAATCACTCTGATTCCAGCGATCCCCCAACCAGAGGTCCACGAGTAAATTAATTGATTGAATTCATTTTTATTTTACATTTTGCAGAAAATTTTTAGCCCTTGCTTGAGAGGCATTAAAGCCTTTTCACTCGCCGTGCGCGTCGACTGCGAAGTCGAGCAATTCACCGCGGCCCGGTCCACGCGTTGAAACCTGCGTGCGCTGAACCGTGATGCGCCGTATTAATTAAGCATTTGCTTCCCGTTCTTACGCGACACGTGTCACACCACGAGCAATGGCGCTCATTCACGTGCCGAACCTCTATACTCCTTCGTTTCAGCCTCTGCCTCGCGATTTATTTCGGCCGCTCCGTCACAGGCGGCACGAGGCCCCCGGACACTGACGGAGCTGTGTCGCGTGCACAGAGTGCCGCAATGTGACAAAAGCCACGCGCGCTATTATTAGGAGCGTTTCCCAGAGAGAATGATTTACTTCGGGAAATGCGCCATTCGTCTTGTCAGTTCCCTCACTGGAGCTGTCATTTGGTTTCAGATCGACATTAGGAGGCGGGGGGGAAGGAATAGAATCTCGATGTGTAAAAAAGATATTTCAATTGCCGGGAAAAATCTAATGTGCAACTAATTTCCTTCAGGGTGAAAAATCCAGACTCATTTTGTCCATAGGCTAATCACTTCGGTGAATGAATAATATTTAGAAACTTAATATTCTTAAAACATATATCGTGTACGATAGCAGTTTCGTTATGCCTAAATCGTCATTAACTTCTTTTAAGGCAGTTGCTCCGGGTACGGCAGTTTTTCAATGCATTGCAATGGGGAGAGGTACGGCAGTCTCCATTTCAAGCCCTGCCCTAACCAAACCCTTACTCTACCCTAACCCTAACCCCAACCCTTCCCTGAACCATAATCCCGAATCCTTGTCCTAATCCCTTGAAATCGACTGCCGTACCAAGAAAAACTGCCGTAACTCTAGACACTTCCTTGTTTGTTTTAATATGCGCCATTAAAAGAAAGGTTAAAATAACTAGATGAACTCATTTAGCTCGCAGTGGGGCAGGTGCTTCTGCCCGGCTTTGGAGTTCCTCCGAATTCTGAAAACCTACTCTCCCTCGTATTCTCAGATGGTAAGAATAGGCTATAATGAAGTCTCAGTAAATTTCATTCATCACATCGCTTTTAGGCAGACAAGCAGGAAGACACTCAGGGATGACAACTGATTTTTTTTGCCACCTCGTGGTCACAAAGGTTACTGCAGTAGGCTCCAAACTGCGACGTAAACCAAAAGCAGTCAGCCACTGTTCAACTGACACTTTGATTTAATCATTTAATCCCTCCACCCCCCCCCCCACCCACCCCCCACCCAACAAAGACCAAACTGAACATGTGATCAACGGACAGGTCATGAACCCATGCTAATTCAGGTTCTCCTTGGATTGACATGAAAAGTGCACCAAGCTGCAATCCTGCGACTATGACATGAGACTATAGACACTGAGATGCGGGCCCTGTGATCAAAATGACTTGAACAAACAGTCAAACTAAAAGTGAATTGCAAAACACAGGTACAAATCGTACTCCCAGATTAAATTTTAGAACCTTCCTCGTACATCTATTCATACATTAAACGCCACAATGGACAGACATGATACTGTATATCATCAAGTTGAATCAATGGCTCCAGAGCTTCGTCAAGGAAGACGAGGCCGTTATACAAGGGAAATGCCAACCCAAAAGATGCTGTTCCCCTCCACGATGAACACAGGCAGCACATCCATATGTACGTATGCTTCACATAAACACATACAAACATATACTGTACTTCAACACAGATAGTATGTACATAAACCTGAACAGATCCATATTCGCAGTGTATTGACGTGAAACACTGCCAGTGGAGGACGCTCATTTTCCTTCCACTGCACGGAAGCCCCGCAGGATTTGAGGGCCTTGGGCCTGAAGCACTGCGATGCCTCTCCAAAACTAGCAGAGTAAATAAAGTCCTCTTTCCTTCCGCTGACATTAGGCGAGATGGTCCCTGCCTGCCCTGACTCCCGGGGCAGCGATGTTTTTTATCATCAGTGTGAGACTGAGCGCCTTTCTGCAAGAGGTCAGCAGGGCTCAGGGTTTAACCGCATCAGTGCCGGTTTAACCAAGAGAGTAGTGCAGAATGTGCCAGAGAGCTTTACAGGCACAGGAAACAGTGGGGAACACGGTTGAAGTGGTTCCCACACTTCGTCCTGGAGCGCCTCAGAGTGCACTCATGTTCCTTTAACCTGCGATAGCAGTCCTAGACGTTTTACAAGTAGCTAAATTTTCTTAAGTTGGCCCTCATGGTTTTCAGTATTATTTTTTAATTTATTTATGCACTCACTATCACTGATAATGATTACCATTTTTTAAATTTGGTATTTTACTCTTTTTTTTTTTTTTTACCAAATGCAACTTCATGCAAAAAAAATCCCATGTTCTAAAACAGTACTAATACCGTACTTGTGGTTGTACTGAAAACCAGCAAACATAGGTGTACTGCAAAAGTGAGCAGTGTTTAGGTTGCCAGATTTAGGATTTCTGGAAATTACAATTAGAAGCAATCGACAATATGTGCAGCTGGAAGCCGTAATACGCACTCTGCAGGGGTTGCCATCAGCAACAATGACAGTTGGTGGGAACTGATCACAAATCAGAGGATGACTGAGACTCAGCATCTAATAATTACGGTCTAATGGAAAATGTCCTCCATTCATAACTCAGACTGAACATTTTGTCCAGTCTGAGCCATAAAGGAAACATGCACCACTGATTTGACAACATCTGGTGACCCTCGGCACAAGAATGGAGTCTCAGTCTCTTCTGGCTGGCGTCTGCCCGTTTGCAGTTATTGAGCACGCCCAGTGAACGGTCTGTAATCCTCGGCCGCCCTCATGCTGTCCTCACAGATTACTAATGAGCTGATTAACCCGCAGCCCTCTCTCGCCTCAAAATCCCCCCAACGCTGAAATTTATCTTCTGGATTAGTCTTTACTTTTACTCGCGCACGCTCACACACACACACACACACACACACACCATACAAATGCAAATATGCACAGGTGCACAAATGATATGTACACAGACATACCATACATACACACATGCATACGTGTCAGGCTACACACAAAAAATGCTCAAACATAACATTTGCACACACACAGAGAAATGCAAAAAGACACCCACGCACACAACCACACACAGACACAGACACACACACACACACACACGCACACACACACACACACACACACACACACACACACACAAACCTTGTGATAAAACATTTGGCACACACTAGTTTCTGAACAGCAAAGTGAAAAAATAGGAGCCAAGTAGAATAGAAACACCGAATTTGTGAAAAAAACTCAGATGACAGACTAGCAAGAATTTCATCCAAGAAGCAGCCCACAAGTATTCACCCTGGGGCACAGCCCTAATTGAGAGAGCCGCACGCAGGCAGGTAAATTTTAAAAAATCTCCCTCGGCAAAATGGGCAACGACACGCAACACCACCAGAATACCTGAACTCACCCTCTGCCTGCCTGCCTCCCGCCCCTCCCCTCCCCCCCCCCCCCCCTCTCTCTCTCAGGCTGCAGACGTCCTGTAAGCACCAGCTGAAGACAGTGTCTTGAAAATAAGGCTAAATCTACGCAGGTCTCCAGGGAGAACCCCGTAAAAACACTGCCGCTGATCTACGCCGTATAGTGCGCTCCAGGGGTCTAAGCTGCAGAATCGACACATACATTATTTATGAATCCTTTCAAATGGAGAGGTCACCGTTAGTTCCATTCGTAAGCTAAATGTAAATACGTGTGGGTTAATAGCCCAATGAATTGTTGTATTTACGGCCGCAAGTGATTGATTTTTTATTTTTATTTTTTTTACACAATAACGGCAGCCCGCATCAGACGTGAAATGAGGAATGCGAATTGGGCCAGATGTATTGATTGAAATTCACGATAAAATAAGTCCATTTGACTTTTCACTGTTCAAACAGTTCCATTTGCATAGTTAATTGAAATCAATACATTTATTAACAATGCTGAGTTTTTCATTAAGTCCCAGATGTACCGTTTATCAGGTTTTCAATTGCATCACAACTTGGCAGTAAATTGGTTCGAATTTGACCAGCATTTTCAAAACCCTGTATTGAATAAATATTCTTCACATTAATCTTTTTTCCTGAACTTTCTATAATGCCTGTTCATTGCAAACTGTTCATTCCAAATACGGATGGAGTTGAAAGTAATATTCTGGAAATTGAAAACACGTGGTTGTGTCAAAGTAATGAAATAACTAGTGAAAGATAATCAATAATCACTCAGGATGCATGGCTAGCATAAATGCATTGTTAATTCATACCTGTCCAATGCAAAAATGCATTCCCTTGTCTTTTTTATGCACTGTAAACATATGAGCCCTTCCTAAAGACAATTACAAATGCAATCAATACAAAAAAATATAAATGGACATTCACCCTTAATACGCATTAAAGACTGAGGAAACATGCCCTCTTAAAAGAAAATGAACTCAGGTCAGCCTCTTCTTCCAGTGAATGTCAGGTTTTTCCTCACAAATCAGTGTTAGGAATGACCCGTCTTCAACAAATCAGCTGCCTTGATGGTGGGCCATTCCACCAATGAGCCAAATTACATACTTCTGCTCATGGTAAGAAACAGCATTTCACATTCAGACAGTTGGTGATCTAAAAGGCATACCACCCCATGGGAATCCAGTAACTAATTTACTGACCACTCTTGGTGTTGAGACAATGCCACAGGTCAGATACGCCTCGCTCATACCACTTGTTTTATTTCACAAACACAGTCCTTGACAGCTGCAGAGATCAATCTCAACTGTACAAAGATATTCCAGCCACTCAAATGCTCCTTGGCTAAATTAGAAGCAAGGAACTAGAAGAAAAAAAAAGATCCTTCCGCAAGGAAGTTGAAGCAATGCCTGTGCAGAAATATTTTTTTTTTAAACACGTCACATATAAGAGATCAAACTGTGGTCCATTCCATCTGCAACATCAGAGTTTGAAAAGGCTTTAAAACTGACACGAAAAGAGTGACTTTTCAGTTCTCCGAATAAGCATTTCCTTGATTCCTCTGTCCTCGAGCTCTTTCCTTGTTTCCTGTCTTTGCATCCTCAAATGGGTGGAGCAAGGAGATAGGAAAGTAAGTGAGGAAAAGAAATATGCAAGTAAAAATAATTGGAGAGAGTCCCCTGTCTTACAGGATGTCATTCTCTAAAGTCTCTGAGGTTAAGAAAAAAAACCGAAGGAGAAAGGGAGCGCGCCCGCTGATCGAGACACAGGCACAGCAGTGGAGTCGGAGTGAAACGCTCGATGACACAGAGAGAGGAGAGCTATGCACCTGCTAAACTCCCACCCATGTCCCCAGCTTCAACTCTCCGACTCTCAATTTCGCTAAAGCCATCCGCGCAATCCCAGAATGCACTCTGGCACCAGACGTGAGAGCAGCCGGGCCCCTGCTGCAGCTGTCATTAAAAACACTTGACACGTTTTCACCGCTAAATCCATTCTTCTCCCAGTCTGGGATTCCCAATGACATTCTGAAGGCTGGCAAAAGCTCTCCCTTCCTGGCAACGCCGGGGCTAATTTTCCATTAGCCTGGAGACATGTTTCCCCAACACCAATCCAACTCCAGCTTTTGGTCCCAAGCAACATGGCCGCCAATCCCCATTATTTACAGTAAGCCGTAATCAGAAGTATGTTTCTCTGCAGCCGCACAGAGATGTTGTGGGTTGGACTCAAGCCTGTGCCTTTCCCTGTTGGGTTTGCATGTTCTTCCTGTTTATGTGCAGATTTATTCCAGGCGCTCCAGTTTTTTTTTAGCAGAATTCAAAGCCATGCAAGCTAGGCCAACTGGAGACTCTACAATTCCCACTTGCATGAGTATGTGAGTGAATGGTGTGTGATCCCAGTGATGGATTGGTGTGCTGTTCATGGTGAGTTATCTTTGACTACAAATACAGGATAAATAACAGGAAGTATATGTTGATCTTTATGACGTGTGGCACTGGCAGTCCACAAAGTTTAGCGTGTCGTCGTTTCAATTCAGCTCAAACAGAGCACTAACAGTGCAAATCATATGAGGATCGTGACATAGTTTTGACTTTTTGGTCTGTGAACTCAGGCACATTGCATCTGAAGGCACAGCGTACTGGTAAATATAGGGAGTTATGAAGGAACTCCGGCTCCACAAATGGTACTGTAAGAAAATTTTTTTTTTTCTATCTTTGCATATTTATCATAATAAAATGTTTCAGGTGTGCAAATTTTTATTTTATGTCTAATTTTAATGCTAGCCAATAGATAACCCAAGTAAACTGAAAATGATAATTTTGTTCATTGAGTGGAAAAAAAAAAAAAAAAAAAACTATCCAACCCTTCCTGGCCAGTAACTGCCCCATTAGAAACTAAATCAACCAATTCAACTAGTTCAATTGAGAACCAGATTGAATTTCACGAGACACACCCAGGCATGATTATTGCCAGCCCTGTTGATTTGAAACACTGCTTAAATAGAATCTGTCCATCAATGTGCAATAGGAAAAAAGCAGCACATGATGCCATGATAAAAAGATATACAAGATCAGTTCCGAAACAAAATCATTGACATTTATCAGTCTGGAAAGGATTCTAAAGCCATTTTTGAGGCCATGGGTGTCCAGCAAACCACTGTGAGAGCCGTTATCTACCAATGGAAAATATTTCCCAGGGGTGAATCTTCCAAGGAGTGACTAGAACTACCAACATTCCTCATTAGCGCGTGAAAAACTCATCCAGGAGGTAACAAAAGAACCCAAACTAACATCTAACGAACTGCAGGCCCCACCTGCCATGATTTCACTTTTTCACGGCACTGTACGTCCATTAAACACATCCGAGTACTTACAGACTGCACAATTAGGAGCACAACAGGAGTGGTGAGTTCTCCCGCGAGCGCCGGCTGAACACTGAGCTCATCATTGCGAGAGGCAGGAGTTGTGGGTAGTGTGTGAGAGGAATGCAGGCGGGTCCCTGCTCGGATATGAATATGTAGCGTGTGCTGAGAGGGTGACTCATGCTCCAGTCAGCCTGCCCTCTGAAGTCGGACCGCAGCTGAGCAGCAATCAGCCCCGGCGCCCTGGGGAGCAGGCGCCCCGCGGCTCAGCGTTTTAAACCCCCCCCAGAAACCGGGACTCACGTCCCCCACCTATCCTGTCTGGAGGCTGCTCTGGCAGGCCTGTCCCTCCGGCTGTGCCAGTGGTTATTGCTTAAATACAGGACACTTGACAGGGATTGACGACACCTGAGCCGTGAGCCGAATTTCCAAACCCCTCCCCTCCCATCCGAGGCAAGGATGCGCGTAGATGCGCTATGCATTATTCAGCGGGACTCTGACCCAGCTCTCCATGAGGCCCCGGCTGTCGGCCCCACGTTTTATCTGAAACGGCCTGATCAGTGATCGCCTGGGACGGGAGGGGACAGAGAGAGAGAGAAAAAGTGGGTGGGGAGACATGCTGTGGTTCTCCACACGTAAAAAACTCAATTTTCCAACCTCGATTTCGCCACCGTATCAAATTTATTTATAGATTTAGGCGCGCAATCTTTTGGGATTATAGTGTCATCCATCATATTCCTCGCAAAAGATGTTGGAACCCAAACACACAATATATTCTCATATCTATGGGCAGTGTTGAATTATCCCAACATGCATGACTGTGGGAGAGCATGCAAACTCCACACAAAGGCCCCAGGCTGGATTCAAACTCTCAACCTTCTTACCAGGAAGCGACAGCACTGCCCGCCCCACTCCCATGCCACGCCCTTCATCGCATCAAAACCCACCGGAAAGCCACTGTTGATGAAGTTCAGTATTTTGATCGGCCCATGAGTGGGGACACGTCGCCTTGAAGTAGGAGAGCCACAGAGCAGCTGTAATCTCCCTGCGCAAAGCAGTGAGATGGAGGGCAGGCTAATATTAGCATTAAGGCTAGTCAATGCAATTCCCCACAGTGCAAAACGTCAGGCATGGCCAAAAATCTCCCTTCAAAAAAGGGTTGTTTCCGTTCAAGCAGAGAAAGGAGAGAGAATTTGACTTTGAGAGCGAACAGGAGAGCGAGAGAGAAACTGAGAGAGCGGGAAAGACTGAGTGAGAGAGGAAGAGGGAAGGAGGGAGAGTGGGAGGTATGTCCGTACCCTCAGTCTCTCCGTCCGCTCAGCCACAGCCACACACCGGTTGGGTTAAACACGGCTGCTATACCGTCTCACTGAGCCTAATGAGTTGCCGGACTGGAAATAAATTGGTCACTTGAAGCTGATCAATATTTTACACAGTAGAGATAGAAGAGCTCAGGGCCAGGTGGCGTTGGTTACCTTGGGGGGGGGGGGGGGGGGGCGTGATTACAGCCTCAAATAACCCTGTCCATCTCCGCTGTCACCGCGGCGACGCTCAAATCGCTATGATCATAAATTCAAAACATCGACAGTGCTTTCAATAGCTTTCAATAGATAATTACTATCACATTACCAACAGCATCTGCGAACGAGAAGAGAGCGACGGAATGTGTCGTTAGTTGCGAAGATGGATCTCTCGCGTATATTCCACAGGCAGAGACGTGTGCAGACGAGCGCTGCGGATAGGCAGGACAGAAGAAGAAGAGAGAAAGTCGGGCCGGTGACCTCCCGCCATGTCCGCCAGCCCCCCCCAACCCCATCCCCCGCGCTCCAGCTCCTCTCCCATTAAATCATCTTCCACAGCCTTTCATCATTTAATCTCCGCTTTCATCCCTTAAGTTCGTTGGCCCTCCCGCCCCGAAACATTCATTACTACTGTCCAAAATGGCCTGAGCAGTCCAACGACCGCGCCTCGCCCACATCCGCACCGGGCTGCGCTTCGCGGCCTCTCGCTCAATGAGCGCTTTCGCCTCTTCGGCCATCTTGCTGCTTGGTTGTTTGCGAGTAATGCGGTCTTTAGAAGTGTCGTGTCGACTTTTTTCTTTTTTTTTTTTTTTTACTGAACTCTGGACTTTCATAACAGAGAGTAGTAAGCAGTGCAGAATCGTGTAGAATTATCGCTGCTTTTAGCAGTACGGACATAAACTACAGCGTGCTTTTATTCGTGAAAAACAAATGTCGCCCCACCCAAAGGCACCAGATAAATAGCCGATCAATGCACCAACAAACTTTGGTAAAGAAATATTGAGCGGTTCCACAGAGTTATGGTCCAAAATCACTTTGGGAACGCCAATGCAGACATCAACATCGACGGGAGCCGAGCCAAAAACAATATGTCCCCACTCTCCCTCTGAGAGGAGACATATAGACATACTATCCCACATGAATTAGTGGTGGGGGGGGTTACAGATAACATTGTGTTCTGGTTGGGAGAATTATGCACAGAATACGTACAAGCCTGTTCGTACAAAAATCATATTTACTACAAAATTTCCATGAATAAATAGAATTGCACAAGTCCTTAAAGACAGAGAGAGTCAATTTTACTCTTAATCACATTTATTAATCACGTATCCCTCATTCAATATAATCACTTGATGCATTGATTGCAACGGGACGCAGGAGGCAGTATGAGGGACAGAACATGCATACAGAATCCACACACATAAGTTACTGTATTAGATTCATATACTAACGTCTATGATACAGTCGTTATGTTGCGCTCCTCATTGACTGACTGTCGCTTTACTAACGCCTGTTCGGGAAAGCTCTAAAAGTGCTTCGCGCGGCCTCGTTATGAGTTGGAGGCTTCTTCTTCTTATTTTTGGTTTTATGGTGTTTACAGACCTGTTGATGTATTACCACCAACTACTGGATTCATTCAACATAAATTTCTCTATTCCTTTTATATCGAATTCCCACCAAAGCCTCGCCAAAGTGAAAGGTGCACTGTGTCTAACAATGCGTTTGCACCCTGCATATGTTCAGTGTGATTACACTTTCGATTCGTCTAATCTACGAGCCGAATGTAGACGCAATGCATTGGCTTTTGAAGAAGGAAATGACGTCAACACCAAAGCTGCCTGCTGATTGGTCCAGCCAAAAAATTTCAGGCGAAGCGCCGTGAGGCAGCTTTCCTTTAACGCCCTGATGGGAGCGATCTACAAAGCCACCTAGCGGACACAAGGGCGTTAACCATTAACGTGAATTCATATAGTGGCTTTTCACTCTCTCAGTGCCTGGTGTCGCTCATCATTCTTCTGTAGTTGACCCCCAAATCTGCCCACATTCACATTTTTCCAATCCCCTGAGTGCAAAAATGTGCTTTGAACAAAGAACATGCAGAAATGAAATGAAAAATGGGGGAACATGTTCTGCAGCTCTGTTCAATACGGTGTGTTTACTGTATATCGGTGCTGACGTTACACATTCCTGGCTCTTAAACAGCAGTGTCATCAATACATAGACTCGCATTCCACGGAGCGCGCAGCGTTCTGCTGAGTAAATACACTTAAAGTTCTGAAAGAAGATACAAGCCAGTTCTTATTCATTTCAGTGTTCACCATAATTGCAACAGTAAGAAATAAGTTCTGAATCAAATAGCGTTTTCCAAAAAAACACTAATGCCATGACAGTAAAACGCAGCAAGTCTCTTTTCACTGCCAGGAAGAGAGATCTTTGTGTCGTACAATCATGACACCGATCAGCGTTCACTGTACAGCTGTTTTTTTTTTAAATATATATATATATATAAAGTTCCAGATAATATTAATTGATCCATCTTTATGTGCAGCTTGATATAGTTCTACAATGTTTGTTAAAATAACACTTGTAATGACAAAATGTCTGGATCAATTCACCAGACAAACTCACAATCAATACCTCCTTCTGAATAACCCAAACAGCAATTAAACACACAAAAAAGTATGCTAAATGCTCTATCAGGGCATGCTGAAAATATATATTCAAACTAGAAAATTTGTGTCTTTGGACACAGATGCCCCCGCCACTGAGAGTAGGTGAAGCCCATAAAATTGTAAAATTATCCAATTTTGTTCAACAAATTTAAGATGCGCACCTTTGATCTATCTAAAAAGCATGTAGCAAAGCTTGCTGAATTCTGTCCAGTAGGTTTTGAGACGTGGACAGAAAATATCCTGTGCGTACGGATGGACAGACGTACAGAGTAAAAAGGGTAATTCCATCTGTACCTGCCATGTGTATTTAGCAGAGGCATAAAAACCTGAAAGTTTAAAATAATAAAACATCAGTCACAGGAGGATGTGTGTAATACTTGAAAAACACTGATCAGTATTGTCTTGAAGCAGCAGTTGGCCTATTTGCGTGTACCTGCTTACGTATTGTGAACGTTTCCTCGACTGTGAAGAATCTGCTGATACAAAGCAGAAGAGCCTGCTATTCGCGTAAAATAGCCCACGGCCTGTTAAACGTGTGTTCGAGGTAAATTCCTTGAAGGAGAGCTTTGCTTCAACAAAACATGGCCTCCAGTGGCACACGCGTGCCTGCGGATTCAGACGCACGACCGACATCGATCAAAGATAAATTCCTGGAAGAGAAGTCCTCTTTCCCCTGTCATCTCTTATCCTTGAGAAGACATAAGCCAGCGCTGTTTGTCGCATCAATATTTCACACACTGGGCTGAACTGTGCGTTAACCTCCAGAAATCCTCCCGTTTTTTCCACACCCAGAGCTGAGGCCGTGCAGGATTGGAGTTTGGGGCGGTCAGGGCGTCAATCCTTCTTCTCCTCCTCGCCGCGAGCTCCAAGCGTCGCCTCGTGGATCGTCCCTTTGTGCCCTTCCATCCTGGCTAGAGGAGTCATCATTGTCCGGTGTGATATCGCCTGATGTTGTTCATAGATTATGTGCAAGTGCTGTGGCCATTTTGTTATTAACACCACTGGAGGATGAGCACATTTCTCACTTTCCAGTGTGGGCTTAATCAAGACAGCACGACAATGTCCCAAACTTTCCGGGACTCTTTCAGAACTGACTAGCTATTACAGGTAGAGAGAATGGAGAATGAGAGAGCGGGGAGTTTATGTAGCTGGATTTGAACCCCCAACATCACGGCTCACATCCAGTACATGTATCGCTCACTAAAGGCTGTGCCACTGACACAGCTAACGTCATCCCCCTTAAAGACTATGGCACCAACAAACTGACCAACCAGTTTAGAGATAACCGTGTGCTGCCTGCAAGTGCTACAAATGTCCAAGTAGATGATTTTCTCTCAAGTTCTACATTTATTCTCGACAGATCCCAACAGCACTCCAGGAAGGTGCTCAGCGATGACCCACTCAGGCAGCACACCGCTGTAAACCGAGCCACTGCAAAAGATCTCTGTTGAACACAACCACTCTAGTCCTCATGAGAATTACAAGAGATCCCTGAACAAATCAAGGCGCCGAACATCACAAATGGGCAACTTCTTTAAACAGTGCAGAGTTGCAGCAGCATCAGATTAAAACAGTAATAACCAGAGTCTTGTCTCCAGGATAATGCTTATCCTCCCTGCCATACCGGGAAAAAGCAACCAGGGAACGATATATAGACAACCAGCACACTGGGAAACAAGTGTGGGGCCTCCATATATCAGCAACCAGCAGGACAGGGGTTAAAAAGACTAAACTGATATAATACATGCATGAAATTTTTTAAAAATTTGCCTTTAGTACAGTTCGCATACACAAAAGTTACATGTAACAGTAATATTTATGCTAGCATTGCTATGTCAATTTTTCCTTTCTACTCCTTTCGAGCCTTAA
Organism: Gymnothorax reevesii; assembly: GCA_029721435.1. Classification (NCBI taxonomy): domain Eukaryota; kingdom Metazoa; phylum Chordata; class Actinopteri; order Anguilliformes; family Muraenidae; genus Gymnothorax; species Gymnothorax reevesii. Next base: position 7,001,686 of record CM056580.1, on the reverse strand, counting down.
ATCTCTGACCTAGTTTTTTCTAACCACAGGGTAAAATAAGCTCTCAGAAATACTGCCAACAAAGGGTACATTCAGATGCAAACAGGAATACATATTAGCTGGCCAGCAGCGGAAGGGGGAGTCTGAATGCAAACCTGTAGAAAGATCCATCCTATGTGCTAGCCCTAACATAGCATAAGGGGAAATGACCTTTCATGAGCATGGCTGGGTGTGGCTGGTCGGAGATGGTTACCTCGTGGCACGACCGTATCGGTAAGGACCTTCTAGTTGGGAAGAGGGCAGAAGAGGGGTGATTGCTTATGGTACAATTCAATGTTATAACATACAAAAGTAATACTTAGTCGGGAGAAAACAGTTGGTTGCTATTGTGACAAGACTATGGCATTTTAAATGACAAAAATATTTGATTTAGTTTTCGTGAAATAGCAACCAGAACTTCATTGAACGTGGTGACCTGGCAGCACATGAGGATGAAATATGCAGATGAGGTAAGAAACCACACGGCTGTTCAAATACATCAAGGGATAATCTGTATACTTGGGTGACTAGTCATCTTGAATATGCCCATGTGAAAAAAAAAAAAATTACAAGGTGCAAAATTAAACAGTAGGGGGGGAACCTGTATTCAGGATTTTGCAAAGATCCAGTGGATACTCTTGTTGGAATAGCAATAAGGATGGTATATTGGCAGCCATTTTGAATATGCAGATGAGGGTAAAAACCAAGAGCTGCATCATCACACCTCAGTGAGAACTAGTATACAAAATATATGGAAGAGCAGTCCAGCAGTTTTGCAATAGTAATATCAAACTTAATATCACAATTCAAGATGGAGGTCTGGTGGCCATTTTGAAAACGTAAATGAGGCAAAAAAAAACAATGCAAGACTAGACAGTAGGGGGAACCTGTATGTAGGTGCGATACACTATGTAGGTGAAGATACACTGTACTTTTCAAGAATGGGAATGGAAAATTCATTCAACATGGCTGCCAGGCAACCATTTTGAATAAGCAAATTAGGCAAAAGATCACATGGTGCACAACTGGACAGAAGGAAGATCCTTGATGCAGAGGTTTGTTGAAAATCCACTCAGTATTTTCTTTTTTGGAAAAGCAAGAACTGCCATTGCTCCCGGCGAACAACGGATTTTTGATTCGCCCATTATCACTAGAAATCTTACTCATTCCACTCTTAAGTACAAAATACAAGTAACTTCAAAAAGTTTCAAGTAACTTCTTGCTTTTTCTAACCATATTGGCAATCAGCCACAGCTCCCCTTATTTGCAACATGTTTGTCAAAGTTAGCTCGAAGATAAAAAAAGATCTAGATATAAATCTGGAATTTTTGCGGAGACGGACAGGTTTATTAGTTGGTTTTGGCAGGATAGAGTGCTGCGACGCACACATGGAGATGCTATCGCTCGGTGCAGCAGGGCCTCGTTGCGCGGAAAACCGCCCGATCCATCGACAGAGCTGCAGGCTCAGTGGAGGGCTCCAGACGGAGTTTGCCGAGGTGGCCTGACTTTCAGTGCAGTTACTACGCAGCTGTGAGAAACAACAGCCAGTTTTCTGAGAGCGTTTTGGGTTTGTGCGCTGATGGGAACCTTCCAGAACTAACAGCACAGGTATCCCATCATGGTTTGCAGTAGTTTTAAAACCTGATGGGAGAATTAGCGCCTTTATTCATTATAAGGGTCTACTATATATTCATGGCAAGCTCCTCCTCGATACAAAAGGCTCCATCATGAACCAACATAAAAAAGGGATCAACAGTTGTTCTGAACTGGAACTAAAAAAAAAAAAGTCAAAACAATAAAATCTGTAAAAACGGCAATAACAGACATAACTTACAGTTTAATCTGCTAAATCTGAACAGAATCAGAGCCCAAAGTTGGTCAGCTAATTAATGCTAGCTTTTTAAACAGCAATCATCGGCTATTTGAATGACACTGGCTTTTCTTGAAACTTTCGTCCTTAATTATTTGTGTCACATAAGCACGACAGGTAACATTTTCGCCCAAATTTGCTTGTCTATCTTTCTGTCTGTCCGTTCGGGAGCAGGATTACAGGAAAAGTTCTTAACTGACATTGATAAAACTTTGAGAAGATTATACCGTATATGAAAACAATAAGAGGTAACCTGAGTTTCAGATGTCAAGGGTCTAAGGTCAGGGTCAACATCACAGAGAAGGTCAAAAATAGAGGTGCAGGTGGAGGTTTGCACTCTACCACGTACCCTTCATTAAAACACAAGTTGTTATCATCCCAAATGAGTATGTGTATTTAATTATCACAACAGCGTAGTAAATATTTATATACAAGGCATTGTTAAGTAAGCCGCCTGGATATATCACCAGTTCGCTTAATTTAAGAAGGGGGCAGTACCATCATCCTCCTCTTGAATATCTGGTTTTAGACATCCTGAGGGCTCATACTAAACTGGGTAAAACTGCTTTTTGGTATTATGCCCCACAGAAATGGAATGGGTTTCTACAGTTCTGAAAATTGGAAAAACTCATTTGATTGTTTTAAATGTCTCTTATTGGCTGCCTTGAAGCAGGAATGAACATGTGTTGTGTAATTTTTTATTTTTAATTTTTTTATTTATTGTTGTACTCGGATGTTTTACTATGATTCACAACTGGGCTCCGCAGCAAAAGACAGCTCTTGCTCTCAATCGGACTCCCAGCATAAATAATAAATAGAAATAAATAAATAAATAAGTAATGTGGGTGCCCAGCAGTCACCTCCTGCACAAGCCCTGCATTCAACTTCCTCTATCGAAACAGTGCAGTAAATATGCTGCTTTACAGTGGCACACTTACCTAAATCTTCATCTGTTCATATGATTTTTTTAACATTGATTTAACTAGGGAAGTAGCATTGAGAACATGTGACTGTTCTTCAAAGATAACCTAGCAGAAATGCCTGATAGAAAGGCTGCAAGTGAGGGGGGACAGAGAGGCCCCTGGAGCAGTTTTTGGGGTTAAGGGCCTTACTCGAGGGCCCAAAGGCAGAGTTCTTTCCAACTTCATCTCTCCAGATCAAGTCAGAATCCCAAACCCCACAGGGGGCTGTAACCAGCTACTCTTCAGTTACCAGTCAAGCAGCCCATCCATAGGCTGCCCCCCTCCCTCCCCCTCCCCCTCCCCCCAAGCCCATGTTGTGTGCGCATGAGCACGTGTTTGCATCGTCAGGTCACTCATTAGATAAAAATGGTTGTGCCGTATGGGCATCTTCAGTGTGCACGCATGGACAAAAAGCCGCTCTGCTTGGGCAGAGGACCTGCAGCATAACTGAACAGTGACACTACGGCGGGCAAAACGTCCCACGACAGAAAAAGTTTGGTTCCGTCCCTGATGATAAGTTTATCTCAAAGTCATTGTCTCTCATTGGACATTTTCAAACCAGAACGTGACTTCAGCAGCAGAGAGCGGAGCTGGACCCCAGGAGGAGAGGGCACACTCCGCTGAATACGAATACAAAGGTTCACAGAAACGACTGAAAATGCTCCCGCTACGCTCACGAGTCGAGGCACGTCATCCCCCGCCAGCCAAAATGGCCGAGTCCCTAATGAACAGGGCTAGAACTTTTTTCATGAGCAGCGCTTAGCATCTGCTCGGCCTGCACCGGTGTCGCCCCCAGCGATCGATACAATTATCCCCGGGTGACCGTAAGCGCTCCGCAAATTTGATCACATGCGACCTTTTTACCGTCGTCCCCCGCGAGCGAGGCATACATCAGCGGTCTTAAGAACAACAGCAAACAGCGGCAGCTTCTGCGAAGTCTGGCGCTCTTCCCAGCGAGAGAGGCCCGAGGACGAGAATTTGCGGCGGCGCTCCAGCGCATCGCAGATGGAGGGGGATATTCATAGCGTGTTCTCGTCGGAGCTCGGAGGGCGCTCATCATGGAAATATCATGCACTCTAACACGTCTGATCAAAGGACACATATCTAATCTGAAAGCCAGCGGAGGGGTCGGCTCTTGGTTTGAAGTCGTGCTCACCATGTCTCGATCGTGAGATCAGAGCTCGCGCCCAATGGCAGAAAATGACACTTTGGCCCCCCCGTGGTCGCGCCCCTGCACGGGGTTGACATCGTCACCTCTTGGGCGCCGTCAAAGACGGCGGGTGAGAGGCTAAGATGTTAGACTGTAATTCAGCGGCCAGCTCTGTGCCTGATTTAATATCTGACCAGAGGAACAGCATAGGTCCAATCCGTTAGACAGCCACTGCAATCATTTCTCCTCTGTATCAGTGACCTTAGGTCCTTAACCGGACTGAGTAATGATTTAGTAGGTCGGTGGAAGGAAGATATCAGACTGTGTATTGCATTCTGTGGCACAGTCACATAAATATGATGTTATCTGAGAGCTCAAATGCTGAACGAGCATTAAGCAGAATTTGGATGCATCGTAATCTCGAAGTCTATCCAGACAGCCGGCTGAGTTTACAACAAACGGCTGACATTTTGCCTTCCTCTGAGGCAGCGAATGTGGTTCCCTCACCGACCGCTTCTCTGCCATGGAACTGAATTGGTGCCATGACTATAAAAAAGGCCATCATGTCGCAAACAAAATAGGTGATCAGCATAGGAATAGCACAAAATAATGTTTTCAATTTCTTTTATCATCAAATGAAAATGCTTGGCATGTATTTCAAAGTTCCAGAACAACTCACATTGGCAGTCTGTAGTAATCTGTGTAGCCAAGGGATCTTCCTGATGGTTAAACCAACACTATGCTACGAGCCAAACTCCAACAGATGAACATAGTGTGACATCACTCCTCTGTCAGCCCGTTGGGAAGTCCTACATCAGAGAAATAGGGGACTATATTGATTCAATAAAGAAAAGACAGTGGCAGCCACCATTACCAGCAAATTTTATCTTTCAAGAGCGGAAATGTGTGTCATTATTATTAATGTCACACAGCAGGCCCTGATACTGTACTCCCACAATACGCTTATGGCACATAACCATATGCAAAGGGTCACGAGCTCAATCATATTTTAGGATAAAACAGGTTCCCGAGCAAAACAAAACATTCTCAGTCAGTGTGATAAATCAATTTTCATAAATTCTGATTTCAATCAAGTCCAGGGAGAATTGCGCTAATACACCCCATAAAAGTAGACTGCCGTGTCTTTCTTATTTATTGAGTTGATGGAGTTTGCTCAGGACAGGCAGATTTATGTTCTCTTTTATTCTTATTTTATTTTCCCTGCACTCGTGTCTCATGATCCAGTCTAATAAGGGAATGAGTAATATTTCACACTAAATTTATTAAATGTTGTAGAGTACAGGCGCATTTGCTGTTTATGTGGGGGGAGGGGGGACCTGTGGGATGTGTGTGTGTGTGTGGGCGCGTGCATGTGTACGCGTGTGTGTGTGTGTGTGTGTGTGGGTGCGTGCATGTGTACGCGTGTGTGTTTGTGTGGGCGTGCCTGTGCATGTCTGCATGCGTGCATGTGTGCGTGTGCACGCGCGTGTGTGCGCGTGCGTGTGGGTGCGCATGTATGCATTTGGGTGTGCATGTGTGCGTATGCACCTGCCTGCACGAAGGTTTGAGTTTGAGTGTGTGAGTAAGACGCAGGGGCGGACAGAATCACATGACGACATTGTGCAAAAAATGTTTCTTTTTTTCTGTGACAGTTCAAACACTTCTGAGTCATTTGACAGATTGTCACACAAACTCAATTTGGTGCACCCTGCAGAGTTCTACAATCAGAACGTACAGGCTCACAGTTTTTGTTGTAAACTTCTATTTATCTCCGCCAACAAAGTTGGACAGCGGTCATGTTTTTGCCCTCGGTTGTTTGTCTGTCTGTATTTGTAAGCGGAATTATGGAAAAAGTTCCACACCGATTTTGATCAAACTGAGTGGGAAAGTTATATAAAACAACAGAAAGAGGTGATTAGATTTTCACTGGCCAAGGTCAAAGGTCAAGGTCTCCATGGCAGAAAAGGTCAAAAACTATGCTGCAAGTAGAGGCATGTACCCTTCTAGTTGGCTCTAAATTAGTGCCAAACCACGCAATGAAACACGAGCATAAATGCCTCGAAGCTAGCTAATTGTGCTATGGTTATGAAACAAAATACACCCACAGCTGGAGAAGTGATTTCTTTCTTGTCGCTGTGTGTGTGTGATGCATTTTTAAGTAATTTACTGGTCCAGCTGGCCCACATCCTGGGGCAATAATCATGTGCAGTTCATTATTTTGACACAGTACTGATACAGCACTCCTTCACACATATCAGAAGTTAACCCAACAAGGTAAAGGGGAAAACAGTCATTCCCTCTTCAATTTAGCCGGGTCTCGCGTACATCGAATTAATTTCACAGCAACCATTTTATCTAACTGAGTAGTCACTGCCTCATTGATTTTTATTACTTCATAAAAATTACATGGCTATTTCTTTAATAAAATTTACTAACCCTTGAAACAGTAAATTGCATCATGTTCGCTGAACTGTGCTGGTTTGTCTCCGGGCCCAAAACCGAGGGAAAATGAACTGTAATCCTGAAATATTCTCTCCATGGTTTCACAGTGGTGCTCAACGCCATTTTGTGCAGAACAAAGACGAGAAAGGATGCTTTTGGGTCTGTGTTTATTGTTCAGTCTTTGCAGTGTTAGAGGCAAAAAAAAAAAAAACCAAAAACAAAGAGGAAGCCAATTTCTAAAAGTATTCAATTCGCCAGCGGGGGAAGAAACTTCAACTTGTTGTGCGAACAATAGCTTAACGCTGGGTTACATTTTCTGCTTGACCGAAAATCAGAAATTAATCATCATTACAAGACTGAAAAACTTGTTGAGAGAGGTCTTCTTTTGGCAATGCTGGCACACTAATGCCAGAATATTCTCCCAGAGAGCCGCCAATGTAACACAGAGGACGAAGTGAAGGGTTTCGCTGATGCCGCCATCGAAATGCTGGAATAAAATTCAGTGAGAGAACTGGTTGCCTCATTAGCCTCGCGTGCTCTGTAGCTACCAGCGAGATTTAAAAGAATGCCGTCTCTGTGCACGACCAAGAAATGCTCTCCACCTCTTCATTGATTCACACCATTCAGCACTGGCTTTGTGTCGGCGTAATCGCACAAACTCAAAGTCCTGAGAAAATGAAGAGTTTAGCCTTGGTAATAAAGCAGAAGGAATGACACACAATAAATCAAGGTCTTCTGACTCTCCCAGCCATTCTGGACGACTCTGACCCGAGAACGAGGGGGTGTTGGGAAGTGTAGTGGGCGTGTAGTTATTCCCAGCTAAGGTGGCTCAGCCACAAACAATCCACCTCAGCATCACCCACCCCGCAGCTTAAAAGGGCGCAATTAAACATTGAAAGTGTTTTTAAGGAAAAAAAACAGAAAAAAAAATAAAAAATAGGCGTGCAATGCATGGAATACCCCTCAGCCCGATGTCGAAGTGCTTGGAGATGCCTGCCCGCCCGCCCGACCGCCCACCTGCCCAATCGCACGAAGGGCTGAGGGGTAAAAACAAATCACAGAAACCTGATAGATAAACTCCATGAACCCACTGAGAATATGTGAAGCACTTGTATATTATGTAATATTAAAGGTAAAAGCATTTCTTTAACCTGTTAACTGTCACTGGGCCCTAATTAGGGCCCTATGGAATTTTCAAACAAATTTTGAATCCTTCATTTGTAAACTATGACTTAAATCCTCAACCAATCCAGGCAAACGATACACCATTTGAACACTTTGATGCTCAGGATTTCATTTCTACCCACCTTTTTGCCCTCTGTCAGTCATAACAAATGCAATAAATCAAGTTCTCAACATAGACACCACATACTTGAGTGCAGTGAAACTTGTCAGTCCTCATCATCAAAGTTGTGTTGTGACGGTCAAACCATGTATCATCCGTTCCATTTTGCCTTGTTCAAAAGCTAAGAACCTGTGCAATCAAGATATCCACGTTCTTTGTCCCAAAATTGAAGATTAAGCCGTATATTTTATGCAAATACTCATAACAGCAACAACAGACACGCAGTATTTTGTGTAATAGAACCATTGTATATAGGAGCAGTGAGCATTTGAAACGTGGTACCAATCTGGGTCAAACGTGAGAAAATGCAGGTGACAGTTAAGAAGTTAATATGGAGAGGCAGTTGGCATCTTTGAAGCTAGTTACTCGCCTGTACACTGTATGCGTTTGCAATTAATTTGTTCTTCCTGCATTTGGTCACGGAGCACCACAGCCAGCCGTTAGCTCACATATTTGAATAATAACCTTAATGAGGAAGTTTATATTCTGGCAGACTTTGGAGAGAACCATTCCCCTCACACATGCTCAGAACACAAAATCATAAGAGACGCAATTGCTGAGGAATTCTATGTGATTAATCAGGGGAGCGATGTTGAGTTTAATGAAAATATAATGGACCATAAGTAGCCGGCATTTCCCCCTGGTGCAAGCAGGATTTCACGTGGTTGTGATTTCCTGCTGAGATCGTAGCAGAGACGATCCAACTGAGGCCAAACCAACTCCACACAAACTCACTCATCAAAATTGCAGTCACTACCATTACCAATGCACATACATGCACTCACAGCAGAACGTCATGCTAATTCTACCCGACAGAAGAGCACATATGAGTCAACAGGAACCAACTGAACTCTTCACCAGTTAATTTAACACTGATGATTTTACAGTGTGCATACATGAATACTTTCATATTAACACATATACTGTAGACGAGAAAGCCTGAATGTTAATGCACAAACACAAATAAATAAATAAATAAAAATTTGTGGACACAAATCCATCGGCATATTAAGGTATTGATATACAAATGCTTAGTTTTGCATGACAGGTTTTAAAACTTAGATGTTATTTTCACTGCAAGTTCTTTCCATTAAATAAATCTTATTAACTGTTTCATATTAATTCAAAATGGTTACTATGAAAAAACAAATCAAAATATTTATTTTTCATGCAACAGAAAAACACTTGAAATAGCATTTATTCTCACCATAACTCTGCACCATATTAAGCTCTGGGCAGCGTTTCTGTTTCCTGGATTGTAAATTCTCTTCGACCTCAGAAGCCAGAATGCAACGGCCCTCAGGCAGGAAGATTTAAACGGCAAAAAAATAAATATTTAATGTTCATGGACATGCAAAACGATACTGACTGAATCTGGAAATTCAGTGAACACAATTACCTGAAATGCATTTCTAAATCTACATGATATTTGTTACAGAAATGCTTAGCTTTGAAAAATAGACTCTCATCCCGAGAATGGGGTTTTCACAGTTTATGAAAGACAACAGTAATCAGAATATTGCTCTTTTTGGTGACAGAAAACCACAAATGGCCAAATTTATGTGCTCAACATGTGCTGTTGTTTACAAAATCCTGGCCGCTCTCAATGAGATATACGGATTCTTCTCATTGCCCGAAAACCATACGTCACAGCCGCCAAGCGGGAGAACTTTTGCGCCGAAAAGCATTCACGGACCTTCAGAAACCACACTTAAGATACAAAGACAGCATACAACAATGAGCCAAAACATTACGACCACCCGCAGGCGAAAGGAATGACGTTGATTTTCTTGTCACGGCTGAAAATTTCAAGGCCTGCAAACAAAGCTTAGACAGTGAGCGAACAGTCAGTTCTTGTAGTTGAGCAGCTGGATGCGGGAGGAATCGGACCTGAAGGACTTTTGCAAGTTATGGTTAAACGACTGGGTTGGAGCACCTTTAAAGCGCCAAGTGAACTAATCCCAGATAGCAGCGACCTGAACCGACAGAAGGGATATCGTGACTGAAGTCATAAAAAATATTAACAATGGTTGCGGAGGGAATGTGTCTCAGCACTTTTGACACCCTGCTGGTTACAGCCTCAGACTGACCTGAGAGCCCATTTTTCGCCCGATGCACCATTAAACTGCCAACTATGGGCACAAGCATCGAGAACTGGACCTTGGAGCAATGTAAGGTCGCCTGGTCTGATGAGTCCTGTTTTGTTCACGTCACCTGCATTAGTCAGGTGTGTGAGCACCGCTTTCTGAGGGGAGGTGGCACCAGGATGAATTGTGGGAAGACGGGGGAAAGCTGGTGAAAGGAGTATGACTCTCTGGGATATGTTCTGCTGGGAAGTCCTGGGTCCAGGATTTCACGCGCATGTCAGTTGCTTTAGCATCACATGAGATGCCAACAGCATATTTGGCAGTTGGTTATAATGTTTTGGCTCATCACTGTACACAGTTATAAAAATATAGCATGAAGGTAAAGAGGGGCTGTGACACGGTCAGCGCATCCAGCGTCCCTATCCAGAGCAACTCTCGCCCTGACGCACCAGGAACACCATCTTTGACGTCTCAGCCAATCGGTTCTTCCGCCTCTATCTGCAGAAACCCTCAAAAACCCCCATCATCCCAGATAAGAGTCATCTGAGATTGACAGCAGCAATATGCTGAGACACCTCCCCACCCCCCGGCCCGCCCCTCCTATTTCTTTCCCTGATGCTGCCACGGTTCAGGGTCCTACATGCTACATCAACAGGCACCGTCCCAGGACACATTAATCCCCAGTGCCCAGCCTTTCAGGGTGAGACAGGGGCTTATCTGCGGCAGTCGCTGCCCGCGATACACATCACCATGCTCAGATACTGGCTCAGGACCAAAGGGCACGAGTGCTCCATCGAAGCGGTTTTTACAGAGATGGAGGTCAAATATGCTCAAGCACGAACACACGGATACACACACACACAAATAGGGCACAAGTGTGCCCAAGCGCTCAAACACACACACGCAAGCGCTTCCACACATGTACAAAGAACTCCTCCCCCGCATCCCAAATTCACCTGCCTCCTGCCCTGCTCGTTTCCTCGGACACTCGCTCTAGAGTCCTTCGGCTCCAGCTCAGACGGACAGCAGACAAACGCCAGAAACAGGCCCAGACACAAGGCCTGAGAAACATCCGCCAAAGCTGGTCCGCTGATAGGGCCGGCTCGGCCAGGGCCCTCGTGAGCAGGTCTGCTGGAGCCGGATCTGAGGAGACTGCGGAAGAGACAGAGCAGCACGTTTCCCTAACAGCTCCCCCTTCCTACCAGCCCGGACTTCCACAACAAATCTGCTCTTTCGCTGATCCCTGCCATGTTGATTTTCGGCGGCCGAGGGGAAACAGATTTTTATTCGCTTGTTTTATGGCCACTCGCCCCGCGGAGGCGCGGAGGAGAGAAGCGGAGCAGCCAGAGTCAATACGAGGATCTGCTCCCTTCTTCTTTAATTAATGGTGACGGAGGCTAAAGCTGAGGCTTCTGCAGATCAATCATCCTGTCGGTCTTCAATCCAGCCCTTAAGCAAAACTCATTCACCTGCTGGAACAGGGCTCCCTAACCCAGTTCCTGGAGATCTACCGCCCCATTCGTTTTCACTCCAACCCAAACGAAGCACAGCTCATTGAGGCCCCAGGACGAAGACAGGGCTGCTACGGATTTAGCCTCGTCATGTGTCCGTCGCCGCAGAGATTTCCTGATGGAGGCTCTTCAAGCCACAAATTTAAAGCTAGTTCTTTGATATTTGATAGGTGTAGGACACGGAGCCTTTCGATTTTGGATGCCATGGTAACAAAATTCACCAAATAATAGACAATTGTGGCTCAAAAACAAGCCAAAATGAAAAATGCGAGTGATCGGCGATTACACCCATTGGTTGTGGGCAACCGACCTGTCTAGTTCAACAGCTAGAGCAGGGCTGCCCAACCCTGTTCCTGCAGACCAAACATCTAGCAGGTTTCCACTCCAATCCTAACAAATCAGACCTCAGTCAATAGCAAGAGCAGGGCTGCTTCACACTGTTCCTGGAGCTCTATCACCCAGAAGGTATTAATATGAGTCCTAACAAAGCACCTCATTCAACAGTGACAGCCGCTGATTACCATGTAAAAATTAAGGTGGGTGTGAAAACCCACATAATGCTAAATCTCCAGGAACAGGACTGGTTACCTCAGGTCTAAACCAAACAAAATGTGCAGGATAAAGTCTACATGCAATATATATTTTAGCTAATGCACTTATTAGAAGCTCATTGGTAGCTGTAACGACGCTAAAAGCATGAAAGGTCGAAATTTTAACAACACTCTTGCATTACTGAGGTTCACTCACCATGAGGATATTTGGATATGTCGGGCGGTTTTGTCCGAACCCTCTGATTTTGTGCGTCATAAGCACCATTAAATTTGCTAACGACACTAAAAAAAAAAGTCCACCTGAGTCGACTGGAATTTTAAAACCAGAGGAACAAGTTCTCAGAACGTTTTTCTCAGAAGCCCCTTTTTATTTTGTCTGCACTGTAAGAACTGGGATCGATCCTAGTTCTTAGAATACTGTTTAGAGGACTTTTTCCACTCCTACTAAAAAGTAAGTACTCCCAGACACAAGATGACCCTCGAATGATGCGGGTGATCAGTTACAGCTCAGATAAAAATAAAATCAATGGTTCCCTTTGGCAAACTCGTAGATATCGTCAAAACTCGAACGTCCTCGTCATAGCGACTTTCAAATTCAGTTGTGGTAGCAAGCTAACATTAAGATGTCAATTTGCCAACAGGCAAGCGAGTGAGAGTGTGAGCAAGCTAGTGACTCATTTGTATATCTTAGTCCCCATAAAAGCTCTTTTATGCTTCATGTACCCACAAGTTAAACATGGAAGAAAACAGGGACAAATGGGGTAACAACGTAGTCCAGGCTTCATTCAATCGGGAAAAATGAAATGACCTTTTGATTTGTCAAAGCAAAATACAGAAATCTTTGATTGCATTTCCATTTAACGTGCAACCTTAGGCATCCACCACACAGCAAAGCAAGGTAGAGATAAAATCAAGAAGCTGAAATGGGATTACAAAAAAAGAGAAATAGGCTCCTTGTCTACTTAGCAAGAAAGAGAGCTCTTTGTTGTAATTTAACATTAAATATCTTAAGAGCACAGAATTGAGTCTTGTTCTAAAGTTTAACAAATCTAGCACCCAACTAACATCAGTCCGTTAGGCAGCTTAATCATCAGATGAAAAACAGAGTAAATTAAGAAAATACAGGCTAAAAAGGTAACGTTGCTTTGCTACCTGTTGACCACGATATGTCACTTCAGCGTTGGCGGTGCGAATGCAAACAGAAAAACAGAACACAGAATGAAAGCCCTTGACAGTGTGTCGTTCTCGGGGGATCCACCCAGCAACCAGTTTCTCTACGGCAGTCCCCAGAACTGTCATCTGCAAAGGCCAATGGTGAGCTGGGTGTTTGGACTTGACAGTTGCATGTAGCATGTATATTTTCACAGATACTGCTCCAATTCTTTCCAAAGGCCAAGTGCTTTGAGACGGTTCTGCAAGGTTAATCTAAACCAACCACTTTCAGTTCTTCAAATAATTGCCCTCTAACAAGAGCACTGCTTTATTCATGGACCTGAATGTAATGAGGGGGTCTCAGTGCAGTTTGAAATTTTATTTATCATGGTGAACTCGTGCAGTCATTATCAGTGGATACGGAGATTTTCGAAAATATGAGCATCTGACTGACAAAGAATTTGACCAATCAGTAGGAAGAGCATGGAACATTCAGCCAACAAGAGACCTTTAATTTCTAAAGGCATGGGTTAGAGTAGCTGTACCGGTCTTTAACTGACCAATTAAACTCCACTGCCCCCGGCAGACAAGAGACAACTGTTGCGGGTTCCCATCAGCGTAATGTCTCCCTGCACGTCCCCGCGCACTTTCCATCCCCGCGAAATGCATCGCTGCCCCTCTTAATAGACTGCACACGCTCAGTCGATATTCACAACGTGGACCCGCATATACTCCAGCGCTAGCCAACGCCACGGGCATTTCATCACTCTGACACTTCATAAAGGCATATCTCCCCGTCATTACCCACTGCGCAGGGAGAATTAAATAAATACCTCTGACCCCCAACTGTGGAGAAAAAGACCAGCGGAGGAGTATGTGTGAAAGCCATCTGCAGGAGCCGATGGGGCGGGATTTCTTTTCAGTAAGACGCCGCGAGCTTCATTTATGAAGATCTTTACCATGCGCAAAATCAATAGCGCACTCAGAGTTTGCGTTTTGCGCCCAACATTGGTTGTGTTATTAATCTTGTATGCTAAAAGGTTTAGCACGCGCTGAAGGCCTGAAATAAGGGCCAGTGTTTGCATCTTGTTCACCAGTTCACTTCATTTTGGTGCAAGAAAATGTCACTCTCCTTAAAAGAAGCTTGGCATAACATGGGGTGACGCGTAGCAAGAACAGAGACCGGGATGAATGTCAGATAAATGAAGAAAAAATGAGTGAGTCGAGAAAAGAGGGCTTGTTTTTTTCCTTCGCTCGTCACTAACACACAAACACATTTGTTGCTATGATGGTATGTTTGCAGCTTCTTCTATCTTCCTGGCAAGAAAACAGCGGCAAATAGATGAGTCATTAGAATCGGCTATTAATCTTCTCCTCCTCCGACGCTCTCCCCCGCCCCCGCGATTCGCTGGCCGAGGCCATGCAGCATTTGCTGCGGCCGTTCAGAGGGAGAAAGGAAGCTGCCGCCAGTCGTCACGAAGCGATGCGGGATCCCAGAACCGCGTGATCTTGCCATCCCCCCTGCGTCTGGTCTCACCCGCGTTCCAGCAGCCTACCGCCGAGGACTCTGGGGCCTGGAGAGGCCAAGCGATGGCAGGATTTCTGAAAACGGGTGGTGCCTCTTTGACACTCCCTGTACCTCTTCACCCCGTTTTCTGATCGCTAAGGTGCGACCCAGGAGTGGACAGGATGCAGTCAAAAGGGCTAGAAATGCACAGAGCGCACGCAAAAAAAAAAAACAAAAAAAATCTACCAGCAGTGCAGTGCATAACTGTTTGGACAAGGGTAATAATCTCTGTGCTCCCGTAAATCGGATTAAAAAACTATGAAAATGAGGAGACAATGAAAACAGACAGCTTTCACTGATGTGTGTTTACAGTATAATCGTATCGCCATAACAATGTGGAATTTGCAGGTGTTTCATGCTCTGTTCTTTTCCAAATACTCCACGGTATATTACGCGTTAAATACTCCTGATTTGTTGGATTTTTCACTCGTCTTAGTTGGGTTTTGAGCAGCATAAACACTGCATTTGTCACATCTGAGTGTGTTTGGAGAGCTTTTAGCATTTACTTACCTTGAGGAGCATGTATTATGTAGTTACCTGCCCATCCACAATGTTAAAAGCATTACTCACCGAAGGCTGAGCATGTGTGTGTCTGCGTGTGTCCGTGTG
Source organism: Gymnothorax reevesii (assembly GCA_029721435.1). Lineage (NCBI taxonomy): Eukaryota > Metazoa > Chordata > Actinopteri > Anguilliformes > Muraenidae > Gymnothorax > Gymnothorax reevesii. Next base: position 6,986,422 of record CM056580.1, on the reverse strand, counting down.
CGTTTGCATTTAAGTGAGCGCATGTGGGTGCACGCATGCATGCATGTGCGAGCGCGCAAGAGTGTATGCGCACATTTATCCATACATGACTGTGTGCACTGGACCGGGGCTTATGCTTGTAACACAAATGTGAAGGAGCGCGTACACGTTCACATCGGTGAACTACAACTGAGGCCGTGATAGAATGAGTGTGATGTAATAATTAGCAGGAGTGTGTATGTGTGTGCGTACTCCTGTGACAGAGTGTATGAGATGTTGTAATATGCAGGTGTGTGGAGTCCAGACAGAATGTATGAGATATCATAATTTGCAGGTGCATGTGTGTGAGTGTGTGTGCGAGTGTGTGTGAACTCCAATGACAGAAGGTATGAGGTATCATTATTAGCGTGTGCACGTGTGTGTAAGCATGTTTGTATGCTTGCATGTGTGTGTGTGTGTTTGTGATAACTCCGATGATATGAGATATCATAATTAACGGGTGTGTGCACATGTATGCATGCTTGCATGTGTGGGCGCACATTTAGCGCTTGTACGCAACACTAACAGGTTTGCAATAGAACACGTCGCAATAAGCAGGGTTGTGTGTGTATGCACGCAGACGTATAGGAGTGTGCTCGTGTGCGTGTGCATTTGGACAGAATGCAGGTGATGTAATGGCTCATTTTCCGCATGTTATCAGTACATCTGAATGCACTATAGCGAGACTGATGCGCCCATTTAACGACTGTCCGTGAGTGTGTGACCCCACAGCGCTGTGTACTGAAGCAGCGAGACTGACTGTCTGAAGACTCCGAGTGAACAATCAAAGCTGCTCCTCTATTAGCGCTGATAGCTTGACGACTGCAGCGATGCAATAAGCCCGTGGTGTAATGAGCGCGTGCGATCGCATAACGAGCGAGTTCCTGACAGAACATAGCTTGATTATCTAATAACAGTTAAAACGAGACCAATGTCAACATCCCTCACATTCCACTTCATACACAGTTGTAATTTCTGAGTAAATTGAAGCACAGAGTGCGAATACATTTCATGGATTGTTACGCATACTGATATGATTTGTCTAAATTGAATATACGGTATATCACGCTTTCTTCTGGCCCTCTTCAGCGTTTTATTGTAAACATGTGCGCGAATGTTTGCCCATAAGCGTGATTTTGACTAATGCACACTATTAGTCAGGGCTGTGAGTAAAGATGGTTGTCAAAGGGAGCATCTTAACTTCGTGTGCAGAGACCCAGAGACCGAATCACACTCTCAAACTGCCCCCTGTAGTGCACTCATCTGACGATTCAATCCACCACGGTTCTGATTCGTTTCACAGTGTGTAAATGAGTCAGATGACGAAAGCCTTGTTCAGAATCCTTATCATGGTTTGCATATGCCAGGATCGATATCAATTGAAAATAACTCCCCAACCCCCCCATGCCCCCCACTCTGAATGGGGGAGGGAGAGAAAGCCCCTTATGAAAAGTTACTATAGTTCCAAGCTAAAGTTATTTTATGGTAAATGGAAGGTATTTTTGCCGCCATTGTGTAGAATTACTATAGAGATACTATAGGAATAACTATAGGATATTTTTATATATTTAGACTGTGGCACAACTTTTGCTGACTTACTTATGCTTTGATTCCTTGGATGTGGAATCAATGAGCGAAACATACAAGGCGAAACTTGCTGACTTAAATTGGGGTACTTTCATGTTATAGGGATGGCAGTCACTTTATTGCAACGTCACTGTCCAAGTACTCCTGTACTGCATTGTATCAATGGGAGGACATTTTTTTCACATCACTGAGTCGGATGAGAAGTTGCATGAGCTGGTGGCAAATTCATCAGAGAGACTGCTCTCATCCGGATCTCCTGTCAGCCCCCTAAAGGGAGGTTTAATGAAAATAGTTGGCCAACCATGAGGCGATAGGGAGGGAGGTAACGGAATCTTTACTCCCTCAGATCGATTCCGTCAGAGTCGAGTCTGAGCAGTGCTGTCTACATTTTCCTTGTGGGCTGGGGGGGATGTTGAGAAAACACAAGCCCCTCTGTTGCTCTGACACCAGAGGAATCGATACGAATCACTCATCATGAGTCCCTCCGCGGTTCAGCTCCGCAGTCCGCCTAACATTATCTACGCACGTTATACCTGATCGCCCGTCTCGCGATTATCCATTCACGCTCGCCCTGTTCACGTTCAACAGTCTGCGGCGATGAACCCGGGATAGCAGACGGCTTTAAGAGTCGCGTTCTCATTGACACTTGAATGAATAGGAGAGCGGCGTTCCCTATCTGAACAGTGATGTTGATTAAGTCATTAGGGAAGCTAACCGGAATGATGACCAGCTCTCCACGTCATTCTCAGTTGAACATGTGGATTTAAGAAAACACCTTTTGGGTGATTCATAAAAGTTACTCCCGTGTCTGCAGAAGTTTTTCATTACTGTAAAGCCATTTGAGTTAACTATCTCAACGGTGCCAATTAGTGTTGTCATTTTCTGCCAAAGGACCAAATCCAAACAAAAACATGTGTAGCTCCAACAATATGATAATTAGCCAATACAGTGAAACATGTATAAAATCAAAAGTCAATCTCCAGTATTTTCGTCATCCAGGTTGCACGGAGACAGATGACGGCTTGTCCTGAAATGAAATCAGTTTTGACTAAATTCCCATGCAAAATTAGAATATGGCTTCCTTCAATTATTTTTCTACAAAATGAAAAATAATTGGTGATGACGGCAGATACAGTATTTTGTATGGTTAAAAGATTTGTCCACAGAGTGAGAAAATTAGAGAAAAATCTAACTGAAACATTAAACACTTGTTCAGTCATAAACCACACTTTTGAAGAGGAAAATTTGTTGCAGTGTCATTGATTATTGTGGTTGTGATTATTTGCATATTAATTATGAAAAATGTGCTAAGATGAATGGGGTGACATAATTGCCACCCAATCCACAGAGTGGTCAAACAATCAAATCCTGCTGTGAACCAGTTTTGATTCACCAGACTATCACAGAAAATGAAAAATCAGGGTCACTGAAAGGTCAAACAACAACAAAAAAAAAAAAAGTAGATCATGACAGCCTGGTAACCATGGCTTCTTTGGCTCTATAGATATAGGCAAAATCAGTCATGAAGAAGTTGAGATTCTCAACAGCAGAACTTGATTTTATGCGCAGAAACCAGGGCTGCATCCATTAGGCTTTGTTTTGAAGTGAGATAATTGCAATTTGAGTGCGACGTACTATAAAAAAAAAGCTGAGCACAGATTGCAAAGCAAAGTGACATTTGATTTGAGAGGCATAAAAGTATATGTCTTTACCTCACACAATTAAGATCCATCCATCGTATTTTTTCTTATAAAACCCCTTTCATGAGTAACTTTTCAGCATCTTTCATTTTAAGTATGTTTTTATGTTCTATATAAGCAGCAACAATAAGAACTTTTGATCAGAGTTTCATTTCCTGGTCTTTTTGAGGATGTTGCTCATTAGTGTTGTGGCAGTCCTTTGAGAACAGGCTGTCTTTGACCATTTATAAGTCAACAGTAACTTCAACATGAATATACTAGGGGGGCAGGGAGGTTAGTGAGTGTTACACATGGCGAAATGCAGACTGCCCCGATGGCAGCTGACGGCGTTACATGCACTATTGATGATATACTTTTAAAGCAACAAAGCGTAGTGGGGGCTTGAAGCAGCGGCCACATGGGATATCAAGGGGGAAGAGCATTAGTAATAACCTGAAATGTTTTTACTTAAATGCAACAAGCATAAAAATACATTTCCAGAGCTTGAGGCTGTTATAATTAGTGAGGGCTATGACATAGCCATGTCTCTGTAATCCCAACTAAGTGAAGAGGATGGAGATGAATATAATATAGAAGGTTTTAAGCTCTTTAGGTAGAATAGATGTAATAGGCGAGGAGGGGGCGTAGAAATCTATCTGAATGAAAAAAAAAATGTACAGGAAATTCCCGAAATTGAACATTCCTCGTCCTGTGAAGATATCTGGGGTCAGGTTCATAGGCAAACACGAGACAGGTTTAAACATAAGAGTATGTAAGTGATCACTCTGCTGTTAATTTTGATGCTTCATGGGAAGTTAAAAAGGTGTATTCAACAACAAAAATTTTCAATTTTAGGTGGGCAAACTTTGACAGGATGCGCTCATATCTAAGTAAAATAAAATGGGAGGCACTCCTGGACTGAGAGTCCGTAAATGAGATTTGGGAAAGATTTAAGGGGGTTTTACTTGAATCACAATGCAGATTCATTCCAAAGGTGTCCAAAAGTAAGCTGAAAAAGCAGAATCCTCAGTGGATGACCAAAAATATTCATAGGATTTAGAGGGAAAAGAGGAATCTTTATAAGATGTACATGAAGGATAACAATGAGAACACTAAGGCTGAATACTGTAAAATGCGGGCTGTGGTCAAAAAAGAGCCGAGGAATGCTAGAAGACTGTATGAAAGACAAATTGCAGAGGGGGCAAAAACTAACCCTAAGCGCTTCTTTCAGTACTGAAGCAGAAAAAGGAAAGTTAAAGAGCAGGTTAAGTGCATAAAGAATAAAAATGAATCGCTGCTATAGGATAACAAGGATATTGCGGATGCCTTAAACTGTTACTTTGTTGAGAATTTTAACTCAGAGTGGGTCTTTATTCGGCCAGAGGGCATGCTAAATGCTCAGGATTACTTAATGGAAATTGAGGTTCGGTATAACGAATTATTAGACAAGTAGCATAAACTAAAGGTAGATAAGGCAGCGGGTCCTGATGGCTTATATGCTAGAGTGCTCAGGGAAGTTGGTGAGATCATCTTTAAGCTGCTATCCACCATCTTCAGGCAGTCTTTAGAAACTGAAGAAATACAAATGATTGGAAACAGGGCAATATAATACCAATATATAAGAAAGGGGACCGTACCAAGCCAGGAAACTACAGGCCAGTGAGTTTAACTTGCATTGCATGCAAAATATTGGAATCTATCATAAAACTTATTTCTTGAACGTAACAGTATCTTGATAGCCAACATGGTTTTTGGAAGAGAAGGTCATACCAAACAAATTTCCTGGAATTTTTTGAAGAGGCCACCAAGACTTATGACCAGAGCAGGGCTTATGACATCATATACTTGGATTTTCAGAAAGCATTCGATACAGTACCGCATAAGAGACTAATTTTTAAAATGAGCTCCATTGGAGTTACAGGAGGTATTCTGGAGTGGATTCAAAACTGGTTACAGAACAGAACACAAAGAGTGGTGGTCAGTGGTATCTCATCTGAGCTAGGTATGGTGGGGAGTGGCGTCCCCCAGGGATTGGTGTTGGGGCCCCTGCTGTTCCTCATCTACATTAATGACTTTGATAGTAATATTGAGAGCAGATTAGTTTAATTTGCAGATAATACTAAATTGGGGGGTTTAGCAAATAGTTTAGGGTCCACTAAAGTGATTCAGGATGATTTGGATAGAATCCAGAATTGGGCAGAAATTAGGCAAATCAAATCTAATCTAGCAAAATGTAAAGTTGTACATGTAGCTAACAAAAACATTAGAGGAAAGATCTGAGAGTGATTGTTGACGAAACACTCACAGGCTCTAGCCATTGTGCCGTAGCAGTTAAAAAAGCCAGTCGGATGCTGGGATACATTGCCAAAAGTATTGAGTAAAAATCTAAGGAGGTGATGCTTCTTTTGTACAACACATTCGTCAGACCACATCTGGAGTATTGTGTACAGATCCGGGGACCATACTTTAAGAAAGATATAGAGGCTCGAGAGAAAGTTCAGAGAAGAGCCACTAAGCTTATTCCAGGTATAAAAGATGAAAGCTACGAGAAGAGGCTGAAGATCCCTTTAACATATTTAAAGACCTCAAAGTGAATTAAGTAGGATTCCTTCGACCAAGTGTTGTGAGTAGAACTCGGGGTCACAAATGGAAGTTGACCAAAGGTGAATTTAGCTCTGATATTCGGAAATATTTCTTCACCCAAAGAGTAATTCAAGTGGAATAGCTTGCCTGACCATATTGCTGAGGCAGAGACCTTGGGGGTTTTCAAGAGCAGGCTTGACTTAGAGTTAGATACCATTGAGTCATTGAGTATCTGAAGGGATATGTTCACAGTAGTATGAAGAAACTGCGGAGCGTAGTTGGGCTGAAAGGGCTGTTCTTGCCATTCATGTTATGTTATGTTATGTTATACGCTAGGTAGGCTATTTATTCCCACAAGGAAATGTGCGCTCGTTTTGTCTCTTGTTCCGTACACAGCTTCCTGAAAAATGTCATTGGTCAGTCACAGTTGCTTAGTTCTTACAGTCTAATGCAGTTGTGAATCACCTTTCAGATGATATTACTGCAAAAGTGACCCAGTACAAATTGCCAGTGTAACTGTTTGACTAAAAACACCAACAGTAACTTAAAGGATTCAAAAAACCCATGTATCCAAAATGGCCTCAAACTCCATAACTGAGGGAGCACTGACGTTTGTGATTTGCAACTTTCTTCGGCTACGTATACACAGTAAAATAACAAGGCCGACTGCAAATTCCTCTTCTTTTTTAGCGTCAGCTGTCAAGTGCTCTTCAAACCTGTCGCCCATGATGAAATTCAGATAGCATTCATCCGGAATGTTTTCTTCCCGACGTGAGAGAAGTTACGGGAAAGTGCGCAATATGGCCAGATAGGCCATTTGATGGCGGCACTCACAGGCTGTTGTTTTTAGTCCCGTTACATCCTCCATCTGGCTCCAAGCAGGCGAATAATCCAATTGTGCAGCTTGTAATAGAAAACAAACACTAAGCTTTCCTGGCAAATCTCTCCTCCTCTAAAGCCCCCCCTCCCTTTCACCTCCTCTCCCCTGGGTACCCATCCAACTGACGGACCCCACCTTCTCTGGACCTGCCCCAGCAGCTGTTCCTCTCCCCAGATACCGCAGCACGCCGCTAACGCTACACAAGTCACCGCGGTCTCTGGCGGCATGCTCGAGGACTGCCCCTCGAAAGTTGAAAGACTGAGTGAAAATTGCCCAGCCTCGCACATCGCCAGCGTTTGCGTCCAGGCAGTTCGCTTCTGTTTCCCATTATCCTGACTTAAGAGTCGAATGGCGCATTATTCATCTCCTTTACAAACACCGCCGCTATTCCCTGTCTATTTCCCAGGAGTCGTGGAACGGAGCAGTTTCCCCTTATCGCAGTTATGCATTGTGTGCGACGCAGATTGTGCCGCTACGCCAGGAAGAAGACCGACTTCGTCATCCGCGGAGCCCATATCGAAATCTGCAATCGAGACGCTCCCAGGAGTTGTTGAACGCTTTAGGCGTTCGAGGGAACAGTGACACACGGCAAAAGTCTACTTTGAAGTATTTTTTAGCCGTCCAGTGAGAATAAAATAGTTCTAATCCTCACTTAAGCAGAGATTGTAACTTTGTTTGAAGTTACCATTTGTTTGACAAGTTATCCAATTCGTGAATTTTGAATTGAGTCTAATTAGGACAGCTGATTGTAAAACAAGATAAATATCACCAATCAAAATAAAAATGTAGGAATTTGCTTCCAAATGAGAGACTAAAACAGTTGCGGTTCGGTTTTGCCGTGTGATGCTGGGCCATTGATCTCTTGGGGGGAAACGCCCTCACCAGAGCTGCAGGTGACGGAACGGCTCATTTGATTCTGTCCCAGTTTCATTCTGGATCTCCATCGCTGATAATGTGTAACATCGAGGCCTTGCAATGTAATTCAGAGGGAAGGAAGCGGGGCGTGCGCGTTCATGCAGAAGAAATTATCCCAAAGCAGCGCTCCTAATATTTAGTGAAAGCCCATGCAGGACCCGGTGCAGTAATTCTGTAATGGCTGTCACATGCAGGCTGGCATGTATAATTAAAGGAGTTGTAGGCGAGGAGACTGTGGGAGCACTTTGGCCTCCCTCCTATTAACCCATCTCTGGCCATCGCGGCTCACTGTCGCCCTCTGTGGCCCCGGGGAGAAGAGCAACTAACCGTCAAGGTCTGACCTTTCATCTAAGGCAACACACAACTCACACAATTGCTCTATTCACCGTCTCCCTTTTTCTGTGCGACAAAAAATTTAATCAGTTTGCCCTTTGAAGAGGAGAATTTTGGAAGCTTTTTTTTTTTTATTTCTCAAAATTATAAATTAGAGTTTCAGAATCCCATTACTTTAAATTCCCAGCAGTGACTCAGTTATCAGCATTACAGTGTTCAGCTTTAGAAGATTCTGATGACAAGTCGATGTTCCTGTGCATTAAAGGGTTAAGGGCACAGCACCGATATCGCTCACGACACTGAGATGTGGGGATTCTGTGCTGTCCGTATCTCCCCTGCACCACACAGAGTCATCAATCACCGCCGTGGGTCGGAAAGCAGGGAAGCGATGCCTTCCCTTCCCCGGCTGTGACAGAGTGTGGGCGGGGCAGCACTGATGGCATTGTGACAAAAATAAACGCTACCATTCAGGAGCAGATGATAAGAATCGAAATCCCTGAAGTTCCTGGGTTTTTTGAGGACGGTCGTTAAGTCTGGCACTAATACAGAGACTCTGCTGCATTGGACAAATAAACGGTGTGATAATTTGGGCGGGGTCACTGCGATGCCACCCATCAATGATCCTTAGGCTAGTTGAATCGAGTTTCAGACTGATGTTTCAGACAAATTGGAGCCAGAGGCTGCATGCAGGAACCGCCGAGCCCAAGCCGCGTGCTCAGCGTGAGAGATGTAGCGCTGTATCCTGATTTTGATTCTTCAACAAAATATTTTGCCGTTTTTGAGACGGAAATACAGCTTCACAAATCAGCACACGGGAAGACATTAGACAAAGAAAAACAAACTGAACATTTTTTTTTAATGAGAGAAATGATTTACCTCATATTTTTATGTGACAGATACCATTGATTGGCCATAAAAACTGATCCACCTGCGCAGCTGATCCACCTATACTGGTGCCAAGCGCAGTGGCGCTGGTGGGCAACATCTCTGAAAATGGCCGAGGAGGGAGTTTCAGAAACAAAGCCATTTGGATGGACTGCTCTCAGAAACCAGCACTAATTAGGCCTCTGGTTCCTTTCAGCGAAAGCCTTCGTACTGTTACATCACAAAGGCACGTTGTCATAACTCTGGGCATGATTTGTCTCCCTCTCCTCCGACCCCCCCCTCTCCAAGCCTTGTGACATCACAAAGGCACATTGTCATAACAATGGGCATGATTTGTCTTGGCAGTTGCTCTTCTTGTGACATCAAAAAGGCACGCTGCCACAGTTCTGGCATTGAGAGATCACAGAGGCACATTGTCATTACTCTGGGCCCGATTTACCCCTCCCCATCTCCCAGCATTGTGACATCACAAAGTTACGCCGCCACAGTTCTGGGCATGCTCCATCTCTTGTCGTTGTCAGATTCCCTCCCTGCGCGCATTCTTCCCGGGTCTCTGGAGCTGGACTCATTTTGAGGCTCCTGCAGCCAAAGGTCCGGGAAACGTTCCACACGGAAGCTCCACGCGGAAACACCTCCGCCTCAGGGGCGATCTGCGCACCGGCCCGGCCTCATTCACCACCGCCCACTTCTCCTGTTGCTCTGGCGACCGGCCTGTCAGTCAGGGAAAGGCTCCAGCTTTCTTCAGGCCAGCGGAACCTTTGAGGCCAATTAGTGCTACATTTATTAGCAGAAAGCCCATTAGCAGCGGGCTCGTTGAGCACGTTACACGATTTCCTTGGTAACGATGACCGACCCGCTCGTTCTTAATGAGAGGAGAGCTTCAAAGCCGCGCGACTAAAAGTTCCAACGCATCGAGTGGGCGGAAGTGGACTGTGGAACCGGCAGCGGATACACCTCTGCAGAGGAAGACTGTAAGAGCAAAGAAAGATGCGAAGAGCGGCGCACCGAACAGAGATTTCAGAGCGAACAATGAGAGAGAAAAAACAGGCCCATTAACTGACTCATCAATATGTAATATTTGGAGTTTTCTTACTGTTTTCTCCCCAAAGAAACAGTTCATCTGTCGCATTATGCACTTCAAACACTACAAGCTGGTCATGCTAAGTGAGTCAGCCTCTCCATTGGAGTGCTTTAGCACGTTAGCATGGACATCTATGAGTGAACATATAATTTGGCCATTTTCGAGAGTAAGAGAAATGTTTTAATGCCATGGAGAGACGTATCGTTAGCCTCATAGCATAATTGCTTTTCCCATTTTTTTATGTTTTTTATTTTTCATATTTATTTTTTATTATTTCAGAGAATGGGTTTCATTTATTTTTTAATGTTTTGAGAAAAAAGAAAAAAACATTTCTTTCGCCAAAACACAAAAGAATAGGCGGCCGATATCTCATTTTGGCAAAAAAAACAAAAAAAAAAAAACCGCAATTATGACATGGGACAATATATTTCTTCCTCAGTAGCGCACCGGTAATCCAAAGGACGCTGTGCAGGAGGAGAGAAGTTGCTGGAATTTTGGGGGCTCGTCCATGTCTGAGCGTGTGAGCCGGCACACACATCCCACTCAAAATGGGGCAGCGCATCGGTCTTCGGCTCATGTCCCCACTCGGTACACGCGACCGCAGGGGGCTCGTGCACATGCCACAGTGCCGGCACGATACACGTGACACGTCGAGGAGAAGCGGAACGACGACGACCAGGCAATGTGGCAGCCAACTCTTGCTGCACCTGCTATTATCTCATAATCGCAGGAAAAACGCGGGTACGTAAATAAACAAGGAGAGGACGTGTCACAGGAACGCTGAGCGCGCCCACGCACTTCCTAAACCAAAATTAAGCCAGGTCCACCAATTAATCTTATATTTGGAATTTTTTTTTTACTGATTTGTGAAGGAATACAAAAACATAGCTGAATAAGGCGAGAGTTTCAGGGTCAGAACACAAGAAAACTAAGCATTAAAACTATTGAATATTTTCTAATATTTTTTAAAAGAACAAAGCTTTGGTGCCAGCACTACACTAAAGCACTTGTTGAGACGGCCTTTTTTTTTGTAGCAAGTCAACCTCGCACACCTGACTGGCAGTATTTTTGCCAAATTTAGTGAATTTTGACTAGAAGGCGTAAAGCCTTGTTGAGTTGGTTTTTCAGCAGTGCTGGCTCCATTTTCTGGCTGCGTAACCCAGATATCCAGTGGCAGCACCCCAGTGCCTGGCTCACAATGTGTTGCCTGACTCAAGTATGGCCGCTTCTCAGGAAATATGCCATCGGAGCGCAAACAGACCTTCGGTGGCCAGTAAAGAAAACTCCAGAAAGTGAGGTTGTTGACCTGACTGCGAGCTCCCTTTCAAAATACCTGCCACTTGGCCACAGCTTGTCCAACCCGATATAAAACTGCCAAAAGTCGCCTCTGAATGCGCTTTTAGATGGAAAAATCTTTAATTCCTCCGTGGGCCTCAGCTGTGGGTCTGTATTCATCCTCCACCGACACACAGAGATAACAGACTGACAGAGCATTGAGAAAGAGAGAAAAGCTTTGCTGAGGGGTCTGTGTCTGTGCACATGTGTGTGCCCGTATGTGTTTGAGTAGGTTATGAGTGTATGTGAAGGTTATAAGTGTGTGTGTCTGTGTCTGTGTGTGCTGGTTATGAGTGTGTGTGTGTCTGTGTAGGTTATAAGTGTGCGTAGGTTATGAAAGTGTGTGTAGGCTACAAGGGTGTGTGTGTGCCTGAGTGCGTATGTGAAGGTAAAAAGTGTATGCATGTGTGTGTGTGTGTGTGGATTTGTCTTTGCGTATCGATGAATGTACAGGATTGCAAGGCCTGCGTTGTGGGTTATGTGCACCTGCGGAGGTGTGTGTGTTGGTTCGCGTGCATGCGTGTGTGTATGTGTGTGCTGTGAGTGTGTCTGGGCATGTGTATGCCCTGCATTGTGTGCTGTGTGTGTGTGTGTGTGTGTGTTTGTGCGCGCATGTGTATGTGCCAGAGACAGCTCTTCTGAGTTGCATTTGAGTAACAGAGTGACCACCATCTTGTTTGCCTTTCAAACCTCCAGCCTCTCTCCGCGGCTGAGTCCTGGGATGTGTGCAGAATGAATAAGATCAGGCGGCTGGCCCAAGCCTGGAATCTACAAAAAAGGTCACACTCATCGCCAAGCCCTGAGACGCCTGGTGAGACAGAAGTGCCGGGGGATTTGGGGGGGTCAGGATTTCACGCCTGGGGTGACCCCCACGGATGTGAAGGTCACCAGCTCGGCCAGCGGTGGGAGAACGGTCACCGGTCACCGCAAAACGCACAAGCTCCATCCTGACCCAACAACTCTTGAGAAAAGCGTCAGTGCGGGCGGCATGAATTCGCCGATCTTCCACGGACCCTGGGTCCCGATTCATCCCACAGGGACATCCAGCGGCGGAAAATTAATACAGCGACCGGCATCGATCAAAACTTCCTTGCCGCGCACAGAAGAGCCTGGAACACAAAGAGCTAATTCAGGACAAACAAACGATCACAGAGATCACAGGGCAATTAATGCACAGAGGACACCCTGACCGGGGGGTTCAACAATTAGATTCAAACAACAAGCTTGCCAACGGACGCGTGCATGGATAAAAAAATAAAAAATAAAAAAAAACACCTGTTCAACAGTGTTTGAGCTTCGTCCTACGAAAGCGCCACAGCTGCTCACTCACATTGTGAGAATTGGAGTGAAACTTAGGCGAAATTGAAAGACGAGCCCCCTAATCTGCCCGAATCAGAATGTTGAGCTTCAGTTTCATGAAACCTGCAGAAAGTGAAAGAAAATGAAGGTTTTCGCTGATGGAGAGCTGCGATAGGAGCTTCGCGCACGGAGAGCTTTATTTGTTCGTCCGACTCCTCCGCAGTGCACGGCTCCATCTCGTCGAGACTTCAGAAGCCGAGGAGATGAAATAATAACTGAAAAACAGACTTTATTTCTCCTCCCGATCGGGGCGGACAACTGACAGAACACAGAGTCACACGGCTCGACATCTCATTTCGGCAGCAGAAACCAAACCAAGAGCTTATGGTGTTTTATTGCGGTTTAATGGCAGCAGACTGGGCCTGTGTGTGAGAGTGTGTGAGAGTTGTGTGTGTGAGAGAGAGAGAGAGAGAGAGAGAGAGAGAGAGAGAGAGAGAGAGAGAGCATGACTAGCAGCCAAATACATTTTCTCCAACCATAAGATGAGACTACATAATGATTCCAAACATGTATCACCACTGTATTCTATTGAGACACAAGTACAGTGTTTGTTTACCATCTTCAGTAACATAATTATCACAAGCCTACATTTGTTTATCATTATATTTACTAATTTGTTTCGTCACTCCTATGCTTTGGCAACACAGATTTATTGATTTGGCATGCCAATAATCAAAATTGGAGTTGAAATTTGAAAAGTTGAGAGCGAGAGAGAGCGAGAGAGAGAGATTTTGCTACAAAATTCTCCAATCTGGTGTAGGGGGTAAAGTTTATGATATTATTGAGAAAAATTGATTTGATTATAAGTGCGGAGTAAAAACTGGCAAAAAAAGAACAGATTTCTTCACTCAAAGTCGAGGGGTTTTTCATGGATGCAGCTTGTCACCAACACTCTTTAATATCTATATTAATGAGTTAGCAGTGCTGTTAGAACAATCTGCAACCCCTGGCCTAACCGTAAACAAAACAGGTTAAATTCCTGCTCTGTGCAGATGACCTGGTGCTGCTGTCACCCACAGAACAAGGGCCACAGCAGCATCTGGACCCGCTAGAGCAGTACTGTCAGAACTGGGCCTTGGCAGTAAACTTTAAAAAGACTAAAATTATGATCTTCAAAAAGAAAGCCAGATCTCAGGAAAACAGACATGTGTTTACTCGAGCAAACACTGCACTAGAGCACTCCCTGTTCTGCGATTACCTGCAGCTCAAAATCAGTGCCTCAGGGAGCTTTGGTCTGGCAGTGAACACACTTAAAGAAAAAGCCTGCAGAGCCTTTCATGCAATTAGAAGAAAATTTCACAAAATAGACTGTAGAATCTAAAAATGTGGGTAATTAGCTCAATCCAGAGCCAGCAGTAAAACTTTTATAACCTAGGATGTTCCTGCAGCCTGTGGGGGTAGCGTCTCTGGCTTTGCTCAGCAGGGGACCGGAGCTGCAAAGCCCTGTGGGTCCCATGTCTCCTGTGACAGTCAAATCACTGTCCCCACTGAAGTTAAAGTCCAGTTACATTAATCTGTTTCAAATAATCTAAATCTCTGGCAAATTCAGAGTATGTTTATGTTCAATATCCTGTGAAGAAATCACTTATATACTTATAACCCAATTAAACTATATAATACTCCATTTTAAGGCTTTTCCATGACAACTGCATCATATTAGCACATATTCCTATCATGTTTGGTCTTGTTATTCTCGGGGGAATCCAAGGAGTTGAATGGAGCACGTTTCATTTCTCTTGAAATTATGGTTCATTCCCTTTGGGAAACTCTTGAAAATTGGTCAGATTCCGCTCTCCTCTCTCTGCTAGATGGTTTTATCACCTCAATGGTGGAAAACCCAGATTCGGCCTCCCTTCCTCCGCCTTGATCTGGGATGTGGTTTTGGGGCTTAAAACCAAGAGATTCTAACAATTACGCCCTGTTTTTTCGAGATCTCATGTGCAGAAGGGTGAGTAGTCTTTTAATTAGGGAGAATCACATGCCGCCTCACTCCGCATACCTGGGTTTGTGCGTAGGTACTGGATCTAGGTAGGCAGAGAAGGATGGCATCCGAGTTCGTCCCGAGCACGTAGTGCGGCCTCACTTCACGTGCGGCTGCCATTTTTTCCTGGTACGAATTTATACTCTTTTTCTAAATTGTGCGTAACTTGTAATTGGCTTACTGTTGATTTGTTTGATCCAAGTTTGTACCTACCTGGTGATTAAATTATTGTTATTCCTTACAGCTTGCTTGGTCACCATGACTCTTAATACTTGTATATTCTTTTTAGCCTTGTTACGACCGAAACTTACGGGTGATTCTTACCTTCCCGACTAGCTAGCTGATGCTGTAAGTCGTGATATGTCCTAAGTTGGACTGCAAATTACGTTCTACCCCCGAAGGGTTTATGTGGTACCGGTCCTGAAGATTTGGCTCTTAAAAGGTACCCCTGGGCACATAAGCCAGGACCAGTTAAATATTCTCAAGGGACCCTTGGGTATACTTAAACCTGGGTTCGTGATACGTTTATGCTCAGTGCTACTTTGTTCATGCCTAGACGCTACTATCATGGTGATTTCTTCCATCCTCTAGAACTATCACTGAACTAAGATCCGCCAGCGACGTTTTTTACCCTGGGGGCGTTTTGCTGAGTGACAATGGTTTTCACAGACAAGTCTGATTGCGTAGTTGCCTCGAGATTCATGCATGCTGTCCCCAAACTATCAATTCTAATTCTAATTTGGAGTCAGACATTTCACGAGGATACAACTAAATTTGGTATTCTAAATGTATTATGGAGTCAGATTAATTGAAACCGTTGTGTTTTTATGCCCCGTCTTTGGACGGAGAAAAATATCCATTATATTGTGATTCACACCAGCCAGGAAGTTGCTCGAATTAATGCCAGCCAAAAAGAACACGTGAAACCTTCAGCCCTCTGCAATGTCCATCCTTGGTATTGTTTTGTGAGGTTCTACAAGACATACCAATCAGAGTTTGGCAAAAAAATATTCAATAGCGTTATCCAGCCTATTGCCTTATATGGCAGTGAAATATGGGGTCCACTCAGTCATCACGACTACAGGAGGTGGGACGAGCATCATATAGAGTCCCTGCATGCAGAATTTTGCAGAACAATACTACATGTCCAAAGAAAAACACTAACTAATGCATGCAAGGCAGAATTAGGCCGATACCCATTGATAATAAAAATTTTAAAAAGAGCACTTAAATTTTGGATGCATCTAAATTCAAGTCCTGAAGAATCACTACAGTTTCAAGCAAAGAAAACCCAAGATCTGATCCCCAAAAAGAGTCCCCTCAGTCAGTTGGTCCTGAAACTCACTCACCAATTAATGTCAAACACCCATCAAACTCAGGCCAGCGCTGCTTTACAACCAGAAATTAGAATAATAAAATCATCAAACTAACAAAAGATAAATACCTGGAACATTGGAATATTCAAACCAAAACACAAAACAGACTTTATTGTTATTTGGCTCTAAACCAAAACTACAATTTAGCGGACTCTCTCTTCTCTGTCAGAGATACAAAGCAGAGACAAATCCTGACCAAGCACAGGCTCAGTGACCACACACTGGCAACTGAAAAAGGAAGACACAAAAATCATGGAACCCAAAGAAGAACGAACATGTGGTCACTGTAAGACAGGAGAGGTAGAGACAGAGATGCAGACACTGGAACAGAACTGTTTGGGGAAAAGAATGAGAGACAGAATAAGAGTTACAAAGACAGAGAGAGAGAAAGAGAGACAGACAACAAGACCAGAAAGCGACAGGGAGAAAAGAGAAAGAGTGTGAAGGAGATACAAGGTCCGATACCAAGAGCCAGAGAGAGATGAAGAGGGACGGAGATCGAGAGACGGATGGAGAGGAGAGACGACAGAAATGGACGGATACAGAGAGAAAAGAGAGAGAGAGGACTCCTCTCTGTGTGTTGGGTGGGCTGTGGTTGCACGAGGGGGGGTGGGCGGTGGGAGGGTTACAGGCGTGTGGGCGGGAGAATAAAGATGGAGAGAGTGAGAGGACGAGAGAGGAGAGGAGAGGGTAACGCGATCAGAAACACTTCTTTATAACACCTCACCACTTACATTTCATCAAACTCTCCTCTTATTTGATTTATTACCGAGTCTGTGGAGCCACGCCGCTGTCTCCCACGGCAACAACGCCATGAAATATTTATACCGCCATGGGCCCGAGGTGCAGAGAAATGAAATACATGTTGGAGAAAACACAGGACAGGCCGTGTGTGTGTGTGTCTGTGTGTGTGAGAGTGAGCGTGTGTATGCGGTCCATGTTTACCTACCCTTGTGGGACAAAATGTCCCCATAGGACATGGAATTCCAGATTTCTTCATCCTTATAGGGACATTTTCAGGTCCTCATGAGGAAATTGAGTTACATCAGGGTTAAGATAAGGTTGGGTAAGGGTTAGGGTTAGGGGTGCACTGTTGAGTGTTAACCAAGTACCTTTCTAACTGAGTAAAAATCATTTCCCTCGGCAAATATGTTGATTATGGGTCGATATTTGGAAAAATAGTTTTAAAAAAAAAATTGACCCTTTGGCCCACCTTTGCAAGATGTAGCAGATCTGCTACACTGGGTAATAATGCAAATGGAAAAATTAAAGTGACGGACCATTCCAAGTTATTCTCAAATGTTTATTTGGCAATAAGAAACAAAACCAGCAGGGTGTCCAGTAGCTGCCGTTGCAGACATCTGGTGTTCGGTTAATTTTCCTCACCCTACAACGTCTGCGCACTCAAGCGAGGTTTTGTGTTCCACCAATCAGAAACTAGCTCCTAAAATCCAGGAGCTAATTATATATGCTGAAAAAGATAAAGCCAAATTGGCGGACGGTGGCGAACATGTTTTCTCTCGAGCTTTGGAGAAAATCTGCAAAACCTTCAATATTGAAAGTATGAATAGCTTACAAGAACCAGCAATGAACAACTTCGTTATCCAGAGGAAAGATGTCGACGTAAATTTGCCTACAGGATTTGGCAAATCGCTCATATACCAAGCTCTTCCAATCCTCGGGGAAGCGTTTTCTAATAAAGAATCGCCTATTGTTATTGTTGTTTCTCCTCTTGTTAACCTTATGAAGGATCAAGTCAATTATTTGAATAACATAGGAGTGAAAGCAACGAGTTTAAGTCTGGTCGATACCGAAATGGGGAAGAGAAGTGAGGAAAGAGGATTGTTTTCAATAGTATACGGTTCTCCAAAGTTTTGGCTAAGTGAACGGTGGAGGAAGATGCTGCTGAATGCCGCATATTCAAACAATATTTATGCTGTTGCTGTGGATGAAGCTCACATAATAAATCATCAAGTTCTTTCTCTATTTTCAAATTTTTTCAAGTAAGCGATAGCAGTCCGTTCGGCAGTATCTCGTCTTTATTTGAGAGGATTTTTGTTTTACACACAAAACAAATGTCGTTTTCTACAAGTTTTTTTAGGAGTTTCTTTATCCGCCATTTCACTATTTTTGACAAGCCGCAGGGAAAAGCCATAGTAATGACAGAGATCATAACATATAATAAGCATTCTGATTGGCTCATCAAGCACAATCACATTGCGTCACGGAACACAAAACCTCGCTCGAGTGCGCAGACGTTGTAGGGTGAGGGAAATTAACTGAACACCATACGTCTGCAACGGAGGCTAGGTGTCCAGGCTGTTAACCCTTTCACTTTATGTGGCAGATATGCTACGGTGGTTAATAGGGGGTTAAGGTCAGGGAAAGGGGTTAAGGAATGAATGAGGGTGTATGGAATGTCCCGACAATACATGAAAACCCAACACGTGTGTGTGTGTGCCTGCGTATGCCTGCATAGGCGCGTGTGTGTGTGTCTGCGTGTGTGTTAGTGCGTGTGTGTGCGCGCGAGTGTAAGTGTGTGTGTATGCACGTGTGTGTGTGCATGTGTATGTAAGTGTGGGTGCATGTGTGTGCGCGTGTGTATATGTGTGGGCGCTTGTGTGTGCGCGCATGTGTATGTGTATGCACATGTGTGTGTGTGTCTGTGTGTGTGTGCGCACGTGTGCCTGCGTGTGCACGCGCATGTCTGTGTGTGTGTGTGTCTGTGTGTGTGTGTAGGAAGGGATGATTCCAGGACACAGGGGCTCCCCTGACACTGTTAAACCCCAGAGATCAGTCAGTTTTCGTCTCAGAAGTGTTTTCGTCTTCAATTTCACAGTCAGTTTCTTCGAGACAGACTAGGCTCAGCTCAGGACTAAAACGAGCAGGTTTTAAGGATGATCTCCCATCAACTGAATTTAGTCCAGGACAACATTTCATTTGCATGAGTGAAATCAGCCCAAAATTTTGCTTGGCAATGAGGTGAGAACAGACTGACTCATTTCAAAATTTAACAGTTTGGTACAAAAATCTCACTTTTCGCACAAACAGGAACTCAGATCAAATTGAATTTGAGAGGAAAAAAATAGATTTAATATCAACAAGAGCACTTACTAAGACAGGCTTTGAGTGACGGCGGGGATCCTCGGAAGTGAACTCTGACACGCAGATGAGATGCTCCAAGAAAGTGGCCATCAGTAGTACAATAATCCCGGCCGGCAACGGTTGCCGAGGTGAGAAAGCGTCACCACGGCAATGGCAACGTCCGTCGCTAGACTCCAAAAGCAGCAAATCTGCATCGTCTGACCAGTCTTTTGGATTCCCACTGATAGGATTCCCACGGTCAGAGTCGGGCCAAACTGCCCCGTCTGTATAAACACCATATAAGTGCACCCCGTATGTGCTGCCAATTAAGCGAATTCCCTGTAAGCGACAATGAAACCAGCCCTAGTGCTCAGGTACCACAACCTGGGCATGCTAATTAACACAATTAATCAAGTAACACTAATGAGCGGCTGAGTGACTGAGTGGTAACTGAAACACGTGGAACGTCTGACTTTTAACCACAAAGCAGGATGGCTGAGTTAGATGGTTAACTACAATGGATCAAAGCTGGAACCTTCCAGAATCTGAGGAGTTTATTTACAGAGAGCGGTTATCCAGCTAAGTCAGTGATCCATTTAAGTCAATAATCGAGATTAGAGGCGCATCAACTGAATCTCGACCATTACAAAGACAGGGCTCCGGCACTCAAAGGGTTAAGGATCAATCCCATGAGCCCCTCTTCTGCCCTCATGTTTCCCACGCAGAGACTTCATCTGGCTGCATTCTCACTGTCGCTCGCCTGCATGCGCATACAACCCCAATTCCGAAATAGTTGGGACAAAGTGTAAATTGTGAATAAAATCAAAAGGCAGTGACTTTCAGATCACAGGAGCCAATATGTTATCTACAATAGCACATATATAAAACATTTCAAACGTTGAAACTGGGATATTTTACATTTTTATCCACTGGCATCAGGTGTGTAACATGATTGGCTGTAAAAGGGATGTCTAGTACCTGTGAAGCCTTGTGTAAACATCAAATTGCAAAGGCTTTGAAGGTGTCATCATCGACAGTGCATAACACCATCAAAAGATTCAGAGAAACTGGAAAAATCTCTGTGCGTATGGGACAAGGCTGAAGACTTTTACTGGATGCCCGTGATCTTCGGGCCCACAGACCTCACTGCATCACTCACCGGCATGATTCTGTCATTGACATTACTAGATGGGCCCAGGAATACTTCAAGAAACTACTGTCTGTTAACACAGTCCGCCGTGCCATCCACAGATGCCACCTAAAGCTCTATCATGCAAAAAGGAAGCCACTGTTGAGCATGATCCAGAAGCACCGCTGTGTTCTGTGGGCCAAGGCTCATTTAAAATGGACTGCAGCAAAGTGGCAAAGTGTCCTGTGGTAAGACAAGTCCAAATTTGACGATCTGTTTGGAAATCATGGGCGTCGTGTCCTCCAGGCTAAAGAGGAGAAAGACCACCCCTCCTGTTATCAGCGTTCAGTTCAAAAGCCAGCATCTCTGATGGTATGGGGATGCATTAATGCATATGGTGTGGGACACTTGCATGTTTTAAAAAGCACCATGAATGCTGAAAGGTATATAAAGGTTTTAGAGCAACATATGCTCCGCTCCAGATGAAATCTATTCCAGGGAAGGCCTTGTGTATTTCAGCAGGACAATGCAAAACCACATACTACAGCTATTACAACCACTTGGGTTTGTAGTAGAAGAGTCCGTGTGCTGAACTAACCTGCCTGCAGTCCTGATCTTTCACTGATTGAAAACATATGGCGCATAATTAAACAAAAAGGAGACCCAAAACTCTCCAGCAACTGGAAGCCTGTATTAAACAAGAGTGGGATCAAATTCCAACGGCTAAACTCAAGAAATTCGTCTCCTCAATGCCCAGACGCCTCAACTCTGTGTTAAAAAGAAGAGGGGATGCCCCACCATGGTAAACAGGCCCATGTCCCAACTTTTTTGAGACCTGTAGCAACCATAAAATTTGGAATGAGCTCATTTTTTGTGGACAAAATCGTAAACTTTCTCAGTTTCAAGATTTACTATGTTTTCTCTGTTCTATTGTGAATAAAATACTGGCAGGTTGGATTTGAAAGTCATTGCGTTTTGATTTTATTCACAATTTACACTTTGTCCCAACTATTTTGGAATTGGGGTTGTATATACACACTGAAACATGCACACACACACACACACACACACACACACACACACAAGCCTCGCGTGCATACATATAGTACATGCTGAACCATCTATGCAGACAGGCCTAGCAATTCAGTAAGATTGAATACACGCAAAAATATCTATACACACACACACACAAGCCTCACAATCCTGTACGCACACAGAGACGCCTACACGCACGCACACACATACACTTGTGAACACATCTCTGCACATGCATACGCGCACATACCCACCAGCCAGCAGAAGTTAATTAAATTAAGCGAGGTGAAGGTGACTGTTTTTTATAGTCCAGCAGGGAGGGCCTTCATCTCATCCAACCGCTGTGAGGCAGCCTACGCATCAGCATCGTATAAAATTGTCTTGACAACCTGTGCATTTCCTGTGCAGTCTCTCAATGCCAGGCTGTAGCGTACACATCTACACTGACATGAGATGCAGTCACCGGCAGAGACTGAAGTAATACTGATCACTGGACTAAGATGAGCAAAGGTGAACACATCAAACAGACGTGATATCACCAATGTGTGCTTGGACTGGACTGGTGATTCCAGCCTAAACTAGAATCAGCAGCTTCTTCCATACTGCTAGCTGGTTTAGCTGTTGCCCAGCAGAATATCTTTAAGTCATCTTGCTTGATAGTTAGGTCATCAGCAAACCAGCTCAACCAGCTTTATACCAGCCACAGAAAAGCTACAACTAGCGACAGGCCAACTTTGAACAGCTGAACGAGTAAAGAAACATGACTCAGAGCACAAATGACATGACACAAAGCACATCTGACCGTGACCACCCAGCAGATGGAAACACCAGAGCTAAGAGCGAGCCAGCCTGGAGAGAGTGAGAGCGTCTGTTGTAAACATGCAAATGTAAAGTAAGATGGAGGTCGGACTGCTGTGGGGGCTGTCTGGGAGCGGAGAGGAGAGGGGCTGGGCGTGATGGCCTTTCTAGGCGGAGGCTTTTAAAGGAGTGCGATAACATGACAGATAAATGCGGGTGTAGGGAGTGGGCCAGCAGGGAAATGAGGAGGGAGAGTGTTCCATTAGCGTTGCGCGAGCTCTCCGCCGAGAGAAAGCGACCCTTCCTCCCGCTGTAGTCTCATCTCCCTGCCTGCTTAGCTCAGGCTCTCATCTGCGCAGCTACGACCCCAGAACGGCCCTGGAGGCCAGCAGAATTACCCAGACGAAAAGCCTCTCTGTTCAGGTTAGCAACGTGCTAGCCCAAGTGTTTCTGAAAAGCATCGAAAAGGCTCAACTACCCAGCAGATCCACGCATTCTCTCTCACCCCTGACATTCCGCCAGGACGAGACCTCGGGCCCAGTCTCTCGCACACCTGGCTGGCCGCGAATAACGAGGAAGACTTGATCTCTATCTGCAAGGGGCCATGGGAGATGGAGTCCTCATCACTGGCCTCGATACTCCGCACAGATGAGAGAAATGCTCCAGGCGCTTTTTTCCTCCAATGGCATTTCAGTGGCATTTGGTGGCATCCATCAAATGAATATTTATCTGCGACTGAGATGTAAGGGCTGAACATTTGGCATTAAAATTATGCTGCGCTGCACTTTTTATGGAGAGAAAAAGAAGTGTTCGAAGAAGAGTCCAAAAATTATCTTGGAAAAGGTTGTGTCGTCTTTGCTTTTTGAAAATGCGACCATACAGGTATGGAAAACTTTTTATTTGCTCATAATATATCGTAATTTATAAAAAACACACGCACGCGCAAACACACACGCACGCGCACACACACGCACGCACACACTTGTGAAGACATTGTAATGACTAACATTCATTCTGTACAGCCTTTTCCAAACCCTAACCATAATCAAATTATGCCTAACTTTAACCTGAACCAAATCCTAACTATAACCACTAATAAAACTTTGACCAATTTGTTGCGATTCTCTGTGTGGACTGAAGACCACGCAAAATGTCTAAACAACCCTAAAATGTTCTCACAACATTGTCGTTTCTCAAGACTTGGTTCTCACCTGTAAAACCGCATGAACACACACATGCGTGCACATGCACACATGCACACACATGCAATGGCCTTCAGAATGGTCCTGCTCACGAGACCAAAGTCCAGTGACAATATCTCAGTCCAGGATTAACTGCGAACATCCCAGTGATGTCTAAGACTGAGGTATTTCTGCACAGCAAGACCGCATCAGCCATGCTTCACTCGCAGACGAACAGTTCCACAGTTTCCTGAGTCTTGTTCAGCCAGGGCAAAATCCTTTCTTCTATCGAATATTTTCAGCGTAGCGGCACCAGCTTGGCGTACGGCGGAGTCGACTGCCCTTCTCAAACATCGTAATGAACAGCCCTACAACTGAGCGAGTGTGCAGACTCTCAGCCAGAGTGAATGACTGTTACGAGAAGAAGAACCGTCAAATGGACCACTCGGGCGAGCCCAAATGAATTTTACAACCTGAGCATGTTTCAGTACTGCTTCAGGTTCTCATATGACTGGGAACAAGTCTGCCTCAACAAGTATTTTATTTTTTAGTGAGGCATAAGATTATTTTTTATTCCCACCACCAAGGAGGTTATGTTTTCAGCCCCGTTTGTTTGTTTGTTTGTCTGTCTATCTGTTAACAGGACAACTCCAAAAAGCTATGAATGGATCGGCACGAAATTTGGTAGGATGGTTGTTCAAGGTGGAGTTGATTCAATTTTGGAGTTGATATGGAACACATGCTGTAGTCAAGATCCGGAAGAACCAATAATACTGATCAAGGTTGGGTTCAGTTACTTTTTTTTTTTATTTATTTCAATTACAATTACTGTCTGGACAGAATGATAGGTTACAATTATATTTTGACAAAAAATTCAATTAAAATTAAACTACAATTACGAAAGTAATTACAATTATTGTAATTGTAATTGAAAAAGGTAACTGAACCCAACCCTGATATTGACGTCTGGCATTGTCAAGGTATGTTCTACCATGTGCCCTTCTAGTTTCTTGCTTGTCAAGAGAAATATTCATACCCCCAAGTGGCAAATGCTGAAATAAGACGAATTCCCTTACCACAACGGCAAATCTTTTTAATAAACACAAAAATTGATAAAAAAAATAAGCAACAAAAAATACATTTAATTTATATAGCACCTTTCAAGCAACACAGCACAAACCTCACACACAAAATGTTGTGCTTCTACATAAGATTACAGTATTCGTCATTCATTTATCTTCAAACTCTCTCCGCACTTGACGGGTGGATAGTGCCATCGCTCCATCCGTCCGTCAGTCCATCCACAATTAGACTTTTTTTCTTGGATTGTTTTCATTTATGTCTTGTGGGTCAATCATGATATGAAGAGGATACCTATTGAATTTGGTGAAGATTGGAAAACCTTTAGCCAAAAAACATGCCATCAACAAAACTGCCATTTGGGCGTACTATCACGCTTCGCGTGGCTAAATTTTGTCTTCACAAGCATATTTCAACTCCACAAGAGAGGACATGCACAGCTGAAGACCAATTTAGAAAGAACGGCAGTGAAATGAAGCTCTTGGGCTGCTTCAAATAAATTTTGGAACCAAACACCTTTCGAGGTATATCAGTACATGGAGGGACAGCATTTCAGGGAGTGCTTTCTGCTATTATTCAAACAAGGAAACAATTTTCGCTTGTTGACAAAGTTTTCTTGTACATCAGATTTGAAAACAATGAATTTGAAGTTCAATTAGAGCCTTGGAGCTGTCAGTTGAGGGAATAGGCTTTCATATTATGAGAACCACAGAGAAATTGCAGCACTTTTCATACATTATCACTGCCTGAATACAAACTTACTGCTCGACTGATGTTTTTCACAAAAGACATTTCTCAATGTCCCCTCCCTCTGATTTTAGTGCCAACTGCGCATGCGCAAATAGACACCATGCTATCACATTGTAATTCTGTTTGTCCTTAAATAAAAACTTCTTGGCCTGCAGTGAACTACTAATCCCCAATTAATGCACGTACTCGAGTACCTATTTTTCAAAAAGTCTAATTATTACTGAAGGTGGGTAACCATGTCTCATTAGTTCACATTTCAGTCATGTCTAATGACTCAAGTTGAGGTATTTTACATTAAATTGTGTTTGCTGAAAAATATACCAACTGCGGAAGAGGAGAGGATTTCTCAGCATTATTAATAGCCTAATTAGCACAGCTACCATTTAAAAGAGGCAAAGGGAATTATTTTCGTCTGTTAAGCTCAGAGATAATTACTCTATGATCAGCCTAAACAGAGAACCACATGATCGTTTTGGGCATTCTGATGAAAAAGGCATGTGGAAATGAATCATAAATGAGATCAGAATTTGGACAACATTGGAGTGCAAGAATTGCCTCTTGTATAATTGAAACCTGGGTTTGAGAAGAAAATTGTAAGAGCAAATTAATATGCATGAAACAATTTCAACAATTTTTTCCCCTGCTCATACATTAAACATGCTCCGTGAGGATGAGACTCAACCATTGATCGATGATTATGCGGTATCAGATGAGGAGGATAATGGTATTGACCGTCTAAGCCAAGCTAAAGACATGAAAGGAATGTATGCCTATAATATCCCCACCTCCCTATGCCGACACAGCGAACTCAATGAATGTATTCATCACCCGGAGTCCCATTCTTCTTCTTTTGTTTGAGGAGGTTTGTGGCAGAGGCTGGCTGCAGTGTGGTGCAGTGGTTTTCTTTGAGGGATTTGCTCTGTCTCCGTTATGGGTGGATTTGCAGTGCGAAGCCGGCGGGGAAAATACTGGAATGGGGTTCTCCTTCGTTCACACGCCCGCCCACCCCCCACCCCCACCCTAACACCAGCTTCATCTCCACGTATCCGCCCAAAGGACCAGAGCCATTAATTATATGATGATGACTGAATGCTGGGAGGGATTTTTCCCCTCTTTTATCCTTTATTCAGGTCTGATTTACTCCTGAGGCGGTGGGGGGGGGGGGATCAACAACAGTTACTCAGCAGCTCTGACTGACGGACTGTCCCAGATGCCAACAGCTGGGACGACTAATCGCTGCCAGAGTGATGGATGTCAGGCGAGGATCCAGATTCCATAACACGGGGCAGAGAGGGGGTGAGAGAGCAGGGGGTGGCATATTTCTGACATGCAGCGTGACAGGGGAAGACTTATTGATATTCATGAGAGAACTGCCAGCTGATTGGCCGATAATACGTTAAATGCCCGACACTGTCATCTGCTTCCTTCCTGAGAATTGTCAGACCTTCCAGAGTGCTTGAAGTCAGCCAATCAGGGAGCGGCTCCTA